>JAXCMG010000159.1:2670918-2735399 GCA_034642415.1 Podarcis siculus
AATAATAATAATAATAATAATAATAATAATAATAATAATAATAATAATTTATTCCCCGCCCTCCCCAGCCAAGGTCGGGCTCAGGGCAGCTAACAAGCAATAATAAAAACAAGTTGAATGAATACAACTTAAAAACAAGATTAAAATACAACATTAAAATATTGAAACATTAAAATATTAAAATTAATTACACCCATTCCCCAATTTGCATAGTGTTTCCTTTGCATTGAAATGAATGGGGTCAAATAATTTAATGACAACATGTGCAATTCATGTAATTTCACCGCAGCAGAAAGCAAGACAAATAACCAAAATTTTGGCAGAAGATGAGCTGCAGTGGAAGAGAAACAGCGTTCCATGAATGGCAAATCATGCCTTCTTGCATCTCTAGGACTCGTAACTAAGCACCACCCCCTCCTGTCTACAAAGAGACCACCTATGTATGAACATACATCTCAATAGGTATACATGGAAGGCAGGCAGCAGGGCATGTCATATTGGGACAGTACAGTTAACATCCTCCATGCATTAAACCTATAACTGATGGTATTTGAATTCTGATTTATTATGTGGATCAAAGGCTGTCATAGTGTAATGTCTCTCCCCCCCTCAAAAATAAGGGCATTCCTAAAAGCACAGGAGGCTAAGAAATGCCAGGGAATGGCATGAAGCAAAAAACAACAGAGCACTACTATTCAGAAACTGTGTAATGTAAGAGCTAAGCAAAAAGAGGCGAACCCCTATTCACCAATGAAAACTTCACCAATGTTCTCCCACAGCACTCCTAAATTCTTAGGTGATCTGTTTTGTTCCTCCCCAAAATGAATGTGCACACCCCAACAAATGGCCAAAACATCTGCTCAGCACTAGTTCCCATTCTCACCCCCCACATAGCTATTGAGTTTTCTGGGGTGCCTTTCTAGATATAGAGAGAACACACATCTCTTATATTAAGTATTCATGGAATATGCTTCTATATTTTTCTCACCTTAATACTTCCCCTAATGAAATGCTAATTGGATGACTAATTTTTTTTTTCTTTTGCTAGTAGGAATTTGGGGATGTTTTCCACAGATTTCTACTCTTTGATCCACACATTAAATCGGAATATAAATACCATCAGCTCGCTGTTTTTAATATTTCTTTAAACATAGGATTTTCCGATTAACTCGGCTTGAGAGGAGTCGTGCTGTCAGGGACTCACCACTGTTCTGCTGACTCCACTGCCCTGGCAAGATAAGAACATGACTAGAGAAGAAGTGATGAGCCCAGACCCCATGCCTTTCTTTATCCGCACCCCATGACTCCACTCCCTGCCCTCAGATGTGGAGAATATTCATTTTTGAAAACAGTCAAAAGTGGAGATGAATCTGTTGGTTTCAGTTTCTCTCCCCCCCCCCCCAATCCTGTATCCAAAGCTGCTGTTCTGCTTGAGCTACACTCTTCTGCTTGTTCAATTGAGCTCTCTCCTATGAAGACCATAGAATCACCATAGGGTCTATTTCTAATTTTTAATTTCTTCCTAATTATTTTAATGGAGGGATGCGGGTGGCGCTGTGGGTTAAACCACAGAGCCTAGGACTTGCCGATCAGAAGGTCGGCGATTTGAATCCCCGTGACGGGGTGAGCTCCCGTTGCTCGGTCCCTGCTCCTGCCAACCTAGCAGTTTGAAAGCAAATCAAAGTGCAAGTAGATAAATAGGTACCGCTCTTGTGGGAAGGTAAATGGCGTTTCTGTGCGCTGCTCTGGTTCTCCAGAAGCGGCTTAGTCATGCTGGCCACACGACCCGGAAACTGTACGCCGGCTCCCTTGGCCAATAAAGTGAGATGAGTTCAGAAACCCCAGAGTCGGTCACGACTGGACCTAATGGTCAGGGGTCCCTTTACCTTTACCTATAATTATTTTAATCCAAAAATACAGTTCTACAATCCCACCATTTCCACTTATTCGCGGGAGAAACTTGAAGTGAGGTCACCGACATGGAACCTACCAGTATATATGGGGCGGGGGGGGGGGGGCTTAGACATGGGAATGCCCCACAGTGCAAAACTGAAGGGTGGTTATTTAAAGTTCCAGTGCTAAATACTAATGGCAATTCTCTTGAGCCTGAAACTATAAAACAAAAAAAGCACCCAGGAAGAGGAAGAGAAAGGCATCATACAAAGTAGAATTGCAGTGTTTTTAATGGCAAAGACAGGGCCTAAAAGGTTTGCTTGCAGTCAGAGATGTTCAAGGTTGTTTTAGAGGTTGTTTATTCATGGTTATTATCTTGAATCAATATAGCTCTTGTTTACAGAGAGCAGGGAATCCCTGGGTGTTTCCATGCAGATGCTCATCCCCACTTTCTCTTCTGTGGCTGTGTGACAAATTCCAACCATCTTTGTATACCTGAGACAATGCTCTGGCTGCATACTCTGAACAAGTGTTTAGAACAGGTATCTAACCCTTCTTGGCCTAAGGGCTGCATTCACCCTTGGTTCATCAAATAATACATTAATAGGAAGGACATAATTTGTATTCTTCATAACAACAACAATCCTAATCCTAATTTTATTATCTATACCCCACCCATCTGGCTGGGTTTTTCCAGCCACTCAGGGTGGCTTACAGCATATTTAAAAACATAAAAAAAAACATAAAAACTTCCCGATACAGGGCTGCCTTCAGATGTCTTCTAAAAGTTGTATAGTTGTTATTTCCTTGACATCTGAAGAGGGAGGCCACTACTGAGAAGTCCCTTTGCCTGGTTCCTTGTAACTTCGCTTCTCACAGTGAGGGAACCAGCAAAAGACCCTCAGAGGAGGACCTCAGTATCTGGGCTTGAGCGATGGGGGTGGATATGCTCCTGAAGGCTCTGGGCAGGGCAGAGAGGTTTAAACCAGGCATAGGCAAACTCGGCCCTCCAGATGTTTTGGGATTACAACTCCCATCATCCCTAGCTAACAGGACCAGTGGTCAGGGATGATGGGAGATGTAGTACCAAAACATCTGGATGGCTGAGCAGTTTCTCTATGCCTGGTTAAAACCTCTCATTCCAAGCCACCATTATGTCTGTGTGTGCATAGATAGATAGATAGATAGCGCCACTCAGCTATTCAAATGTCCAGAGCTCAAGATAGTAGAAGGGGAAAAATTAATGGAATGGCTGCAGTAGCGGGAGGCAGCAGAACAAGTCCTCCTAGTGCTATGGGGTTTCTCCACATACCCCACTCCCAATCCTCCCAAACTAGAAAGCCATTTATTTAAATGCAAGGCTCATTCCAAAATACAGAATAGTTAGTAGCAGCCGCAAAACCTGGTCTGTGTGGAACAAAATCTATTTATTAATAACTTGGTTATTAATGTAACATTGTTATATGTAAATGTGTATTGTTGTAATATTCTGTTTAAGTTGTTTGTTGTTGCTTCAGTTTTCTGTGCACCACTTAGAGATATTTTCAATATATTAAGTGGTAAGTGTTTCCCAATTGACACCTGCCTGCGAGTGCTCCAATTGGAGAACAGCCTTTACCAAAGGTGTCATGGGCTTTGAAGACACTCGAACACAGGACCCAAGGGAGAAATGTGCTAAGAGGAAGGCATGCTTGGCAAATCCACACTGTGATCAACTCCTGCCTGGAAACCTTTGTTCCCACTGTGGAAAGATATGTGGATCTTAGACTGTTCTCCACAGTTACTTACGGACTCATTGTTAAAACCATGTTTATGGAAGATAATCTTACTCGGCTACGAGTGATCGCCAAACAAGAAGATATTAAGTGGTAAAGGAATCAATCAGTCAATCAATCAATCAATCAATCAATCAATCATTCAATTGGCTTGGGAGTGGGGGGGTATTCAGTCAGGGGAAACCACAGAACAGGACCTGTGGGGAGAAGAGAGGGGTAGATCATTCCACCAGACAAATAGAAATGCTTGCACTGACCAAACGATTGCCTTACTATGACATTGAATTCACCAAATGTTTTTGGATTTGCAGCAGATTCTTCCATTTTGATGGTATTCTTCAGGATTGCTTGAACTGGAATGAAAACGTGCAATGCCTTATTATGTACAGGTATTCCTGTACACACAAGACATATGTCTTATGGTAGCACATTCGTGTTTGTATTGGGTAATAGATAAATATGGCAAAAATCATGTAGATACACATTATATGTCAATTGACACTAAATTTGAAGCATTAAAAATGTAAAATCCATACTTTAAAAGTTGATAAGTAGGGACTGGAGATGTAAATGTTGGGCTTTCAGTCGACGGAGAAAGAGAAAAAGGCTTTGGACTTACAGCGTGAAAATGAGTCAGAGGGGGAAAAATGTGATATGTCATGAAAGAGAAGGATTAGGAGAAATTATTTATTCATAATTCTCTATTTTCATGCCTAAACACACTTATGAGTGAGTTAATGCCATCAATTTCAATGGAGGAAGCAAGTTTAGGATTATTAACTGCACATCATATGAATCTGGTATATCTCCTACTGTACTAATTAGAGCCAAACTAAGTTGTAATTTTCCAAGTTTCTGCTCTGTTGGAAAATATATGGAGAAAATTACATCAGTCGTAAGAGCTCAAATAGATGAATAGGTGCTCAAATTACAGGTAGACTAACCCTAGACTTCTCAGCTGAGCTCTTTTCAGCTTGAGTAATAGACTAGCACAGCCAAATTCATCAAAGGGCTGAACCCACTCTGTACATTTAAAACACTCTTACACCAAGTTAAACAGTCATGGTTTCGGCCCCAAAGAATCCTTGGGAGTGTAGTTAAGAGTGCTGAGAGTTGTTAGGAAAGCCCTATTTCCCTCACAGAGGTGTAATTCCCAAGGTGCTTAAAACAATCAATCCCTCCTCTCCATGGAAGTAAAAATAATAATATAATGGGCATGTGTAACCATGCATCTGCCTGGCCAGCTACCACCATTCTATGCTGATGTGAGGCCTGGTTGCCCACTCTCATACCCTCCAACATTTCTCCAATGAAAATAGGGGTGTCCTATTCCATAATAATAATAGTAATGAAATTGGGATGTCCTATTCCATAATGAGGGACGCGGGTGGTGCTGTGGGTTAAACCACAGAGCCTAGGACTTGCCGATCAGAAGATTGGCGGTTCAAATCCCCGTGACGGGGTGAGCACCCATTGCTCGGTCCCTGCTCCTGCCAACCTAGCAGTTCGAAAGCACGTCAAAGTGCAAGTAGAGAAATAGGTACCACTCTGGCGGGAACGTAAATGGCATTTCTGTGTGCTGCTCTGGTTCTCCAGAAGCGGCTTAGTCATGCTGGCCACATGACCTGGAAGCTGTATGCTGGCTCCCTCAGCCAATAAAGCGAGATGAGTGCCGCAACCCCAGAGTCGGCCATGACTGGACCTAATGGTCAGGGGTCCCTTTAACTTTTTATTCCATAATGATCATAATAATTTTATTATTCATAACTTGCCCCTCTGACTCAGTTACCCCAGTCATTCTGGTCAGCTTCCAACATATATTAAAGCATTTTTATTTTTATTTTTATTTATTTATACCCCACCCATCTGGCCGTGCCTCCCCAGCCACTCTGGGCAGCTCCCAACAGAATATTAAAAACACGATAAAACATCAAACATTAAAAACTTCCCTAAACAGGGTTGCCTTCAGATGTCTTCTAAAAGTCAGATTGTTGTTTATTTCCTTGACATCTGATCCAGGGAGGGCGTTCCACAGGGCGGGCACCCTTACGAGAAGGCCCTCTGCCTGGTTCCCTGTAACCTCACTTCTCGCAGTGAGGGAACCTCCAGAAGGCCCTTGGAGCTGGACCTCGGTGTCTGGGCTGAACGATGAGGGTGGAGACTCTCCTTCAGGTATACTGGGCTGAGACTTAATAAAACGTAATAAACATAAAAAAAAATTAAACATTGAAGAATTTCTCTATTTGGGGCTGCCTTCAGATATCATCTAAAGCTTGTCTTCTAAAGGTTATTCCCTTGGCTCAGGGGTTGTATAACTCCATGCCCTCCAACATTTCTCTGATGAAAATAAGGATGTTCTTAGGAAAAGTGGGACATTACGGGGTCAAATCAGAAACTGGGCCGGCTTGTGTAAATCCGGTGCTGTCCCTGGGAAATAGGGACACTTGGAGGGACTGCACTCTCAACTGTCACTCTCTGGGTGTGGGTTTTGGAGAAGGACCTGGGCTGTGGAGATTTCAGCCACAAGGTCCAGCCCCAGCTTTCCGGTGATGCTATTGTCACTCAAGCATTTTTTGCTCCCTGTGGTTAAAAATAATCAAGTTTTATGATATTGAATTGACTTTTACCTCATAGAATGTGCTGGCTTCAGCACATTTGATGGGGATAGGAATTTCAGTATTCATGTGAGGTGTTGAGTGCTCTGATTGTCCCTGGATTTAGTGTGTACGAAGTTGAGTTGCTGATACAGGTTGCAACACTTCTCCCCTCCCCTGAGAAATTTCCATAATCAAATTGACAGTTTTATTGCTTCTCTTCATTCATCTACCAATTTATTTATTTATTTATTTTGTAGGTGATAACCTGAAGATATATTAAACTCACCTGAGAAATTTCAGTAGTTCTGTCGTCTATGCTCCCTGCAAAAACATTGAAGTATTTTGGCTGAGAACCCTACTTTAAAGAGAATTTTGGTGGCAGTACATCATATTTTGGCAACCTATATGGAAGCTGAGTTTGTGGGCAAGTTATTATCTGTCAAAGGGC
This sequence comes from Podarcis siculus, assembly GCA_034642415.1. Lineage (NCBI taxonomy): Eukaryota > Metazoa > Chordata > Lepidosauria > Squamata > Lacertidae > Podarcis > Podarcis siculus. The sequence continues at coordinate 2,677,632 of JAXCMG010000159.1, forward strand.
AGTCGAGGTCAATGAGCAACATTCAAATGCAATCCTAATCATGTCTACTCAGAAGTAAGTTCCACTGGCCTCAGTGGGGCTTCTTCTCAAGTAAGACAGAAATCCTAGCCCTGCTTACATGGGAGTAAGTGCCACTGCATTCAATATGGCTTACTTCTGAGTAGACAAGGTTAGGCTTGCAGTCTAAGTGTGCAGTCATAAAAGTGTTGGGAATGTATTTCCCAGGAAATGTTTTAAGAAGTTTTGGGCTGTAAGTTAACGACAGACATCTATTTAAATATTTAAAATTTAATAACTTGTATGTGAATCTGATGTTGCACAGCAGTTGTAGATCATACCTGGATGGTAGGAGGACTCTGGGTTTGAAGATGAAGGTGGCAGCAAAAAGCAACTTAAAATTCACAACACATTTAGCTAAGTTTAGCTTAAGCCCTTTGCTGAATGGTTCTGAAAGCTTGCACTCTTTGAAATGAATCAAATCATAAAAAGATTGACAACTTTCATGCCCACTGCCTTGAAGATTTCTGCGTAAGCTGGTCTAGCTAGGCCCTATTTGCTTAAGCTCTTTATCAATCAAAGACAGTAGCTATCCTTACACTTTTTATAGTCAGGTTGCGGTGGGCATGGCGTTGAATGGAAGTCTTTCACTGGCAACCACATATTTGATTCTGAAGCTGTGAATAATAGCTATTGGTTCCTGTCGCAGTCTTGCTTTCTTACCCCATCGTTTCTGCAGAGATTTGAAAATGGTGGAAAGAGAGCCTGTGAATATAGCCCAGTGTCTGAATATATGTTCAAAGGACCTTACTCCCTTTTAGCTGTAGGGAGGTGATTGCATTAAAAATCCCTACACACACACACACACACACACACACATACAGTGGTACCTTGGGTTACATACGCTTCAGGTTACAGACTCCACTAACCCAGAAATAGTGCTTCAGGATAAGAACAGAAATCGTGCTCCGGCAGCGCGGCGGCAGGCAGCAGGAGGCCCCATCAGCTAAAGTGGTGCTTCAGGTTAAGAACAGTTTCAGGTTAAGGACGGACGTCCGAAACGAATTAGGTACTTAACCCGAGGTACCACTGTATATATATGGATGATGAAAGTGAGCTTAGAGGAAATAATAGTAATAAAAATTTTATGTACACTCTTTTGAAGGAACTCACGAAATTCCAAAGCATACTGTACTCATCAACTAAAATAACCTCTCTCTCTCTTATAAAGGTAAAGGACCCTTGGATGGTTAAGTCCAGTCAAAGGCAACTATGGGGTACAGCGCTCATCTCGCTTTCAGGCTGAGGGAGCCGCCGTTTGCCCACAGACTGCTTTCCAGGTCATGTGGCCAGCTGACTAAACTGCTTTTGGCACAATAGAACACTGTGAGGGAAACCAGAGTGCCCTGAGACCCATGGGTATAGGGCGGTATATAAATTCAATAAACAAACAAACAAACACACAGAGCTCACCGGATAAAAACAAAGCATGCCTTTCCACCCCAAACCAAGGTCAGTCTGGCTCCCTCCTCTGAGGCCTTGAAATGATTTCTCCCTAACTCTCAGAATGAGCTAAGCAGACCCCGCTTCAGGGTGGGGAAGGAGGTAGAACAAAAGTACCACAAATACATACTGTATGCACACACAGCTGAAACTCACAGAAACATTTATTTTGGCCTTAATTTATTTTGTGTGGGGTTTTTTTTTTAAAAAAAACAAAACACCCTACTCCACACCACACATTTCTAATGGCTTCAAAGCGATGTAACATTCCCCATTTGATGCAAAGAACGTGGTGTAGTGGTTAAGAGCAGTAGACTCATAATCTGGTGAACCAGGTTTGATTCCCCGCTCCTCCACATGCAGCTGCTGGTGACCTTGGGCCAGTCACACTTCTTTGAAGTCTCTCAGCCCCACTCACCTCACAGAGTGTTTGTTGTGGGGGAGGAAGGGAAAGGAGAATGTTAGCCGCTTTGAGACTCCTGAAGGGGAGTGATAAAGCGGGATATCAAATCCAAACTCTTCTTCTTCTTCTATACTTCACTGAGGGTGCTACAAGATTTCAGAGGCCTCTTCTAGACCCTTTACCAGTCCTGAACTTACTTGGGGTTGGGTGAGAATTATTTTTAACCTGGTTCAACTCTACCGTGCAGGTGTGCTCTAGAAGAAAATCACAAGTGAAACAAACTGCAGGGTTTGTTCATCCACATATTCTCCTTGAAATGTTGTCCTCTTCGCTACTGGGAAAAGCGAGGATGTAAGTGCCAATTCTGTCAACACAGCAGGTTGTCTGTATTTTTTGTAGGGGCAGGAGGAAAGTTGGCAGCAACCTTTCGAAAGTTAAAATATGTCAAACATGTCAAAACCTGTTCCTCACTCATTTGCTTGGCAATACTAAAAGGAAAGTTGGCAGGTTCTTTGGTCCTGGAAGCCAATCAACACATCTTGAAAGATGCATTCATTGCTGAAAGAATTCTGATAGGGAATGGCCAGGTGATTGTTGCAGTTTTCTCACCAAGCGTGTCTCGGTAATAAGGACAGTAATGAGACCGACGTACTTTAAACGCTCGCTGTAGCTTCCCACCTTTAGATATTTTATACATCACAGCCTCTAAGAAGCAGTCACAAATTGGCAAGTGGCAGACGTCGCCCGATTCATCTGACAGGCTGCCTGTCGAGAAACAGCTGCCTCGTGTAAAAGAATTCGGCAACACGAAAAATCTTGAAGACGGGTTCACACAACCAGTTAGCCTAAGGTTAGGTGCTTCTCATCTCTCTTCACCCCAGTATGAATTATTGCTTTCCTGAGGCTGCTTGCTGCATGAATTTCTCTTGCCATATCCACAACTGCTTGTCACCTAGGGATGTCAAAGACCTACCAATGCATATTTGTTCATAACACCCTCTTAACAAAAATAAAAGGCGAAGGGGGTGGATGGGCCTGGTCCTCTGAAGAGTTAGTAGCGCTCAAACTTGTGAGCTTAATGGGACCAGGCAGCTTATCTCTGCACAGTATCATGCTGTTAAGCATTCTTCTCCAACAGAAGGGATGAGCTTTTAGCCGTCTTCACTGCAAAATAATGATGGTGATAATAATTTTAAGTGTGCCACATCGATGATGCATGGAAAAGCACCTGCTGTGTCTTCTTTAGTATTCCCAGTCCCTCCAGCCCCAGTAAAATGATGAAAAATAAATATAATTTCAAAGAATCTGTGATCTTATTCAAATGTTTTAAAATAGCAGCTTTTAATAATATTTTTTTGGTTTTGTATTTATACTTTTCAAATTTATACATTTTCATTAGTTTTACAATCAATTTAACATTTCAAAGTTTGACTTCCTTCCCCCTCTTTCTGCAGTTCCTTAAATTTACTTTTTAATATCTTCTGCATATCCAAATTCATTTAACTTGCTCATTTGATTATCTACTGTAAATATATACTCTTATAAAACTGCAGGTTATTACAATAATCCTGCTAATGTTTTATCTGTTTACTATATATCTGTAAATATTCAATAAAACATTTCCATTCTTTTATAAAAAGTTTGTTATCTTGATTTCTTATTCTTCCAGTAAGTTTCACCATTTCTGCATATTCCATAAGTTTTGGTCTCCTCTTCTGCTTCTTTCCATTGGGGGAAAATAACATTCTTGCTGCTGTAGTAGCATACATAAATAAATTTCTATAGAATTTAGGTAGTTCTGTCCCTATAATTCCCAAAAGAAAAGCTTCTGGGTTGTTGTTTTTTTAATAAAAGTTATCTTGTACATCCTTTTCAATTCATGATATATCATTTCCCAGTAAGCTTTAACCTTGCTACAAGCCACCACAATAATATTTTTTTCAATTCATGGTATATCATTTCCCAGTAAGCTTTAACCTTGCTACAAGACCACCACAATAATATTTTATTAACATTTTTACATAAACCAATAACATAAAACATAGAATACTTCAGCTGGGTGCATCATGTAGTTGACTGGTGCTCTTAGGTGAATTTACATGCCTTATATAATGAGAAACAGAAACAAAAATAAAGGCTGAAGAACACAAACATTTAGAATGTGAAGAATTTATGACCTTAGTAAGTAAAACATTGGTATGTAATAATGAGTAGAAAGTAATATATCATGCTTCTTTTTTCAGATGGTAAAGGAGTCATCTCCAGAATGAGATGTTTGTTGTTGGAGAGCATACACTGTTTGTTAAAAAAAGCCTACTGATGGACACAAGATCACTTTGAATAAGTCTTTTTTTCTTTTTCTTTTGCAGTATCTTGTGCCATTCTAGCATGTTTTGCTAATTTTCAGATAATGCCACTGTTTATTCAGGACTTTGGAAATGTATTGATTTCACTGAAATCTGATATACAGGTCTTCATTGGGGTATTTACAATTTTTTTTGGTCATAGTTCCTTTCTTCAACTCAGTTTGGGTAAAATAGTATTCTTGATCAGTCCAAAAACCACAAAGCTGCTTTCTGTGTTGACAAAGTTGATTTGGTGAACTTGAGCAATGCATAAGAGACCCTCCTGCATGAAAGAAAATGAGGGGGTTGCTAAAAGCAAACTAAATACAAATTAAAAGAAATACATAAAAGGTTAATGCACATAGCAGTTATATTTACTTTCTCGTGGGAAAACAGCTGCAGAAAAACAGCGATGCACACATACTGCTTAGGAGGTAATTTCAGGGGCGGGGGGAGATGTTACCAGACAAGGTACTGCCTCCCACCTCTATTCCTTCCCCCACCCAAAAGGGGGGAAATGTTTGTGGATTTTGATGGGGAAATCACTTAAAGTAATGTGGGAGCACATGAAATACATTTAAGGCAATGCAGCAGATGGAGAGTAGAGTAACATCTTGAGTTAATTTATTTTTGAAGTACATAGTGAGCTTTTATGATATAATTGAATTAAAGAGTCGGGTGGGGGGCTACACTCCTGCTCTGTTTATATCAGAAACTTTCACTAGAAGTTATGTCGACTTCTTTAAAACACACACACACACGACTTTCTCTAAGTACTCACATCTTGAAACAAGTAGCAGGTGAATCTAGATAGAGAGAACACAACTGTTCTGAAGGCCTAAGCTGCATTTCTAGTCTTCTTGAGAACAGAAGAACTGTCAAAGTGGATCAGGCTGGAATGCACACAGTTTTCCCCAAGAAGTTTCTATTTCTTGATAATTTATAAAGTAAGATCTAAGGTTCATAGAGTACAGGTGAGATGAAGGCCTCAGTGAACAAGTCCCTTGCATCTAATTACTAAGTACAGGGACCGCCTGCAGCTTTTGCCGCCATCTTTCTTATCTCACACCTGTTCATCTTTCTACAAGGCTGATGAAGAAAAGGTAATTCAGGCTTTCTGGAGAAGTTGGTGTGAGGCTGCACAATCTTGTCCAAGATGAATACTGTACCAAAATAAAGAACTGCCCCCCCCAAAAAAACATAGCAACAATGGAGCACATTTTCATTATAAAGGCCCAGTAATAATTGTGAGAATGTGCCTCACATTATGTAGGACACCCCAGGAAGGTCAAATGTTTTTGTGACCCATCAGGAAACCCATGCAAAGCAAGAGATTCCCCCTCACAGTCCCCTGTGTGCTCTCATTAGTTATAACGTGGAGCTCTCGTGAAGGCTGAAATCTGACTTCCCACACTCCTTGCTTTCCTCCATAATGCATAGGGGGGAAAGAGGCATCTGGAAAAGTCAGAATATGACAGGATGCTGGTGACCATCTTGTGAACCCAATAAAATGTGGGCACGATGGATGCCACCAGGAGGAGTGAAAGTGCTTCCCTCATTTGGACCCCCTGGTGCCTTCCCTGTTATAGAGGCCCAGTGATTGGTCGTGTGATTGACAATCTACAAAAGTTAGATCATGACTTTCCCCCTCATTGGTGTCCTCAGTCCTTTATTTATACAAAAGCTATAAATCTATTTTTAATTTTAAACCTATTTTTAAAAACTGGGTTGAGGGAGAAAAAACTAAAAAGAAATTATCCTTGGAGATTTGGCAATGAATCCTCTAACGTGGGGGCAGAGTATCTGTGGCCATTCAAATGTTATTGGATGCCAACTCCCTCTATAGTCAGGGAGCAGTAATTCAGCAACATCTAGAGGAACATAGGTAAGCCACCAGTAAGGTTGCATTTTTACCGTATTTTTCTGTGTATAAGACGATGTTCCCTAAAAAGCTCAACAACTCTGGTTAACTCCCCTCGAAAAAGCTAAACAACTCAAGGGGTTCAAAAAAATAGGGGTCGTCTTATGCATGGGAAAATATGGTACTTACTTGAGAGTAAATACTATTGGCACTTACTTCTGGGTAAACATGCTTAGGATTGCTCTGTGACGATGTCATCAAGCACTTTTTAAAGATGAATAGGATAAATGAGACAGATCTTTGGTCACAAGAAACAAGTTTCAATCAGAGTGGCCCATCACGACCATTGCTCAATTGCCCAACAAATTAAAACACGAAGAACAATAGTTATTTAAGCATAGCTAGCTTGTGGACAGAGTTTGTGACCACTTCTCAGCTAATAGCTAGGGCTGATTCAAGCCTTAAATATGCATCCTACAGTGCGGTAAAAAAAGTATTATTGGTTTTAAGAGAAGTAAATCCACTTACAACTTGCAAAACATGTAATATGTATCCTAGACCTTTTGTTTTTTAAGAAGAGAAAGAAGGCTTTGCAAGACAGGATAGCTGTCCCCTCTGGTGTAATTGGCTTTTGAAATAACTCCAAAGTCTGCAAAGTCTACTTCATTGGACGTGAAAGGGCGTATATACACACCATAAACACCTGTTTCAAACTATCTTCAACTCTCTGGGAAAAAACAACCACCACCCATATAACTGTCTCCAACCTTAGCGCTGCCAGCTAGCTAGACATTTCCTCTGAAAACATCTGCTTGAGAAATCACTGGTTCTGATGCCAATGTTCCACAGCAATGAGCAAGCTGTGCCCTGGCATCTTCAAGGACAAAAAGGTTATGAGAGCTAAAACAGTCCTTCTTTTTCACAGAAGATATCGCAGAACATCTGCACCCAGGAATCTATCATAACCCATTCGGCATATCTTCCAGTGACAGGTAACTTGTCACTACATGCTTCAGTTTCCTTCTTGTATTACAGGCTGGCTGATCCAGCACATTTCTCATTGTACAGGTGCTTTCCTTTGGCAGACTTGTTGAGATAATAGAGCAATCCAATCAAAACATCTCGGAGAACTCCTGACAGAACATTTGCTGCTTTCGAAACATTTGTGCTCACCATATGGCAGGGGCAGTGCAGGCTTAGGAGACTATGCAATCATTTCCCCCCTCCCTCCCTTTCCTCTCTTTTTGTTTTTGTTCAGCAAAAGGTGTCAAAGATTTATAAGAGCCAAAATTCATTAAATGTCAAAAAATCCATCCAAATTTTTAAAGGAGTTTGTGCAATGAGATCAGAGCATTCAGTATACAGAAATGATTTATTTATTTTTTAACAAATGCAGCCCACACAAAATCTGTTGTGATCCCCAGCCAAGTAACCTTGGTTGCATAAAACTGAGTGGGCAAATAACTCATCTGGGCACAAAGACGTAACATGCCTGACCACAAGAGACTTCAGTTCAGTTCATTGAGAGGAAACAATTCCATTGTGAAGTATCCACAATAACTGGATCATTAGAGCTGTGTCATAGGAAGCTGACTCCATGGGAGACGTTGAAATGTAAGCCCTGGAAGGATTTGAGACAAGAGCTGAATGAAATACTGGGACGTATCCATGGGTTGGTCAAATTTAGAGACACAGATCCCTGAGTCTGTCTTGAGCCAGGATGCTTAAGTGTCTGAAGCTGGTATTAAATTTAATAAATTACTGTGTAAGGTCATGCTATAGCACACTGCACTGTGAGGAGAATAGAACAAGGTGTAAGTCAGTGGCCCTTACAATTGGCAGGCAGTATAAAATCTCTGGATTTGTCGAGGTTTGTATGAATATTAAGGTTTTGAAGCCAACACAGCAGTATATTCTGCTTACTGCACACTTCAGCTTCCAGGTGTAGCCACTGACCCCAAGGATCCTGGGGTGGAGAATGCACTCTTAAGGTCTATATTGTTACAGCTCCAGAACCTGAGTCCTCAGACCCAGTTCCTAAGTATTAGCAGTTTTGTGAAGAGGACAAGCATGCTGAGTTGACTCACCAGTACTACATTCTGCACCTAGGCCTTTGAATCCTAGCCTATCAACTGTGAAGAAGGAGCTTCTTTCTCTGCTACGATGCAAGAAAGCCAAGTTGACCTTCCACAGCCCAAGTCCCCACAGCCCAGGGACAATGTCTTCACAAAATGCCACTGGCCCATAACTGGCCTCTTTCAGCACTCCGAAAGCTCTGGTGGTTACAGTCAAACAGGGCTGACTTATGTTCTCAGATGAAGGATCCCTGTCCATGGTCCTGAATCTCTTGCTCCTTTCAAGCATCCTGATCTCATACAAACAGGAAGCTGGTTCTGGATGTACTGGAACTGCCTCCCACGATCTCACTTTGGCTGTTGCCTGTTCCCAGTGATGGAGATCATTATGGGTCTGGGCATATGTTTGGGTATGGTGACTCACAACCTCTGCTCTATCCTCACAAATCACTGGCTTAATGGATCGTCATAACTCCTTTTCAGAAGTGGAAGAATTATATCGTAACTGAGCAAAGTCAACCATCAGCCTTTTTCTGTGGGGTGGGGGAGAGTCAGTTGACAAGCAGTGGACAAAAGCCTCTTGGTCCTGCTGCTGTGAAGTGATAGACTCACTGAAGGAGAGGGACCTTGGAAGTTGTCTTGCTCAAGGCCCCTCCAATCCAGAGCCGACACTGGACTTGGGGAGCATCCTTCTAACCACTATATGTTGTCTGGACGCTTCAACAATTCACAGTTAATTGTTTTCTAAAGTTCTTGATGGTCTCTTTTTATTTTACTAATGCTAAATATCTGAGTTGAATCTATCACTGGTCTAGACTATTACAGCGATACCTTGGTTCTCAAACTTAAACCATTCCGAGAGTCCGTTTGATTCCTGAAACTGTTCGAAAGCCAAGGTGCAGCTTCTAATTGGCTGCAGGAGCTTCCTGTACTAAAGTGGAAGCCATGGCAGACATTCAGCTTCTGCAAAATGTTCACAAACTGGAACACTTACTTCTGGGTTTGTGGCGTTTGGGAGCCGATTTGTTCAGGAGCCAAGCCATTTGAGTACCAAGGTACCACTGTACCACTTATTTGGGTAGCTAACATGTTGCCCTTCAGATGTTGATGCCAGTTAGCATGGCCAATGTCCTGGGAGGATGGGAATTGCAAGCCAGCAATATGTAAGCCAGCAATAACAACAACAACAACAACAACAACAACAACAACAACAATTTATATCCCACCCATGTGGCTGAACAGATTTGATCAGATTTACACAATCAGTGAGCTGAAAGGCAGCATCAAAAAATAAATATATGACCAGATTTACCAGCTCAGTTCAAGCAGGTACCTCAGTAGTCTCTTTAATGGTTTGGTCTTCTGTAGCTTAACTGCAGTCTTTTGATCAGTTGTCCAATAAATGTAATCCCAATGTTTTATTCAGTAATCAGCCATCCTTCTCTGTAGTTAATACAGTTTACATGATTCCTCACGTTGGCTTGTTAATTAAATGTCTCCTGATGGCGGATGCTTTTTGTAATTAATTTGGCGCCTAGAGAATAATTAGAGGAAGAAGAGCCACAGTTCCCACAAGTTAAAAGAAATAGTTTGGAACAAAGTGGCCCTCATTAATCTTAAAAAGTGATGCTGTAAATATAACAAGACATAGTTATGTACCCCCACTAAAAAGAGCAATACGAACACTAGGGATGATCTAGAGATTCTTAATCAGCTCTTTTATTGGGAAACCTGCTTTCAGTATAGATCATTAGTCACTCCCAGCAAAGAACTCAGTCACACCCCTATCTCAAAAATGCTGATGTTTCTCAGAAATTGAGAGACACGTGGGGGGGGGGGCAAACCACCTCTTACCGGTTACATTGTGCTTTTCTCCACTGTTCCTGTATTGTAGAATACTAGAGAAACCTGTTGTCTTTGTCCATGGAGTTTTCTTGGCAGGGATACTGGAGTGGCTTGCCGGTTCCTTCTCCAGGTGGATCACGTTTGGTCAAAACTCTCCACTATGACCTGTCCATCTTGGGTGGCCCTGCACGGCCTAGCTCATAGCTTCTCTGAGTTATTCAAGCCCCTTTGCCACGGCAAGGCAGTGATCCATGAAGGGGAGAAGGGGATGACAGAGGTTGAGATGGTTGGACAGTGTTCTTGAAGCTACAAACATGCGTCTGACCAAACTGCAGGAGGCAGTGGAAGACAGGAGTGCCTGGCGTGCTCTGGTCCATGGGGTCATGAAGAGTCGGACACGACTAAACTACAACAAAGAGAAACCTGTACCTTTGCAAACATAAAGCATATAGATATGCAGAGTGTAAGTTTATAATCCCAACATAGTGCTCACATAGTATTGAATATAAAATGGAAACCCTGTCAGCCCCAAAGCCAGCTAGACATGTAACTTCTACTTGTAAATTAAGTCTTCTCAGGCTGCAGTTGCATGTGTATTCCAGAAATTACTTATTTGGGAGTAAGCCTCATTTAACCCCTATAGCGGGGTGGTGGTGGAAACCTGTCCTTCACCTCAGATGCTAGGTTTATTATGGGGTGGTTGAGCCCCTTCCTGTGTCCTTCACCAGGTGACCAAAGTAGACATTGGAATGGCCTTTATAGAGGACCATCAATTGTTTGTTGGAATCTTCTATCTGAAGGGCTATTTGGTCCAAATTCAGTTTTTAAAATAAAGAACAACAAGAAGGGATACAGGATGGCTATCAACAGTTCACAGCTGGACAGCACTTTAAGTGGGTATACAGGTCATCTGGTCACAGTCTTTTCCACTATGCAAATATGCATCATTTTTTTGTGTGTGTGTGTTTCTTGTTTTGACAATACGGCTTCTCTTTTTGGGGGAGAGGGGCAAGTGGTTTTCCTCCTAGAGGTGTGGTAACCTGGTTCAATTCAAAACAGCAGTAGGAAAGGACAAAGTTTGAAGAGAAGGTGCAGTGGCAATGATAAAGAGTGTTTAAGCCTGACACTGTGTGGTCATGTTGTGATTCCAGGAAGCTGTGCCGAGCTCAAAGCTAGACTGCAAACATTCACACATTGCTGTAAGCAAACAAAGAAGGGTTTTCTCCTTTTTTAAAAAAAGATCCCTTAGCCACCACATTTCCTCATAAGCAAAGTGGCGCTGTGGGTTAAACCACAGAGCCTAGGACCTGCCGATCAGAAGGTTGGTGGTTCGAATCCCCATGACGGGGTGAGCTCCCGTTGCTCGGTCCCAGCTCCTGCCAACCTAGCAGTTCGAAAGCACGTCAAAGTGCAAGTAGATAAATAGGTACCACTCCAGCGGGAAGGTAAATGGCGTTTCCGTGCACTGCTCTGGTTTGCCAGAAGCGGCTTAGTCATGTTGGCCACATGACCCAGAAGCTGTACTCCGGCTCCCTCAGCCAATAAAGCGAGATGAGCGCCGCAACCCCAGAGTCGGCCACGACTGGACCTAATGGTCAGGGGTCCCTTTATCTTTACCTAAACTGCAACCGCTTGCCCCATCCTTCGATTTTTGTATGTGTGTGAGGTTTTCCCACTCGCTAAAAAAGAGGCAGAATAAAATAACACCTTTTTCTCAAGGAGCTCCAACTTTAGCAAAAGCAAGCAGGATTCAACACAGCACTATGACAAATAATCTGTGTAGACATAAGATATTGCTGTTATGCTCACATTTCCATCTCATGTCAAGTTGTTCTCAAGAACAATCCTATTTAGCAAGAAGATAATTTTCTTCATTTTATATCTTCCCTGCCTTAAATCTTAAACTGTTTTCAATACAGTTAGGAAAAATATGTTAGAAGGCCACCACAATGATATTTGGCTCCCCTCAGTGAATAGTTTTATTCTGTACATTCAGCATCAAATGCCGTCTTTATATATGAGTGCTCCTCCCTCAACTCATTTCCTTTTCTGCCTTCGTTGTGTGATTTATAAATTATAAAGAGAGATAGTATAATTCTCTAAATGCTAAACAATTAGGTCTAAGGAAAACAAATTAGAACCAGAGACCATAACACTCAGAGAAAGCATTAAGTTGATATATCAAGTGATCAAGTTCATGGTTTTTAATCTACACAGCAAACAGTTTAACGGGCCGGCATAGTTTTGCCTTAAAAAACAAAACGGGGGCCTTGTTTAATCTAAATTTTGAGCAGACTACAGTGGGCTAACTCATTTTTAAAAATCTGATTTTAGTGCCAGTGATGAGAGTTAATGGAAGGTAGAGCAAATTACTCCAAGGAAGATTAGGGATCATAAGCGGGGCTATAAAGTTCCTTCATTATAACTTTGTTTTCATGGCACAATCAAATATGCACATATATATTCTGTGTACTAAATGCAGCACTAAAAATAATTGTACATGAAGAATGCTTCACAAAGAGAATGGTTATAAATATTTACATATACTGGGCACAGAGCTGTCCAATTTAAGACCTATTAATTCTCTATCATGTCTGTGTAAGCATATGCATGAAATCCTTAACCAGTTTGGTGGGCATCAGATGAGCAATACATAACCGTAAAAGTTGCATAGATGGAAACTTTGCAAATTACTGATGTGGTGCGGGACTAATCATCAGGGCAGAATATAACACACTGGCACCACTTCAATGGCACATAACTGGTTGGGTTGCCATTTTTTATCCCAATCTACTGTTTTATGGCCAGAGTATTCTGTTCAAATGCTAATCCTGTTTTAAATGCTGTGTCATTTTAATGGATTTCTGTTACTGAGTATTTTAGCAATGGATGTTTATATTTTAATTTTTTAATTTTATTGTGTATTTTAATTATGGGTGATTATATTTTAATGTTTGTGTCCTTTGTTTAACACATGTGAACTGCTTAGAAGCCTATTTTGATATTAAGCAGAATATACTTATCATGGGGATGGAACAAGGCCTGCAGAGGTTATTGGACTACAGCTCCTATGAGCTCCAGACTCATATTTACTATATTTATTGAATTTAGGGAAGCTTTTAATGTTTAATAGACTATTGTATTTTAATATTCTGTTGGAAGCCGCCATAAGGTGCTTTTACCTTATGCTGGCCTATGGCCATAAAATAGATTATCTTTCTTCTTCTTCTTCTGTATACCACCTTACATCTGCATGTGGTTCACAACATTAAAAAAATACAACGTAGAAGCACAAAATACATGATAAAAACAAGAATAACCTCTCTCCCCCCCCCCACAAACCAATAACACCCCACACCCTGATTTTAATGGTCAGGGGTGATGGGAGTACCAGCTGGATAAAATCTGGAGGGCACCAAATTGGCTACCACCGTTCTACATGAATATTGCCAATTTCGTCTTAGGAACAAACAAAGTTGCCTTATACCAAGTCAGACCATTGGTCCATTAAGTTCAGCATCTAGTCAGTCAAAAGTGACCAGCAGCATATGAACATAGAGTGGCATTGAACTAAATTTAGCCAGAGTAGATCAATTGAAATAAAAGGATCTAACTTAGTAATATTCCTTAATTTCAGTGAACTACTCTACTCTGAATACAATTTAGCTGAATACCATCCATTGTGCTGGATCTGACCAAGATGGTTTGAGCATATCCTGGCCCAACTGCACTGGCTGCCAATTAGTTTCGGGGCCCAAATCAAAGTGCTGGTTTTGACCTATAAAACCTTAAACACCTCAGAGCCTCAATAATAATATGTCAAAGACCAGTTCTCTCCATATGAGCTAACCCAGACCCTGTGATATTCATCTGAGGCCCTTCTTTGTGTGCCTCTTCCATGAGAGGCCCAGAGGGTGGCAATACGAGAACGGGCCTTTTTTTCAGTAGCCCTGTTTGTGGAATGCTCTCCCCGGTGCATATCTTTAGTTGCCAGGCAAAAATGTTCCTCTATAACCAGGCCTTTGGCTGATTAACATTCTATGGCCCTTTAAATGTGTTTGTTTTATTATGTATTGTCAGAGAGTGTGTGGCAGAGGCAGGAGACCAGGGGAATGACCCAGGAGAGGGGACCAGTGATTTATGAGGTGTCATGCCACCCACAAGGCAGGAGCCCATGGGAGGAGGGAGAGTCAAGGCAGTTTGAGGTGGATGATGGCAAACAGGATGTGGTAGAGGAAGAAGGGACAGTCCGGACAAGGGACGAGTCAGTGGATTCCTCACCCTCAGCCCCACTGTCTCCTAGAATCAGGGAAGGCTTGGAAATGGAAGAGCAGCAACAACTTCCATACAGGTGAATTCTCAGGTTGTGGGCACACAACCTATCAGAGGAGGTATATAAGGGAGGTGGCCCCTGTTGCTGCAATTACTCCATAGAACTCAGACTTGTGGGTCACTGCAGGGGTCGGCAAACTTTTTCTTTTTTTTCCCTTTTTTAATATAAATTTTTATTCATATTTGCACATATATACAGGAAAAACATAAACAAAAGTTATGTATTTTATTTATGATTTGTGAAGTGGATATAATTTGTATAAGGTATGTGGTGGATTTTTTGTTTAGGGGTCGGCAAACTTTTTCAGCAGGGGGCAGGTCCACTGTCCCTCAGACCTTGTGGGGGGCTGGACTATATTCTGAAAAAATATATATATATGAATGCATTCCTATGCCCCACAAATAACCCAGAGATGCATTTTAAATAAAAGGACACATTCTACTCATGTAAAAATACGCTGATTCCTGGACCATCTGCAGGCCCGATTTAGAAGGCAACTGGGCTGCATCCGGCCCACGGGCCTTAGTTTGCCTACCCATGGATAGACTAGAAGTGTGTGTACCCACAGAACTGTGGAAACTGTTGTGTTTCTCTTGCCTATAAAGAGTTAACTATCAGACATGTGCTTCTTTCTTATCTGAGATGGGCCATGACACGTATTATGTGTTCTCATTTTGTATTGTTGCAAACTGCCCTATGATCTTCGGATGAAAGGCAGTATACAAATTCAAATGATGGCAACAAAGATGATGATAAAGCCTTCAGTGGATTTGTTTGTTTATTTACAGTATTGATGGCATACCATATAACCAAAATGGTTCTCAAGGTAGTATACAGCACACAACTAACATTCAATTTAAATGAAATTGCTCAGCTTACGGGCAATAATTGTGATGAAGCTCATAGGGTCATTGTGATGATATTTATATAAGCACCTGGCAAGAGTGTTTTGTAGTAAAAGATTGGATGTTGTTAGGCAATTACCACACATAATCTATGGCATGGGGCTCCTGTTGAGGCATGGCTAAACTTAAAATTGATTTAAGCTGGATACTAGCTGAACTCAGGGGCAGAGGAAGTGGGGGCAGTGGGGATGGTCTGCCCCGGGTGTCATCACTGAGGGGGGTGACATTTGGCGCGCCACCTGCCTGCGACTCCCAACCCTACCTTGAGCCGTCAGGGGAAGGGGCGGAGCTGCACCTCCTTGCCGACGGCCTTCTCCCCTTCCCCCTTCATTTTGACAGCTTGGGGGAGGCTTGGGAGTCATGGGCAGGTGGCGCACCATTGCCCCCCACTCCCAGGCTACTTCCTGGGGTGAGGAGCCTCCCCCAAGCTGTCAAAAGGAAGAGGGAAGGGAGGAAGGCTGCTGGCAAAGTGGCATGACTCCCTCCCCACAGGAAGCGGACCACCATGGGGGTCAAACCCCCTGGGACACTTGCCCCACCCCATGGCTCCGCCCCCAGGTGCACAGCATGTGCGCCGCACCGGGTGCCAAAGCAGCTAGCTCAGCCTCTGGCTGAACTGCCATGGTTTCCCCCAAATAAACCCCGGTGACAGCACTGATAAGTTTCTGTTTGATTTCCCAAAATCCTCCTACACAGAACTAGTTTCCAGTACAGAAGGGGCAGCTATTAAACCAGTTTAAGTTTGTAGTTCACCTATACCCTTGGATCTGTTCTGTTTAGGATGAGATAAAACTCTCTGTTATGAACACTCCAAAAATGATGAAGAAGGCAAAGAGTTTAAAATGTCCTCCCCCCAGAAAAAAATTAAGAAAAACTCTCAAATTTTATGCATTTAAATTTTCACATTTCCAATAAACTGCAGTGTCTGCTTCATAAAGTTTCCTTGGTTGTTTTAGTCATATAAAGGAGTGATACTCTCTGTATTACCTTTTATGCACATTTCTTTGTACCTAAGGATGTTTAATTCTTTTATAGATTTCTAGAGTTACGGGGCAGTGATTATATGGACCTTTGGTTGTTATAGGATTGAAATTTGCTGAAGAAATCCATGCTGCTCATATGAGAGCTTACTGAGTACAACGGAAGCATAGGGGTACAGTGTTTCTCTTCTGGAAAATATTTCAAAATGGGAAATTTGCTAGGGATTTCTGAATGTTTCGTAACTGAGACATCTTGCTTGTGTTGAAATAACTGTACAGGGTTTTGATCCAGTAGGCACCATCTAAAGTACTGGCTGCAGCCTCTGAAGATCTACATAGCTTGGGGTTTCCTCTAGCTACATACCTGTTTCTTCATCCATCCAGAACAGGTTGAAGCACCTCATATAGATCTCAATTGTTTTTAACTAACAGCACCTCCATCTTGCCTTGGATTAAGTTTTAGCTTGTTAACCCCCATCCATTCCTTAATTGACTCTACATGCTGTTTAATCATTTCAATTGCTTCCCTGGGCTTGGATGATGTGAATGAGAGGTAGAGCTGTATGCCACCTTCATGTTGGTGACATCTCAGCCCAAAGCACTCAATGTTCTTATGGGGCATGGGAAACAAGATGGAATCTGGTGGAAACCCACAAGCTACAGGCCATGGGATAGGAAAGCTATCTCCCCCAGCACTGCCTTTTGCGTCCAACCTTCTGGGTGGGAATGGAACCACAGAAGCACAATAGCACTTCTACCCATTCCATAAAATTATCATGGTCCAAGGTAGCGAAAGCTGCTGGGACATTTCTCTGTCCATCTTTCAGAGCAGGCCATCCCCCAGGGTGACCAAGGCACTATCTTATCCAAAACTAAGTCTAGAAAGAGACTGGAATTGATCAAAGTTATAAGTTTTATTCATAAAAACCTGGAACCCAGATGTAACCACCTGAGTAAGCTTTGGAAGATGATATAAGAATGATGGTTATTAAGATTATCAGGGTTTATATGACTGGATTTCCTTAATGTCAGGCCCCACCACAAGCTCTTTCAGACTGTGAGAGCCCCTCTCTGTCTTTGAGACCCAATTATATATGCCCAGTCTTCCCACTAAAACCAGCCATGATGCATTAATTCAAGCACACAGGTGGTTAAATATACCCAGTGCTTTTTTGTGTGGATACTCACTGGGTATCACCTCCTTTTTTGCTGCCTTGGGCAACCATTTTGTCTGGCACCCACAACACTTTTATGAAGATATGAGTGCCAGAATACTATTCTCTGTGTGACTAAAAATACTTTGATTGTTTATATTAAATTATCCTAAAGCTTTGGCCTGCTTCCAGCTGAAAGGCTAAAATGCGGAGAGGTCCCCTGAAATCTTAAGGCAGTTCAGCCATCACATTCAATACCCTGCCAGACTCAAGGGCAGATGGGCAGGTGGAGGAGCAAAAGCTTAACAGGATATGTTAATGTTAGTTGAATCACTGATTCTATAACTAATTTGTTTTGCCACCTTCAGTTTAATGCTGCTACAAATTAACACTTAAGAATCCCCTTTAAAAAGGAGAGAGGATATATAACCCTTACATTTCATAGTAAACACTATTTATTTATGTAGCGTGTTAGTGTGCAAGGCATTTTTACATGCTCCCACTCTGTCTTCTCAACAGCCCCATGAAACAGATCGATCCGTTTATGGCTAAAAGTCCTTGAAGTGATGACTTGCCAAGGGCTGCACTCTTACGCCAAAACTCAACCCTAGATTGAGCCTCGATGGAACATACTCGAATCCAACCAAAACACGGATACTGTTGTAAATGTGTGTTATACAGAGACCCTTCTTTTAGCTATCATTTATGTTGCGGCCATCTAAGAGCAGAAGAAGGTTTCCTAAACAGTGCTAAGAAAGCCTTAGAATTCCTAGAAGATTCTTGCGCTGCTTTGGCAAGGGCACAATTGTTCTGGAGGATTGGACTACATTGGAACCTCAGCACAGGGCCAGGAATCTGGTTCCACACACAACCTCTCTCCTTCAGCTCCACTCCCATTGTGAGCACCCAAGGACACTAACTCAGTAAAGGGATATTCACTCTTCCTACCCTTATTGTCTACTGGCTTGAAGGGAATGCAGACAACAGGCTTCTGGAGGGGTTTGCAGCTATACTGCAGGCATCTCTTTGGCCAGTGTGAGAACAGGAAGCTTGGGGAAACCATCTTTGTGAACATGGTACCTCCCATTCCAGGGAAGGCTTGGTTAAAGAGGAACATTTTTGCCCAGTCCCTAAAGGTGTATAATGAAGGCGTGTTCAGAGTAGTATGGCTGAGCGGGTGGCGCTGTGGTCTAAACCACTGAGACTCTTGGGCTTGCCAATTGGAAGGTTGGTGGTTCAAATCCGCGAAATGGGATGAGCCCCCATTTCTCTGTCCCAGCTCCTGCCAACCTAGCAGTTTGAAAGCATGCCAGAGCAAGTAGATAAATAGGTACCACTGCGGTAGGAAGGTAAATGGCATTTCCGTGTGCTCTGGCACTTGTCATAGTGTCTCATTGCACAAGAAGCAGTTTAGTCAGGTGGCCACATGAGTTGGAAAGCTGTGTACTGACAAACGCCAGCTCTCTTGGCCTGAAAGCAAGATGAGCACTACACTGCATAGTCTCCTTTAACTGGACAATTAACAATTCAGGGGTCCTTTACCTTTACCTTTACCTTATAATGAAGGCACCAGCCGAACATCCTGGGAGAGCATTTCACAAATGGGGAGCCACTGCAGCAAAGGCCAGTTCTCGTGTTGCCACCCTCCGGATGGAAGAGGCACACAAAGAAGGGCTTCAGAAGGTGATCTCACGGTCCGGGTAGGTTCATATGGAGAGAGATGGTCCTTGAGGTATTACGGTCTGAGACATTTGGATGGGTCATTGGCCTGATCCAGCAGGCTCTTCTTATGTTCTTACAGTACCTCTGAGAATTCTGGGCATCAAGGGAAGGGGTGCTCTTATTGGATACCTCACCAATTGTTAAAAGAAGAAAGCAAAGAAGTACAGCAGTGAACCATCTGCTACATTAAAAGGGCTTTGCTATTATCAGGCCAAAGACCCAGTCTTCTGTTCTCACAGTGGCTAACCAGAAGCCTATGGGAAAATCTGAAGCAGGATCTGAGTGCAACAGCATTCTCCTGACTTTTGATTTCCAAGAATCAGTATTCATACTGCCTCTGATATTGAAAGCACTTGTCCCCCCCCTTTATTTTTTTTTTTTTGGGGGGTGGACTTGAATCCCAAACCTGTGTTGTGTATTCCTTCCAGAGTATGGGGAAAATTGGAAGCTGACTGTGTTGTGGTTACAGTATGGGAGTAGGAACCTAGTATGGTTCAGTGGTTAGAGTGTTGGACTAGGACCTAGGAGACCAGAGTCCAAATCATCCCTCAACCATGAAGTTCACTTGGGCTAGTTTCTGCCTCTTAGCTAACCTACCTCAAAGAGATGTTCCCAACTCTCCAAGTGCCCCTATTTTCCAAGGACAGTCCCAGATTTACAGAAGCTATCCTGGTTTCTGTATGTCCCACTTTTCCTCAGGATGTCCCTATTTCCATTGAAGAAATGTTGAAGGGTATGGAGTTATATGCCCCCCCTGCCCGAGCCACCTGAAGGCTGCTCTGTATAGAGAAGCTTTTCAATATTTAATGATGTTCCTATATATGTTGGAAGCCACCCAGAGTGACTGGGGCAACCCAGTCAGATGGGTGGGGTATAAATAGTAAAATTATGATTATTAAGTAAATGTTATGGAATAGGCTGTCCCTACTTTCATCGGGGGGGGGGGATGCGGGTGGCGCTGTGGGTTAAACCACAGAGCCTAGGACTTGCTGATCAGAAGGTTGGCAGTTTGAATCCCCGTGACGGGGTGAGCTCCCGTTGCTCGGTCCCTGCTCCTGCCAACCTAGCAGTTCGAAAGCACGTCAAAGTGCAAGTAGATAAATAGGTACCGCTCCGGCGGGAAGGTAAACAGCGTTTCCGTGGGCTGCTCTGGTTCACCAGAAGTGGCTTAGTCATGCTGGCCATATGAGCTGGAAGCTGTCTGCGGACAAATGTTGGCTCCCTCGGCCAGTAAAGCGAGATGAGCGCCGCATCCCCAGAGTTGTCCACAACTGGACTTAAGGGTCAGGGGTCCCTTTACCTTTACCTTACTTTCATCAGAGAAATGTTGGAGGGTATATTGTGAGAATTAAATGAGGAAGGGGAAAACCGTGAAGACCACCTCAACTTCAGCTATGCTGCATTGGCTCTCCACAGTTTACATTCCAGGTGAAATTCCTTTGGTAATTCCAGGGTGAACACAACAGCATTCACATAATACAGTATGGTTTTAGCCTCAGCTGTCTGTTTCAACGGGCTATTGTTGTCTACTGCTATTTTACACCATCAGTGACAGCAGTGTGCCTCCTCGCATTACATTATCAGTTGGCAGAGTACCTGTTGAGGCCTTAGGATTTTGTTCAAAAGCTGGTGTGACCACTTTGAAATAGTCTGATACTAAAAGTCGGGGTCACCAAAAGAGACTCTAGAGGTTCCCACTCTGGGCCATCATTAGAGAAGCATCAGGCATGTGCAGTCACAAAGAAGTGTCTGTGTTGGAACTAGGCAGTGCTGTTCTCACAGAGATAAGATAAAGAGTTCAAATAGTGACCTTTCCTTCCAGAATCCTCTGTGAAAACTTGCCATTTCTAAATCCTGAGGCAGAGAAACTTGACACCGAGCTTTAGGAGGCCAGGAACATCCTAAGAAAACAAATCAGAGCAAAGCAGACTGTTGTTTCTCTCTGCTGATTCTAGGAGCAATGCTGGTAGAAAATGCCAGGGTAGCTTTCAACCCTCGGTTTTCTTTGGAGGATAGTGCTGGAGGCATAGACAACACAGAGGATCTCCTTGTACACATCAGACTGTTTCGCCATGTAGCCCAGGACTCTCCACTCTGAATGACAGCTTCTCTATAGGCTCTCAAGTGGGGTTCTTCCTCTGTGTCTTCATATTCTTTATTTCATGTTCCCACAACCCGTCAGGAGGTTTCTTCCCTATAACTGGGCAACTTTCAGTCCTCACTTTCTTTAGTCAGTTGCAGAGATGTGTCCACTTCATTGAATTTTGTTTAGACATCTCCATGGGTTCAGCTGTTCTCCCAGACCCCCCAACTGTCCCTATTTCCTGGGGACAGTCCCAGATTTACAGAAGCCATATTGGTTTCTGATTTGATCCTAGAATGTCCCACTTTTCCTTAGGACACCCCTATTTTCATTGCAGAAATGTTGGAGAGTATGGTAGGATGTCCCTATTTTCATTGGAGAAATTGGAGGGTATGGAGTTAAGTGACTCCTGAGCCATCTTGGCAGCCCTGCATAGGGAAGATTTTTATGTTTTTATATATGTTGGAAGCTGACCAGAGTTTCTGGGGTAACCCTGTCCAATGGGTGGGGTATAAATAGTAAAATCATTAGTATTGTAATAATGGATTGGGGGGGTCCCCATTTTCATTGGAGAAACGTTGGAGTGTATGTTCTTCTATGAGTCTACTCCATGATCTTCTTCTGCAGGCCTGCCTACCTTCATAGATGCCCATGAGAGCAGACCTAATCAGCCTTACACTGATCCTTTCTTCCTTATTCTTCTCCAGATGCCCTTAACTGTTTTAGATCACTCTAGCTGTATATGGTCTGAGTCAACCAGAAACGAATGTGGTTATGACTCTGTATATTGAGTTGTATCCACTGCTAGTCCTACTCAGAGCAGACCCATTGAAATTAATGGACATGACTAACTTGGGTCCATTAATTTCAGTTAGTCTGCTATGAGTGTGACTTAGTTGAATACAACCATTTGAACTATTTATAGAATATGGGTTTTTAGACAACTCAGAGTACACCTGCTGAAATTAATAGACCTAAGTTAGTCATTAATTTCAATGGGTCTGCTCTGAGTAGGATTAGCATTGGCTGCAAGTCTATGTTTGTATTTCTTCCCTACAGAGTAAACTTGCACATTTTTATATAGACTTTTTATTATATAGCTATAATTTTCAAACTAAGGCCTATAAAACCAGTGCTGTTTTTTTTTTTTGTTCTTTTTTTTTTTTTTTGCAATCTCAAAGACTTTGCAACGAGGAATGCAGCTAAGTCCTAATTTTGAATGCACATGATAAGTTCCCCAGACAAGCAAGGCACAATACCCAGGAGGCAAATGATCTAGACGTGGAGTACTAAAATAATATTTTGCATTTTATTTTATTTTTTGCTTCAAGTAAACACTAAAGAAAAGCTGTTTAGCATTCCTCTGCATCTTAGAAAGCTAATTGGGTATATATTTTTTTATATAAAAAAGAAGTCCCTCTCTCTTTATACTTCCGTCTCTGCTCCATCTAGTCATGTTCTTGCCATTCCAAAACTATAAATATGTTGTGAATGATTATTGCTAATCACTTCACTACACTTTAATATGCAATGCAATTTACAAGTTTCTTCTCTCGCTTGCATCCATGACTATTTTCCTGAGAGATTGGCCACTGGTATATTTGGTTTACAAATGGAGAACAAAGGGTTGTACCATTTGAAGTTGTCCCATTATTGAAAGGATTTTCCCTTGTGCAATAGGATTTATAAGTTGGAGCAGTCTGACACACAGCGGCCCACACTTAAACAAATACAGACCTGGCCAATCTTATGCACTGGTGTGCCAAAGCTACTATTTTTGTTCTTGCTGTTGGGCAAGTGTCACGGCTACAGTGTGCCCTCCTGGTTCTTCCAGAAGTGACAACTTAGTGCAGAGTTCTCTAGCACATAAACACAGCGGTGAACATGCAGTTTGACATGGTGCCATCTTGTGGACCTGCAAGTATATCACAGAAAAGTTGCCTGGGGAAAAAGTTAGGAGGTAACTTTCATCTGAGATACATATAACGCCGCTGCAAATATCTGAAATTCCACACTTGTATGGAAAGTATAGACTCTTGGGCTGCAGAATTGCTTAGGAATTTTTTTTGTTAGGGAGCCTTGTTGCTGTTATTGATATTAATTTTGTATCTTTAATATGATTTATGTGGAAATTGTTCAATTTGGTTGTGTACTTTTTGATATTTTATTTATTGTTTCTGACTACTTTTGTTATGTTTAGAATTATGTGTTTTTTTTCATATTGTAAGCTGCCTTGAGCATGGTTTTAAGTTTGTTTGTTTTTTACTATGGAACGGCACCATACAAATAAAATGATGTATGTATTTATGTGTATACTCACTAAATTAAGTAAGTCAAAAAAAGAAACATGGTTATGAATAATATTACTAGATCGCTGGTAAAAGCGGTGCCATCCAACAAACTGTTGTGCAAATAATCAATTTTGCATGCATTGTGTAGCAACTATTGAAATTTGCATTATACTGCTTATTCCCCGCCCCCTAATTTTTACTGACTTTAAACATAATTTCCCCTGATCTTCCTTGTGATGTTTCCCAAGCACAGTATATCCATAAAAACACAGCATTAACACACAATAGCAAACTTCCAATAATCCAACGACAGCAATAAAACAAAAAAAAAGTACTAAAACATTTATCTCTCTCTGCTTTCAAATGGGGGCAATGTAAAATAGCCATTGTGTAGACCATATTCTGGCTCAAGACAAAGCAGTTTCCTGGTGTTTTTGAAAGTGGAATGTTTGCCAATGTGTCCTTTCAAATGGGGAGCAATGGGTATTATTCTAGAGGGTTTTGTGGTAACCTAAGCAGTGCACAACAGTCCAGGCCGTGCTTTTTTGAAGGTGATTTTTGAGGAATAGCTAGAATGGAGTGTAATAACCTCATTAAACAGAGAACAGAGAAAGACCCTAGTCAAGTGTGTGATGTTTCACAAGGAAAATGTACGGCTGCTGATTTGGATTCAGGTCCAATTTGGGAAATGAAATTGTCACAGAACCTCTAAACCGTCTTCTGTGCTATCAACAATGTTGTCCGCCTATATCACCTGGCAAAGCTGGAAGAGAAGGTAAAGGAACCCTTCCTGTCCTGAAGGATGCAGAACATGGTGCTGGGGAAACAACAGTTTGACCCATGGCAGCTTGACTCCTATGCTATTGGACATGAAGCTGATGGGAGAGGTTCTGTAGAAAGGTATTACTGGTTCTCCGAAGTTCCAACTCTCCTTCTCCTCAGACCCCAGTAAGGTGACAACGTCCGTGCAGGTAACTTTCAGAAATGGCCCAGTATTTAGGGGCATGTTAACTTTTACACTCTGTTGACCTTCACACTCATTCTGATGTAGAGAACGATTGTTGCTGGCATTCTGTGTGGGTGGGCAGGAATGAAATAGAATGGCTGTGCCACTGATCCCACTGATTATTGCTCTCTTTTTCTAGATAGACCATTGAATAAGCAATGTTTCCTAAATAAATAAATAAATAAATAAATAAATAAATAAATAAATAAATAAAAACACTTTGGGATTTTTCTGCCAATTAAAACAGACGTCAGACTGGGTTTTTATCCACATGACCCCATTCAGTCTTCAATGTCAAGCTGGTTCCAGGATTCCTACAAAGGAACCATACAGTATACAAAAGCCTCACACTTGCTATTCTCTGAATTCGCACTTGAGACACAACTCCCCATGGATGATCATATTTTTTTTCCTATTTATTGCAGGAGAACAAACACCCTGAAATTTCTAGTTTTGATTATATAACTGTTTCTTTTTACAACTCGGAAATATAGTGAATGCTAAAACTGTGTGGCAGCAAGAAGAGCATATCCCCATCTCTGAGTTTCTTCTAAAAGATACAGAAATATTTCATCCCTCATTTTTCATCTTCTAAAATGACCTTCCACAGAAAGAGCTATAATCATTTCCCCGTGTAAGCTGTGGAAGCTTACATATCTGATATCACAATTCAATGAGATTTGTGCTTCATTCACATATACAGACACACAATATTGGGTTTCTCATAGGGAAAGACTTGGTCTGCAATCTAACACAATGGGCACCCAAATCCTCTCAAATAGTTTAAAAAATAAATAAATCTGTATTTATTTCTCCCCAAATATTTTTTAACACTGCAATTCTTTATATATCTACTCAGAAGTATTCCCCATTGCATTCAATGTGGCTTCCTCCCAATTATGTGGATATAATATCGCAGCCTAAAGGTGTATTTTATCTCAAAATGTGGATTTAAATGCATATCAATGGCTACTAGTTACATCTACTTGCTGGACATCACAAGAGGGAAGAAAATGATTGAACTGAGTTTCTGCTTGCCCGATTCCCATAGGCACATGGCTAGCCACTGTGAGAACAGAATATGCATCTCAAAATACATATTTAAAAGTTAAGCTGCCAAGAACCCCATTGATACAAAATCTGGTAGAGACCTATACAGTCTTACCTTGGTTTTCAAAATGCTTAGTTCTTGAACATTTTGGCTCCCAAACGCCACAAACCTGGAAGTGACTGTTCTGGTTTGTGAACTATTTTTGGAAGCTGAACGTCCAATGGGGCTTCTGCGGCTTCCGATTGGCTGCAGGAGCTTCCCGCAGCCAATCAGAAGCCATGTTTTGGTTTACGAATGTTTTGGAAGTCAAACAGATTTCTGGAACAGATTTTGTTCAGCTTCCAAGATACGACTCTACTCTGATCAGCACATTAGTCCAGGAAGCATGGATCAAGTCACTTGATACCAATGGGCTTACACATTCTTAATTTTGCTTTGGGATTGAAGTCCACATGACAGTTGGCTTATCCAATTTGGTCATTTAAGTTTCCTGACCAAGAAAATTATTTTCTTATCTTGTTTTGAGAGGGCTTGATGATCATGCGCACAGACCAGCATGTCAGAGCATCACGGGCTGCACACCAGTAAAACAATGTGAACAATGGTAAAAACAAACAAACCCTCAACCACCATTTTGCAAAAAATATTTTTTAAAAACCTGGTATCCGAAAGATGGATCCTTTCCTTCTTATTCTTGAATATCACCTTGCTGCAAGCAACCAGGCTCCATACATATAATTTGCCAGCTCTTTGTGAGTACGACAACTACCATGTATTTAAATGTATGTTTCTGGATTACAATCTGTGGATTCTTCTAATATCAGTTCCTTACTGGCAGACTCAGAGTTCCCTTTTCAGCCCTGGAAGCTGACTCTGTCTTCTCAAATTATATAATGTTTTCCTAGAAACCTGATAGTTTCTGGTCAGAAGAGCGTTAAAAGTTGGCAATTACATAGCAGTGTTGGTTTAGTCAGGTAAAGTCAAATTACCAACTCCCAGTTCTAAAGGGATGAAGCGTTCCCCGAAGCAGCTTTCATTGACAATATTAAATGTCATCATTTTCACACTTCATTAAGTGTATAATTCAAGGGGGAAATGGCTTTATAGCATCTCCTGACTTGAGACAGGAGTTTGTTGTGCTTTGATGAAATCTTGTTGACCTCCATAATTTAACTTTCAGCAGAAGCTTAAAGTTTAGTGAGAATTGCTCAGTGTAATGAAAAATCTAATATTTGCCTCTTATGTCTTATAGAAGATAAATCCTGGAAGCTCTAATAAATATACTTGGTTCAGTCACACTGTCTTAATTAGTTGGCATCAGTCTACTGTGTCCATATTGTGGCTGAAAAGCTGAAATATTGCAAGCAACAGTTTGAAATTTAGGGTTATCAGGTGTGATGGATGGGTTTGGGGGGACAGGGGTGTCCTCCCAGTATACCTGAAGGAACGTCTCCACCCCCATCATTCAGCCCGGACACTGAAGTCCAACGCTGAGGGCCTTCTGGCAGTTCCCTCACCATGAGAATTGAGGTTACAGGGAAGCAGGCGGTGGGCCTTCTCGGTAGTGGCGCCCGCCCTGTGGAACGCCCTCCCATCAGATGTCAAAGAAATAAACAACTATCTGACTTTTATAAAATATCTGAAGGCAACGCTGTTTAGGGAAGTTTTTAATGTTTGATGTTTTAATGTGTTTTTAATATTCTGTTGGGAGCTGCCCAGAGTGGCTGGGAAAACCCAGCCAGATGAGCAGGGTATAACTAATAAATTATTATATTATTATTATTTCTTCAAGAAGTACATTGTCTTTTTTGCAACCCGGTATCTCCCTGCATGTTTCCCTGCCTCTGCTTCATTTCATTGGCTGCTACTTGCTGGGTAGAGAAGCTCACATGTGATGGTATTGCAGGATACTTAAAAAAAAAAATCTCTAGGCATTACTTAATTTATTTACTATTACATTTATCTCTCACCTTTCCCCCAAGGAACTCAAGGTGCCACATATAGTTCTCTCCCTCATCTCCATTTTACCTCCCAAACCCCTGTCAAATAGATTAAACTGAGAGACTTTGACTGGTACAAGGTCACCCAATCAGCTTGATGACTGAGTGGGGATTTGAACCTTGATCTTCCAGGTCCTAGTCCACTACCTAGTATTCTTCTTTGGTGATTACTCATAGCCAAGTAAGTGTGTCTTCCATGAACACGGTTTTAACAGTGAGTCCGTAAGTGACTATGAAGGCCAATTCTGGATCCACATGTCCTTCCACAATGGGGACATGGGTTTCTGGGCGGGAGTTGATCACGGTGAGGGTTTGTCAAGCATGCCTTCCTCTTAGCATGTTTCTCCCTTTCATTCTGAGTTTGAGCATCTTCAAAGGCCATGACACCTTTGGCAAAGGCTGCTCTCCAATTGGAGTGCTTGCAGGCCAGTGTTTCCCAGTTGTCAGTGTTTATACCACATTATTTTTTTTTAGATTTGCCCTGAGTCTTTAAACCTCTTTTGTAGGCCACCAGCATTACGCTTTCCATTTTTAAGTTCAGAATAGAATAGTAGCTTTGGAAGTCGATAATCAGGCATCTAAGCAACATAACCAGTCCAACAACATGACTGGTGATCTTTGCTTCATCCAGTACACTGGCATTAGTTAACCTGTCTTCTCAAGTGATGTGTAATGTTTTTCAGAGACACTGTTGATGGAACCTTTTGAGGAGTTGGAGATGGCATTTATAAGCGGTGCATGTTTCACAAACATACAGTAAGGTTGGTAGTGCAATGCTTTGTAAATAAGTATTTTTGTAAACAAGCGTTTTGTGTTGCACCACCTATTACAGTGGTACCTCGGGTTACATACGCTTCAGGTTACAGACTCCGCTAACCCAGAAATAGTGCTTCAGGTTAAGAACTTTGCTTCCGGATAAGAACAGAAATTGTGCTCCAGCGGCGCAGCGGCAGCAGGGGGCCCCATTAGCTAAAGTGGTGCTTCAGGTTAAGAACAGTTTCAGGTTAAGAATGGACCTCTGGCACGAATTAAGTACTCAACCCGAGGTACCACTGTACACCACAATGGCATTATGAACAGGGTAAATTAGCTAGATCCACATTTAAAGAAAACTAAATTAGACTATGCTTCTCTCCCATCCCTAATGCAGAAAAAAAGTACTCAAACGTGGAATTCAGGCTAAGTTCATCCCAGCAAGGACCTTTTCTGGGGATTAATGTCTGAGAGGTAGGAAAGCATGATCCCAGTTGGGAGTTCCAAAAACTAACAAGGAAGTAAGGCTGAGATCACCCTACATATGTGAACTCAAATGGTGTTGCCAGGAATCTCACATGGATGGGGGATAGATTAGGAAGGGATGAAAACCGAGTGTCAACCATTTCAGAAGGTCCCATGCCAGTGTATGAAGAAGTGTCTCCTAGCCTAGAGTGTGGAGACTTCCTCTTGGGTATTTCAATAAAGAGTTTTGGAGCCAAACTTCCAAATAACTTAAAACAGTTGGTTAGATTCTTTCCATACTAGCTTACCTTCTTAGAAAAAAAGTGTAGCCATTAGAGCCATTGTGCTTCTGAGGGGATGCACAAATAGTGACAGACTACTATCCTTTGGCATCACAATTTAATTATTAGTGGCCTGTTTTCTTCCTAGTCATTTTGTGCCAACCCCCCCCCCCCCCCCGATAATTGTTGTATATACTAATAACGCACAGTTTGAAGTGACTGCAATCATAAGAACTGACTCTTTGGGGAAGAAATCATTGTCTAGTCCCATATACATGTTATTCAAAGTTTTACTGGCAAAATTCTTTAAAAACAGAACATAAACATCAAATATACAGCCAAAGTATCCATACAATGTCTTTTGCTGTTCAGCACAGGCTCAGCATCTTAGAAAATATGAAATAATCCAAACAGACCTAGAAGCAGAGCTCTGTCTTTCCCCATAGCCTGCTTTCCAGCCTCCATCAGCCTTAGAGTGTTTACTCTCCCTTCATGAGAGCTTCATTTATATCCTCACTCCATGGAAGAGAAAAGACTAAAGGCAACTCCCTTTCAAAAAGGAGGTTTGCAACCCAATAAATCTCTCACATGATCTAAAGTTACCATCATCCCCAGCCAGAATGGCCAAAGCTCAGGGATGGGAGTTGTAATCCAAAAACTTTCTCGCACCTTTAACAGAAAATGAAAAAAATCTTGATAAGCTACTGATGTGGGAGGGGAGGAATATGACCGACCATCTTTTTGTCAGGAGAAGGAAAGGGAGGAAAAGGCTAGATTCAGTATTCTCACCTCTGTGCCCTCTGAAAAGGGTGATCTGATGAAACTGACAATGTGGAAATCTGATAGATGCAGAGTATACAAAACTTTGCATTCTGAAACAGGTTTCATAATGCAGGGAACATGGAACTAAACTTTTCTTTCCATTGGATCAGGATTATCGCAGTGATCCATTTAATCAGCCTTTAAATACTCGTATGATGTATGAACACTTGCTTCTTCACAACATGTCGATGAATTAATTCCAAACCGTTGCAACCTCAATGTCTGTTATCTGCCTTATTGAAAGGAATTATAACTGTTATCTTTGGCACTGTGTCCTAATTTACACTTTGCCCAAAGTTGTTTAAAAAAAGAAAAAGAAAGAAACCTAAATGTTACCCACTTGGTAAATATTATACAACGAACCGTAAAATGATTCAAAATAAAACAGAACTCCTATCTTGTCTCCCAAGTCCAAAGCATCTTCAGCTGAGCCTCCCACATGCCCTCATGTAATGCTCAAATTAATTCTCCCCAGTTGTTCCCTCTCAATTAATACTCTAGAGATGTACAGATAGATGCCAGAGTCATCTGAGAGTCTGAACCATTTTAAGCTCTGGGAGTTACTGATAATATTACAAACATCATCAAGCACTCCCTGCAGAGTAGTACTAAATTAACTATGCCACCTGGGGTGCTAATGTGCTATCAAAGCATCTGGAGGAAGAGGGATGGGATAAAGATAAATATATATAGTGTGTGTCTGTTCATATTGTGCATCCCAAAGCAGGCTATCTGAACTGTCTACCTTTCACATCTAAAAGTTGAACAAGTGACATACACTGGGGGTGGGAGCTGAAATTGGCTAGGAAAGGGAATACATTATCATGTCTTCCTAGAAGCCATAGAGAGAATTCAAATCTGAAAAAACCCTTAATCCACATGTGATTATGTATAAAAAGGTAAAGGTACCCCTGCCCGTACGGGCCAGTCTTGCCAGACTCTGGGGTTGTGCGCCCATCTCACTCAAGAGGCCGGGGGCCAGCGCTGTCCGGAGACACTTCCGGGTCACGTGGCCAGCGTGACATCGCTGCTCTGGAGAGCCAGAGCCGCAGACGGAAACACTGTTTACCTTCCCGCTAGAAAGCGGTCCCTATTTATCTACTTGCACCCGGGGGTGCTTTCGAACTGCTAGGTTGGCAGGCGCTGGGACCGAGCAACGGGAGCGCACCCCGCCGCGGGGATTCGAACCGCCGACCTTTCGATCAGCAAGCCCTAGGCACTGAGGCTTTTACCCACAGCGCCACCCGCGTCCCTAGTGATTATGTATATATTTAGAGAATTTCATAGATTATGTATATATTTAGAGAATTTCATAGAATCGTAGAATTGTAGAGTAGGAAGGGACCCCATGGGTCATCTAGTCCAGCCCCTTGCAATGCTGGAATCTCATCCCCTTCAACATTTATTTGATGAAAATAGCGACGTCCCATTCCATAATGATAATAATTGGGTTGCCCCCTGGCCAATCTGGGCGGCTTCCGACACACACACACACACACACACACACACACACACACTTTAAACATAAAAAAACTTCCCCATATAGATATGCTTTCATATGTCTTCTAAATGTTGTATAGTTACTTATCTCCTCGGCTCAGGGGTCACGTAACTCCATGTCCTCCAACATTTCTCTGATGAAAATAAGGACATCCTAAGGAAAAAGGGGGGATTCCAGGATCAAATCAGAAACTGTGATGGCTTCTGTAAATCTGGGACTGTCCCTGGAAAATAGGGACACTTGGAGGGTCTGGAATCTCAATTAAGCATCCATTTTTACCCTACTTTTAAGACAAACAAACCCTTTTCAAGACTGGCTTAAAAAGGTAAAGGAACCCCTGACCATTAGGTCCAGTCGTGGCCAACTCTGGGGTTGCGGCGCTCATCTCACTTTATTGGCCAAGGGAGCCGGCATACAGCTTCTGGGTCATGTGGCCAGCATGACTAAGCCACTTCTGGCAAACCAGAGCAGAGCACAGAAACGCTGTTTACCTTCCCGCCAGAGCGTTACCTATTTATCTACTTGCGCTTTGATGTGCTTTCGAACTTACATACAATCAATTAACAGAAGAGAGTCCCTACTTGTGTCAACTTGCAATCTAAAAAAGAAAAAGAGAAAAAAGACACACAAGGGAAAACACACAGGGAGGGAACAGGAAACAAAATCAAACTCAGACACCAATCCTTCGATGGTTCTTATAAGTACCACTTTGCATAATTCAGGATAGAATGGCAAATCTCATGGGAATGCATTTTGCTTCCTATCTCTCCCACTGAATCAGTCTTCTCCCAGGTGATAGATGGCCTGATTCGTTCATGATGGGTGGAACTAACCCTGTACATGCTCAGAGACACTGTCCTGTTTTTTGCTAATCAGCCTATCCCAGGGCTGCGTATTGAAAAAAGGATAACTCCCTGACTCAAGATTTGCTCTTGCACCTGCATCGTTCGCTAGTATTTGGAAAGTTGATAGCTGCACATTTTAATAAGAGCAAGAAAATATCTAGAATCTCTGCTTACCTTTGCTCAAAGCAAAATGTTAAAATATATATTTGATGGAGAGAGCTGCCATGTTTGTTTGTTAAACAATGCCTCTGGAACAATGCTAAATCTTAGTGTTGCATCCTTCCAGAACCACCTAGCTCCATTATTGGAGGAATTGATTAGGGAAGCAACACGAATATTTAAAATCTGCTACCATTGCTGCCACCATTGCTTGTCGCAGCAAGCCTCAATTTTCTCTGACCCCTAAAAACATCACTAAAAATGCTGAACCACTTTCATAATCCTTTGAGTGGAGAAACATTTTTGGATCAGGTATCGCTTTATCACAATGCCTCACCCACCTACAAGGGGGTCAGATTGTCTGAATAAAAAGGCTTTTCTTCCTCACTCTGCACTCAATGATAAAAAAACAGCTTGCAGAAATACAAAAGTTGATCATCCCTGTTTTAGAGAAACTCTCTAAACTTTGTGGGCTTTTTCTATTTAATTGCTGTAAACAGTATTTAATTAGTATCAATAAAAATCTCAAAGCAGCACCATTTCTGGGGATTAATAACCAGCAGGGCTTAATTAACAGTTTTCAGCACCTCCCTGGTCTTAAATAATCCCCTGAGAAATGACCTGAGTCTTAACCAGTATTGCTTAATTGAAAGATTAGTGAAGAACCAGACTTTAGCCTGATTGTTATATTTTATCTTATCTCTTGGTAACATTTACAGAGCTTTCATTGAAGGGATAGCAGCAATCATTAAAAATAATCATTTGTTGAGTGCCCCTCCCCTACAAGTACCAAATAACTAGAGGGCAATCCTAATTGAAGCTGGCATCAAGCAAGCAGATGCAAATTAAGACAGCATAAAGTTACTCCAGATCCAAACCCTGTTCAGTAGTGGGGCTGCTGCAGCTCTGCCTAAAGTGTCAAGGGGCTGCCTGGAGTATTTAGGTCACTCATGGGTCAGGAAAAGGACTTGAAACATGAAATACAATTACCATACCTTTCTCTGTATAATTAAGAAAATGGGGGGAGATTGCCCAGAGTTGTGAGGAAATTGCCGAAAATAACACAACTGCCTGACCTACGCTAACACTCATGCAAAGTCTCCTAATGTCTGTACCCTCGCCGGCAGAAGCAGCCAATTGCCCGCCCAATTGCCGCAGTGACAGCCAATGAACACCACCCCTTGCCGCAGCCACCAATAACATGCTGCTCACAATCTCAAGGTCAACCAATCCCACGTACCCCCTATGCACTGTCCATGTATAAGATGTCCCCCTATTCTAAACATAGTTTTTTAGTAAAAACACCTAGTCTTATACAATTCTTCCTGCTCATGTAGTCCCACTTCTTGCATCTTCTCTTGCACTGCTGGTACACATGGAGTGAACATATCTATAATCTGCAGCTCTTCGCCTCCATCCTACAGTTTGCTCTTCTCTGAGGCACTTCCCTCCTCCTTCACCGGCCTTTGCTCCTGCACCCTTTTTTCTACAGCAGACTCCCAAAGAGTAGAGAAATCAGTCAGGAGCACTTCCTCACCTCCAGCCAGCTCACCCTTCTCCAATGCATTGTCTTCCCCCCTTACCTTCAGCTACTGACTGCATCTTCTTGCAATCCCAGCCCCTGAACTGCCTATCCACACTCTGAATCTCTTTGGCCACCCCATCCATCTGGATGCTTTGCAGCTAGACTCCTAGGTCACTTTCAACCCCCTGTAGCATCTCATCCAGCAGGGTCCTCACCTTGAATGAAGTCATACTTTCCTCTCCACGCAGACTTCCTGCCCATTCTGCTTGCAACCGCTTTATTCTATTGAATTGCTGGCTTTTCTGTTGCTCCAGTTTGTATAGCTGCTGGCTTTGTCATGGCTCCATTTTGTCAAGTAGTTGGCCTTACCGATGGAGCACTTACTCAAGCAGTTGGCTTTGTTGCTGCTACATTACATTCTATGGTTAGCTGCTGCTGCATCAACCTGACCTACTCCAGGGATCTTGCTGTTCCTCCCTCCTTTTGTTCTGGCACACCTCAATCATAGGTCCTCCTTGAGGAAAACCAAATCCCATTTCGGAAACCAGTGTTGCATCCCCCCCCCCCCAATCTCCAACTGGTATGAGATTCCAGGGGATCCAGGCACTTACCCAGGGTTTGTGTTTCCTTTGGAATGAGGGACAATAGAGACTGTGTGGGGGGCCTCTATGGTATATGGTTTATTTAGACCAACCTGAGTCTACACTGGCAGTGCTCACAGCATTGACACAAGAGGGACTTGCTTCTCTCATATCCACAGCCTTGGATTCCAGAAGAAATCACATGGCTCTGACTCTCTGCCTTCCCAACCTGATGCTTGCTTCCAGCTACTAGCTCACACACATGCAACTCCGAACTCTGTCCTGTGTCTTTCTAACTACCAGTTAGTTGAGGGAGAGTGGTCCATCCAACAGAGCCACTTCCTTTGTTACCTTAATGGTTCATACTTAGAGGCTAGCTATTCCAGGAATTGAATCTGTGCTGGACCCAGACATTAGAAGGGGGCTCAGGCATACAGCCTAACCCCTCCCCAAAGCCCTACCTCATAACAATAGTGTTCTACACTAGGTTGCCAGGTCATGTGACCAACTGTGTTCAATGAGATACAAGGCAAGTGCGCATAGTTTTGCAACTGGAAAGAGCAACCCTCCTTATATTGGGATGGTGGGGTAGATTAGATGGAAGTGTCTTCTTCCCAGTTTGCCCAGCTCCACCAACCTTCTGCTGCGCACAAAAAAGGTAGATGGGCAGGAAGTCTGCTAGTGGAATACCCAACAGCAAGGGACAGCCGAAAAACTCTGAAATGGAGGAGGAGGGGGCCTGGGCTTTGCCAATGTGGATAGTTAGGTTTGTGCCATAAATCTCCCTCATAGATCTCAGTGGAACTGTAGCTTGTGCTCAGTCCTCTTTCTTTAGTTCCCTGTACACACTTTCTGCAGTCTATACATTTTCCCTGAGAAAATGGAATGGAGATAAATCTATGATAAAGATGAACCTAAATTGGTTTATGTAAATCTTAAGAGAGCAGAAACAGATCCCTCAAAAGACAATATAGAACATGACTCTCTGTATCACTAGAGATGAACTATATCTTATTGCTATCCATTGAGGCGGGGAGAAGATCTAGCATTTTCATCTTGCCTCTGTTTACTTGTATACTTTGTCTCTGGGTACATTTTTACTTTTTTTTTACTTGTGGAAAATGTGTAATATAGTTGCTGGAAGTATTTGACCACCTGTGAAGCCCTTGTTCTATGTGAGAAAAGAGAGAACACATACACACACTCGCTAGGTGTTTAATTGCCTAGGAGGATCCTTTGGAGTGCTAAATGAGGTGAGGATACTTGCTGGAGTTTGAAGAATTGTTCTGTGTGAGCACATCAAGAATTTTGTTCACAGCACATTGTACCTTCAATAATAAGATCATATGCTTTGGCTACCCATTCAGAAGCTAAGAGTCAGAAAATATGCCTATGAATGAGAGTCAGACAATTTTGCCTTTTTTCTGTGCAGTGCCACAACTACCGTGAAAAACTTATGTCAATGACCACACCTTGGGCTTTCTGTCCTTCCTGCCTTAATGGAGGCAGCCCCCATGACAGCGGGGGATCATCGGCAAAGGAAAAACCCACTATCTTACATTCATTATTCATTTAGTACAATAATCTGTATTCTGCCTTTCACCAGATGCATGCTTCTAAGCTGTTTTACATTGAAGTTGCCTATTTTAAAAACGCAACCAACAGTTTTAAAGTATTAGAAAAGTAATCCTTCCCATGGGGCAGTTGATGGCAAATGATCCAGTGTGCGTGAGGAAAGAGACCAGCTTACAGCAGGTCCTAAGATGGTCTTTCATCTCTCTCTCAGTCTCTCTATCTTTCTCCTAGAGGATTTTATTTCTCTTTACCTCCAAATGTAATTTATATATACATACATGCATGCATGCATACATACGTACATACATACATACATACCCCACTCATCTGGCTGGGCCTCCCTTACCACTCTGGGTGACTCCCAACAGAATATTAAAAACATGATGAAACATCAAACATTAAAAATTTCCCTAAACAGAGCTGCCTTCAGATGTCTTCTAAAAGTCAGGTAGTTGTTTATTTCCTTGACATCTGATGGGAGGGCGTTCCAAAGGGTGAGCGCCACTACCAATAAGGCCCCCTGCCTGGTCCCTGTAACCTCACTTCTCGCAGTGAGGGAGCTGCCAGAAGCTGGACCTTAATGTCCGGGTTGAATGATGGGGGTGGAGACGCTCCTTCAGGTATACTGAGCCGAGGCTGTTTAGGGCTTTAAATGTCAGCACCAACACTTTGAATTGTGCTTGGAAACATACTGGGAGCCAATGTAGGTCGTTCAGGACTGGTGTTATGTGGTCTCGGTGATGACTCCCAGTCACCAGTCCAGCTGCCGTATTCTGGATTAATTGTAGTTTCTGGGTCACCTTCAAAGGTAGCCCCATGTAGAGCGCATTGCAGCAGTCCAAGTAGGAGATAACTGGAGCATGCACCACTCTGGTAAGACAGTCTGTGGGTAGGTAGGGTCTCAGCCTGTGTACCAGATGGAGCTGGTAGATAGCTGCCCTGGACACAGAACTGACCTGCACACCTGGTCTTTCAGTGACACAGTTACCCCATTCAGTAATGAAAACCACCTCAGTAATTCCCACAACAATCCTATGAGGAAGGCTAGCAGTGTAAGTTTCAGTAAAAAGTTCCATTTCATACATGTATCCCTTTATGCACCATTTGCATTGAAGTGAATGGGGGAGATCTTTCACATGGAGAAGCTCTGAATGCTGGAGTCACCTTAGTGGTTGGATCAGAGTGACAGCAGGAAGAGAGGATTTGTTCTTTTTCTCTCTCCAACTCAGCTAAAAATCTTGTTTGAAGTGAATATTCCAAGCCACCAAGATTTGTATTTGGGAGCTGGGAAATAAAATAAAAATATTCAGTGCTTCTCATAAAGCAACTGAAAGTGTTGCGAACTGCCTTTCTGAACAATCCTGGAAGGAAATTGTCACCAAGGTTAAAATCAACACGTGACAGTGACACACCTTTATTAAAATGTTAAGTAATACCTGTATTCTGGCATAACACCTAATACTGCTATGTTGTTTGATGCTTTTTGGGGTGGGAAAGCCTCTCCACAGAGCAGGCGGGAAGTTTCATGTTGGAACTGCTGGTCCTAAACTATAAAATGCACAAATTGCCTTTTTCAAAGAAATATGAAGCTGTTGGGAGTCAAAGTGGTTCTTTGTGAAATGAAGGAGAAGAAAAAGTGGCCCTGTCCTTGAAGGTTTATGCAGGAGGGTCATTTTTTACTGGGATATCTTTGTTGCCTGCTAAGAGTGAGTTAGCCTGCTAGACGAAAGAGCTCTACACAAAATGGGCGAGATTAATTCTGTCGTAACAGGCTCATAATTAGTTTCTGTTTACTTAATATGATCTTGGAGCTGGAGAATAAGTTAATTAGAACCATTTCCAAATAACGATGGATCCCAAGCATCACCTTGAATATAAATATCTCCTTATTGCAAGGAGGAAGGGGAAACACTATGCTTCGCATAAATTTCCGTACAAAGTTCAGACTGCATCCAGTTTAAAATCCTAATTAAACATTAGGTCTACCCCTCACCCGCAATTGACTCAGGGCCCTGATTCAGGTCAGATCAGTTCTGGATCAGATCTGGTGGTCTGGCAAGGCACACTCACCGCCCTATATTTTAGTCTGTGAACTCTTCTAATACACCCATTTTTTACAAGTAATTTTCACTAATACATGCATTTTTAAAAATGTACACTTTCCCCAAATGCACACATTTTTGTACACATTTGGTGGTTGGAGAACTACATTACAAAATTTGGAAAAGTATTATTTTAAAAAAAATTATTGAAGATTTCTTGGTTTACAAAAGTATGGGCAATATCTCTTTTTTCAAGTCACATTTTCTACAGATCAGTTTCATTTGTTGAGACATTAGTGTTACATTAGGAAGAAAAAAGAGAAAGAGGTGGAGGGGAGAATGATGAGTGGGGTGGGGTTGGGTGACAATGTTTCTATTCTACTTAGTGTATGTGTGGGGTTTTTATCAGTGTCACTTGTGTGGGTACTCTTTACTATTCGCTTGTATTCCTTTGGTGGTGAGAGAGGTTGGGGTTGGTCTAGGGTGTGGTTGGTTGTCTTTGATTGGCTGTGGTGAACTTTGGATCTAATAGAAGAATATGCATTCACCCCGATATGGTTACCCTTTATCACATACACAGCCCAACAAGAAAAGTCTGAATTTTGAAGAACAGTTCTGTTTCCATTCACATATTGTTTCAGGGAGTGTGAAATAGGCAGGTTTGCATTATGCAAATCAAACTGAAATTCTCTCTCACCTTTCTCTCCCAACTTTATTATGGAGAGCTGCAAGAATGTGTGAAGCAACAGAAGATCAGGTGTTGATGTTTTATCATCAACCTTCCCCACACCTTCTGAAAGAGAGATGCTTGCATCAAACTCTCAAACCCATGGATCTTTGGCAACGTTATTCCACAGCTTCTCCTCTATTCATTTCAAGCAGCCAGCCTGCAACCATACAACCTCAATCTCTGAGACTTGAGATATGTTCACAGCCTCTGGAAACATCAAATTAACTCACGATGTGTGCCAGTTTTAATATAAAATAGGAAAATGAAGGATTTTGCATTAAGAGACGAGACTCTTTAAAAAAAAGAAAGAAGAAGAAGCATGAATATATACAAATTTAATAGACTTGTTTTCCTGAATGAAGCTTCGGTTTTCAAGTGCTTTGGGAAATGCTGTGTAATTAGTTCTTAGGAAATGCAATTGCTGCTCTAGCAGGTTAATGTGATAAAGCTGCCCCCCCCCCCTTTCTCATCAACTCACACTTTATATTGCAAATTGATTTTTGGTTAACCCATTGCTG
This sequence comes from Podarcis siculus, assembly GCA_034642415.1. NCBI lineage: Eukaryota > Metazoa > Chordata > Lepidosauria > Squamata > Lacertidae > Podarcis > Podarcis siculus. The sequence continues at coordinate 2,716,983 of JAXCMG010000159.1, forward strand.
CTTGGAGATTTGCCTGGTCCCAGAATGCAAAATTTTAGCAAGGTTAAGGAGAATAATTAATTCATTGGAGAGTGCATTGTATTTCCTGTGGGAAGAACTAGTAACTGAGCCTTACAGAGGTCGATGGGATCAATGTACTCAAAGAGCACAGGATCAAAAACAGATCATCCAATGTTTGAGTAAGTAAGCGTGGTGGCAATGCAGGACAAGCTAGTAGTACACATGTCAACTCATCATCAGCATTTGTTTTTCTCAGATCATCTGAGAGATAGTTAAATGGCTGGTCCACTGGCTCATTTGCATCAGCTTCTCACATGATCAGGTGACTAGAATGGCCAATGTACTGCCAGATACACTCTGTATGGACCATCAATTAACTCTACTAAAGAGGGTGATGTATGGAAGTGAGAGATGGACCATAAAGAAGGCTGGTCGCCAAAGAATTGATGCTTTTGAATTATGGTGCTGGAGGAGACTCTTGAGATTCACATGGACTGCAAGAAGATCAAACCTCTCCATTCTGAAGGAAATCAGCCCTGAGTGCTAACTGGAAGGACAGATCCTGAAGCTGAGGCTCCAATACTTTGGCCACCTCATGAGAAGAGAAGACTCCCTGGAAAAGACCCTGGCATTGGGAAAGATTGAGGGCACAAGGAGAAGGGCCTGACAGAGGACGAGATGGTTGGATACTTTTCTCGAAGCTACCAGCATGAGTTTTACCAAACTGTGGGAGGCAGTGGAAGACAGGAGTGCCTAGCATGCTCTGGTCACAAAGAGTCGGACACGACTAAACAACAACAACAAAAACAAAAACAAAAACAAAAGAAGGGTTAGGTAAAGAAAATTCTTTAGCTGTCACTAACAAGTTCATAGTCAGTTTCTTGAGGGATAAGAATTTGTTTACAGGACACAGAACAGGGAATCTTTCAGTATAGAAAACAGTCCCGCAGTTGAATAGCTTGGGTTTGTCTGGTGGTGTATGTGTGTTTGTGTGTGTTTTGTACTTAGGCATATTCAACCCCAGGGAAAATCTCAGGGCTGAGATGGGCATTGTAACCAGTATAATAATAATTATAATAATTTATTATTTATAACCCACCCATCTGGCTGGGTTTCCCCAGCCACTTGGGGCAGCTCCCAACAGAATAACAACAACAACAACAACAACAACAACAACAACAACAAAACATCAAACATTAAAAACTTTCCTAAACAGGACTGCCTTCAGATGTATTCTAAAAGACAGATAGTTGTTTATTTCCTTGACATCTGATGGGAGGGCATTCCACAGGGCAGGCGCCACTACCGAGATGCCCCTCTGTCTGCTTCTGTGTAACCTCACTTCTCGCAATGAGGGAACCACCAGAAGGCCCTTGGTGCTGGACCTCAGTGTCCTGGCTGAATGATGGGGGTGGAGATGCTCCTTCAGGTATGTGTATGATAAAAGGATGATAAATTATATTCAGTGTCTAGTAGTCAGCACAAAATTGTAATTAAATGTTCACACCACACCACTGTTCCGTTATGCATGCTGTATACTCGCCAACATAGTATAACCATACTTTTTTTTAAGCAGTTTTTTTCCAGAAAAATCCCACCTCACAGACAAAACTGTGTACCATCAAATATACGGTTGCAGAAAGTTCAGCCATGAGCTATAACTTAAAGTACATAGTTTTAAATTCCCTTTTTGTCAACACTTGAGAACTCAAGCCTAAAAATTTGTTTTTCACTAGGCCTGGTCACATCCTTGAAAATGAAAAGAGAATCATAATTCACTTCAGTGTTGAAAGGAAAAAAATGGCCATCTTTTCATTATTTTCTTCTGAACCACTCAGGTAAGGCAGGTCTCCCGTACACAGATGTTCAGTGTACTTTTAGCCAGCCTGATTAAGGAACCTCATAAACTTTATCTCCTTGTGCTAGAGAAGCTGTCGAGCTTGTAAAACGTGAACAGAGTTATAAGAGAGTAAGGAAGACCTCCGTTTCCAGCCCCCCCAAAAAAAACCAACAACAGGTGAGATAAGTCTCAGTGAAAGTGAAAGGACTCTTCATCATTAGTAAACATTTAGTTTTTTTCATATGGGGTGGCGGCTGGATATTGGTGTATTGTTAATGCTTGTTGGTATTGACAATTTTATTTCTATAGACATATTGTAAACCAGTACAAGAAGAATTTTAGCTTTAAAGGCACCCGAAAAACATTTTTACATAAAAATAAAAAGCAGATGCATTTCAGAACAGAAACACATATTCAAAATTTGTTTAAAAATTCACATCCCCCTTTCAAATGTTGGGAAGCTGGTGGCTTTGGTTATTTGCTAATCCCTGCCACTTACTATATCTAGTATATGTTTATTTAGGTCTTTATGCCCTATTCTTAAGGGCAAAAAGCATTTGCAAAGCTGTTTAAAATGTGATGGAAATTAACGCATGAGCAATAATCAAAAGTACTTCATATTATATAATTTCCCTGTATTAGAATATTTTCTGTGTTGCAAAAGTGATATTCCATTCACACGATCCAGCCATGAAGGGAGCTTTAGATTTATGGGGGCAGGCTGGGCTGTACTTGCAGGCTGATGCTAAGCAGTGATGGACCTTGGGGTCTCAAATTTCAGTGGCACCTATGTAATGTCAACATTGGGCACCCCTCTGCCTCTTGTGCTCCATTCCATATAATAGTTGTGGCATTGCTTGCAGCACTCAGGGGCAGAGGAAGGGGGTGGGGTGGGTCACCCTGGGTGTCACCACTGAGTGGGTGACAAAACGCCGGGCGGCACTCACCACGGGGCCTGCAGCACGCCCTAGCCACATGTCTCTCCTGGGAGTGATGCAGTGGCTTGGGTGCCCACAGGCTCCCCACTGCCCCAAATGGTCTGCCCGTCACCTCCCCCTCAGCTGTTGGGCGGCTGAGTGGGAGGAGGCAGGCAGACTCATCGGAAGCCCCACGGAGCATCCTGCCCCGGCTCGCCCTGCACCAGGTGCCTGATCGGCTTGCTCCACCGCTGGCATCACCCCTGATGTTCTGCACCCAGTGCGACTGACCTGGTCACGCTCCCCCATATCTGCCTCTGTGCTAAGGAAAATGAGACCTGTGGTCTTCCGGGCTACAGGCACAAGCAGTGAATAGTGTGAAGGGGCAGCCTACCCCTATGAAATCACTATGGAATTTTGCATAGCTAAAGAATTCTAATCTATAGATCTATTTTGGTAGAGATGGAGATGGAGATATAGAGATGGAAATATGGAGATGGAGATATAGAGATATGGAGATATGGAAATAGAAATATGGATATATAGACATATAGACATATAGACATATAGAGATGGAAATGGAGATAAAGAGATATGGAGATATGGAGATAATGGAGATGGAGATATGGAAATGGATATATGGAGATGCAGCTATAGAGCGATGGAGATGGAGATGGAAGTTATTTCCTTACATATGTTTTGAGGTGAGATTTGGCTATAAAAGACACTTTCTCAGTTATTTCCATCTCTACACTTTACTCTTGGAAATAGTTACATTTGGAAATATTTACCTTTACTCTTCCCTGCCCCATATTCTAACCTCATCTGATCACCCTCTGCCAATGCCTACCCCAATTTAGATATTTTTGGAGCTTGTTTTATCATGGAAACATGACATTGATTGGGATATGCATGAAGAGGGGACTCTACAGCTTCAATACTGGGATACAGCATCACTAGTCTGACTGGACTTTGAACAGAAGTGACCAAGTTATTACTGTTGTTGTTACTATTACTGCTTTTATATTCCATCTTTCCTCCGAGGATCTTGAGGTGGCGTACATGATTCTACTCCTCCATTTTATCCTCACAGCAACCCTGTGAGGAAGGTTATGCTGAGAAATTTTGACAGGCCCAAGATCACCCAGTGAGCGTCATGACTGAGTGGGAATTTGAACCCTGGTGCTATTCCCACACTCTAAATGCTACACCAAATTAGATCTGTCATGACATTCAGTCCACTGTCTGCTTTAGCTTCCAAGACAGGAGGAGCGCATAGAGGCTGGACAAGTCAAGAAGTAAATATTTTTCAGCATTTCTCAGGAAAATAGGAGGTGGACTTGTTACAGTGGCTTATTTATGCTCTTTCTAAAAACAATGACCCTTTTACTGTATCTCAATTGATATCTAGGTTGAAGGATGTTTTCCAGTTTTATATATGTGTATTGTGCAGAAAAAATAAGCTGATATATGTTTCCTCATCTATCCCAGAATAAATGTGTCTGGGTGTTAATGGAAGATAGTACTGCAGGGGAGAACTAAACCATTAAGATAATGTTGATAAATTCCATGAAGTCTGATGCCAGTTTTCATTTTAGCCTTTCAGTAGTTAGAACAGCTGAACAGCCCACCAGTGGCCCTTCAGAAGCTCAAATCTGTTGCTTTTTCTATCTTCTAGGACTACAGAGGTAGTTGTCAAACAAAGGGTAGAACCCATACATAGCAAGTGGTCTGTGTTGGCTTGATAGATCACAAAACATGGAAGCTTAAGCTAGCAAGACCACATGAAACCATAAAGCAAGGCATGTAGGACATCAAGATGCCTCCTTTGATGCTGTAAACCAGTGCAATGCAATGGTTCCCTAGGAAAGGCAAACTCCAATTTCCCTGGATTTTTAAAAATCACTGTTGTAAAGCAATGCCCTTTGTACAAGCTTATATGCCAAAGGAAGATTCAATTTCCAGTATTGAAATGATACAAGGGTGGTGGCAATTAGATTGCAGTACACTGATCAGTGATACAGGGCTATATCTTCATCACAGATTAGTGATAGACAGAACTCTCCCAGTCAGAAAAGACACATTAACCAAATATCTTGGTTAATACTAGTTCCACTTCCAAGCCAGTCATGACCCAATGCATCAGGTTCTGGTTCCCATCTCCAAATCTCCTATCATCTGCCATCTCTGGCACCCTACCCCTCTTAGTTTTGTTGGTTTAATGGAGGGAAAGAGCAAGAGAGAGGGAACTACATTTCCCATTGCTCTTTGCAGGATGTTGGGCATCAGAGAGGAAAGGTGGAAGAGAGAAAGACCTCTCTCCCTCCCTCATACCCACCTTGTGCTAAACAAAGGTAAATGGGAGTGTGGAGGAGGTTTCTGGAGGCGACAGTGTGGTAGGCAAAGCAGGAAGGAAGTGCTAAATCTAGTTTGAATTGCATCTGATCCTTAGAAGAACTTTTAGAATAGCCTTCCTATTAAGATGAAAGTCTCATAGGAGATCTGGCAGATTAAAAATACACAGTCTTTTCTCAAACCTTTGTGGAGCAAGTTGCTCACTTGGATCTATCCATGGTACTGAAACATCTGCCCAGTTTAATTTAATTCTGAAATGGACCAGAATATGACCCACCCAAATTCATATTTCTCAGCCTGCAAATACAAATTTCATTGCCACCACTAGAACATATTTCAGCTGATTAATATGCTCTTCCTCCCAGGAAATTCTGGGAAATACATTTCTGTCGGGGATGAGGCTAGAGATCTCTCCCAGAGAATACTCAGTACCCTCACCAATCTACAGTAAATGTAGATTGCCTAAGTGTTTGATTTAACCCATCGCAGTAGCAAATGGTACAGATATTAGGAAAGAGAGGAAACAGGAGCAAACTCCATCTATATGTTTTCTGTTATCATGGCCCAAGTTTCTGAAGTAAGAACAACGCATAAGCATTATGAATTTGTGACAACTCCAGTGCTTAACCATGCGTCCTTGTTTTCTCTGGCTTTAGTTAGCTGGGAAGAAGGACACTCAGTGTTCTTTCTTTTGCATGGGCATGAAACTGGTCCCAGACTTTATTCCATGCTATTCAGTAATGACATAAACATATGGCGCTGCAGAGCCTGGATGGTGGACAGGTGTTGATGATTATGCCTTGTAAATATGAAAGCAATTGCCCACACCTGTTCTCTCTTTCCTTGGGCACCTTCCAGGTATTTAGTGAACACCCACAACATGAAATTGGTCCCAAGTTAAGTCAACCTGCAGGCAATGTTCACTTTGAAAAAGTTCCTTATTGTGCCTGTACATAGCTGTTGCTTTACTAACCCTACCCAAGATATAGTGTGTGTGTGCAAACATAAGAATTGAGCTCCATGGATTAAAAAAAAAAATGAGATCAAAGCATTCTGCATTATGACAAGCCAAAATGACTCAAATCCTCAGGACTTAGAAGTGTGCATCATAGTGTAACAGTCAATTCCTCTTCCCAGTAACATCTGGGAAATATAGCTCTCTGATGGGAATAGGGATCTTCAAACAGCTCTCAGCACCCTTAACAAACTAAAGTTGCCAGGATTATTTGGTGAAAGCCATGATGGTTGAAAGTAGTATAATAGTGCTTTAAATATGTAGTGCAGATGGGGCCTCTGATAATCTAGCAGACAGGCTAAAATGTTGATAATATTAATGTATGTAAATTTTGTGCCTGCAGACCTCTTTCTGCCCTGCATTCCAAGGATTTTCTAGAATTCATGTAAAAAAGAAAATATAAACATAAAGGGTTTGGTGCAAACAATCAGATTTTCTTTTTAACTTCAATTTATTGCCTACACATAACTTAATGCCTTTTTTTTAAAAAAAGTATGCACTTTAACTCCTGTTGATACTGTCAGTTTGCGTATAAATGTCACTGCAGAATTTAATTCCTTTTCAAATTAAATGGCTGATTTGCTAGAATCATAGTGTTCTATGAACCTTGGAAAAATAATATCAATCTCAAAAGAAGATGTTTGAGGAAGTGTGCATCGTATCATTTTTTCCTATAATTTATTTTCTAGCTTTTTCTTCTTCTATGGTTTTATTCCCTGCACCCATTCCATCCTGTTTGTCATTGTGCCGTGCTTCCATTCTACACTTTGCAAGGAGAAATGTTCTCTGACATGAGCCGCATCATCATTAGAGGTGAAGGAGTACGTTCCCCCCTTTCCAAATTGAATTTATGTATATCTTTTTTCAATTAATGGATCTTTTAATTTGATTTTTCAAAATATGAATATTAGAATGGGCTTTGATTTAGGAAGTCCATCTTAATTAAGGCTATTGGTTTGGCAGTCAATAGTTATTAATTACTTCAAATCAAAATATTTCAATTAAGCCTTATAATCTACTAAACAAACATCATTTGGCAAGGAATTGCCTTATGCTGAATCAGACCATTGGCCCCACTAACTCAGTTTTGTCTCCTCTACACCCACTGGCATGACCTCTCCAAGATTTTAGATGGGTCTCTTCTATCCTACCTGGCGATGCCAAGTATTGGTTTTGGGACCTTCTACATGCAAATCAGATGCTTTACCACTCTTGCCTTACATCTCTTTAAGTTTTGGTGATACCATTCTAAACCAGCAATGATAGGAGAAGACAATTCCACAACAGGGAAGGACCCCCCCACCCAGGGTTGCTACCAGATTAGCTACATTTTCACAGAAGGAGGTGGTCACAACCCACTGAACCTACCTAGTCATAACAAAGGTGGATCTAGGTGAGTTCAACCAGGCACAGAATTTCTGGGGCACATCAGGTGTCACCACAGCTGTGACATCCAAAGGAAGGCAGGAGTCAAGGGGAGCCAGATTTTGGCATCACACTGGAAGCCCCTGAAATTTGAGAAGCCCAGGTCTGCCACTGGTCACAACACCCTGGCTCATTTAAATCAGCCATGTTGGGTAAACCTTGAGAGGGTATGTAGTTGACCGCACAGCTGTAAACACCTTGTCCACAGACTAACAATATACAGTGGTACCTTGGTTTTTGAACGTAATCCATTCCAGAAGACTATTCGAGTTCTGAAACATTTGAAAACCAAAACTAAATAGCTGACAGCCGACAGGGTCTTGCACTCAGCAGAAGCTGCATTTCCTGTTCCGACTTCTGAGGCGGATTCGAAAACTGAAGCAGTTACTTCCGGGTTTACAGCGTTGGAGTTCCAAAACATTTGTCAACAGAGACGTTCAAAAACCGAGGTACCACTGTATATACAGAAGCAACCTGAAAACATTTAAAATCTATAGAATTTCTCCTTCCAGAGATACAATTGAATGTTTTCAATGGCAATTATCATTTATATAAAACAAGTGATAGAATAAGAGAAACATAAGTCAGGTGATTTTTACCAATACAGTAGAATCAGTGTTTGGCAGGGACTACACTCTAAGGTTAGGTTCAAATCTTACTCAGCCATCAAGCCTTGGGCATTTTGATATTACTCAGTCTCACAAGGACACTGAGAGGATGAAATGAGACTGATCCACCTCAAAATCATTGGGGGAAGAGTGGGGTGCAAACTTGATAATTAATTTGAGAGCGGTAAAATTGCTTGATTCTGGGCACTATTCTCACCATACATTTAAAAGACTATCACACTACTTTATACACTCATGGCTTCCCCCCAAAAAATTCTCGGACATGTATTTGATCAAGGGTGCTGAGAGTTGCTTATTTGCCTCCTAGGGCTATATTTTCCAGAGTGGTTTAACTATCAATCTGTCTTCACAGGGAACTCTGGCAACTGGAGTTCTGGGAAGGGAATAGGGGGTCTCCTAACAATTCTCAGCACTCTTTTCAAACTGCCACTCCCACAATTCTTAGAGTGAAGCCATGACTGTTTAAAGGGGTATCATAGTGTGTTAAATGTGTGGCATGAATGTGGCCTCTGTTCTGAAAAGCAGAAGAAGGCAGACAAGTTCAGATTTATTTATTACTAAACAATTCACTGTAATAATAACAGCCTGCTTTCCTTATGCATTGGTGATGAAAAGGGCCAAGGAAAGCTGTCTTGTTGTTGTTGTTTTTGGATATAGGTAGGTAGTCATGTTGGTCTGCCGTAGTCGAAACAAAATAAAAAAAATCATTCCAGTAGCATCTTAGAGACCAACTAAGTTTGTTATTGGTATGAGCTTTTGTGTGCATGCACACTTCTTCAGATATCATTTTTTTAAATTTTGTTTTTATTTTGTTTTTATTTTGTTTTTTGTTTTTTGTTTAGGTAACAGACAGGCCCCTTCCTCCATCCTCCCCATGGCTACAGACCTTTGTGCTACCAAATTATTTGTTCTTGATAATGTTGCTTATCCAGAGATAGCCCAATTGTCCAGTTATAGTGGTTAGATGTGATTCATTCCTTATTAATAAATCTAGCAAAAAGACAAAGCTATGGCGCAAATGTGGATTGTAAAATACACTTATTTCCCAGTATGGGGTCAAGTCCACTATGATGTGCCTGGCAACTTATCTATTTCTAATACAAACAGAGTAAAATCCTTTGAGCGGAGGTAATAGCTCTGTAATGTTACAAACCTGGATCAGATCAAGGGTCTTAAATTGGGATCAGGTACTGTTGAAGCAAAGAGTCAGATAATGCAATATAAACATTAGTCTATGCTAGCATGTCTCCAGCGATTTCCTATCCCCCATTTGGTATTTTGTCTGAGCTTTAAATAAAAAGAAATAGATTCTGACAGAATGGATGGGGCTTCTCACCATCTGGTAGGGAAAGGGAATACTCACACATTGGTAAAAGGTGATTCCTACGCCAAATAGGTAATTTATCAGATTTTATCCAAATAGATAATTTGCCCACTTTATCCAATTCTATGTGTTATTCCTACCAATTTGAGATTTAGAAATGTAAAAAAATACTTTCCATGTGATATATCAAAGAATTGTAGAATTGTAGAGTTGGAAGGGACACCAAGGCTCATTTTGTCCATCCCCCTACAATGCAGGAATCTCAGCTAAATCATCCGTGAAGTTGACAGATATGACTGATGGCAAATAGCTGTTTGTCTCAGAATCAAGTTCTCTGGCTAAGGGTCCCTGAGGTCACTTGTCAAAATTAGGAGCTAGAGAAACAGTCTGAGGGAAAGCCATGCTCTAAGTTTTTGTTTTTAATTTGGTCAATCCAAATACTTACTTTATTTATTCACAGGCCACTCTTATCTTGAAGGCCCCAGGGTGGAAATGTGTAAAATGAAAGCAAAAATTGAGCAATACAGTGGTACCTCAGGTTAAGAACACAATTCGTTCTGGAGGTACATTCTTAACCTGAAACTGTTCTTAACCTGAGGTACCATTTTAGCTAATGGGGCCTCCCGCTGCTGCCACGCCACCACCATGGCGCCACCATGCGATTTCTGTTCTCATCCTGAAGCAAAGTTCTTAACCCAAGTTACTATTTCTGGGTTAGCGGAGTCTGTAACCTGAAGCGTCTGTAACCTGAAGCGTATGTAACCTGAGGTACCACTGTATTAACAATTATTTACTTGCCTTTGTTTGTTCTTTTTAAGGATGCTTTCCAAATTATAACCCAAGGTACCACTGTAGTATTAAAACTAGCCAACATAAATGCCACACAAATAATACAGGTACAGTAATAAAGGGCATTGTGATGTCTGCCTGTTATAGGGGGCCACTGCTGAAAAGCTCTATTCCCTTTTGTGACAGAGGCAGTGTGGTGCATTGGTTAGAACCAGGGTGGGGTGTCTAGGGCCCAGGAACCAAATGTGGTTCTTAGGACTTAGGAAAGCCATACACCTTTCCCAGATCAGAGACCTTTTCCCCACAAGGAGGGAGGAGAACCATGTACATCACTTTGAGAGCTTCAGAGGATCTAAGAGTTAACCCAGTGACTCTGGTGGTAAAAGGTGTCAGTTTGCATTTCTTAGTACAGAAATGTGTAGAGATCTTTCCTGTTCTGCTTAGTGTGGAGGGCTCTAGAAGGTTTGATTTCTGTGTGAAAGAAGGTTCTTGTTTGGGTTATTCCTTCTGAGAAGCTGAGTACGGCTAGTTTGAACTGATTCTGTTATATTTCTGTCAAGGTCACTCTGACTACAATAGTCAGGCTAGAAGGAGCCTGGGTTTCACTTACTTTCTCTTTCTATCTCTTTGTTCTAGTGTGGTGTTCTGTTCGTATATAATGTTTAGTCTTATTATAAGTTATCGTTAAATTTTAAGTTAAGTCTGCTGCAACTGGATTTCTTATGGACTATGCCGATCCTGAATATATTGGATTTGTGACTATTATGCTCATTTGCCTTCAGTAGCAGTAAAGCTCTGCTGGATGAAGTACAATTGCCTCTGGTCTATTTTTGGGGAAGCTTTTCCTCCACATGTGACAAATGGTCCAGGATTAGCAGGAGTATAGGAACCTTGCCCAGAGATGTTCTTCTTATAAACTCAGCTGATGCATAAGCCAGAAAAGTTGGAAGATGACTCTCTCTCTTGTGTTCTGCCTGGCCAGGAGAGGAGGGCAAGCTAAGCCTGAAGCTTTTGGGGTCAGGTTGAGAGATGGAGAGAAGGCTAAGTTGTTCTTGGGGAGATTTTCTTTTCTTTTCTTTTCTTACAGTATTGGTGGTCTCCTAGGAACCTCCTATGGGGGAGCAGCATCTGCCAGAACATTAACACTATCAATTTTCATCCAACACTCAGTTTGTATGTTTGTAAATAGGTGATCTCATTCACAGGAGACTGACTCCTGGATGAGAATTGTACCCCTAAAGCTTTTCACTGCTCTGAACTGGGGTGCATGTGTATGTATAACAATATCATTCTGGAAGCAAGGGAGGACTTTGGTAATCTTTGGTAATATCGCACCAGAGTATGGCCAAAATTTGGTGTCCCCAAATGGATCTTCTCACTTATGGAACTTCTCAGTTTTGCACCCCCTTGGCTTCGTACCCTGTGTGTGGGAACCACCTCCACCGAACTAAATCCTGCACTGCTGGAAGAGAGCCACTGATGATTTTTAATAGGAAAGAATAAAGCTAGATAGCCTTGGATCTGGCACAGAATACTGGGCTTATTGAGTATCAGGTTTCTATTAAATCACATTCTCATTCAAAAGGATAGTTCATATTGTAATTGAAGATGTCACCCTTCACTCATTTCAGATAGAATTACTTCATTACTTATTCTTTTGTACTTTGAGTCTATTTATCTCTACTGAAAAAGATAAATACATGATGAAATAGGAACATTGCAAAGAACGATCTTGTCAAATCACTGCTAAAACAGAAAGAATTCTGATTCTTAGAAACAATTGTGCTCTCTTAAGCAGCTACCCCCATCAACAGCAAAAGGCTTTATAGATTTATCTCTAACAGACTTTGAAAATGAAACATAAGAACCAGACATTTCAGAAGAATTACTTGGCGCAAAATGTCAGATCTCCAAGATAATACGTTAATTAGCTAGCAACTTTTCCAGCGCAGGAAAATAAAAAATAATTGAAAAAATGAATTATTAAAGTATTCCGAAGATGACTGATGCTGAATGCCAGCATTCCTTAAAATCATAGTGTTATTATGCTAACAGTTACAGAAGCTATTAGCATTTTTTTTTAAAGAGAACTCACAAACAAGTAAAACATCTCTTTATTTGTTGTTAAAGCCCAAGCCTTTCCTATATGTTCTGGGTGGATCATTACAACTTTACCACAAATGGCAGAGCTATCACTCTCACTGTAAATGAATTGGGCAGACAAGTTTCTGGAAAAGATAGGAAGATAAAGCAAAATAAATAAAATGTAGCCTTCAAAGAACATAGCAATTACATCCCTGGAACTAACCAAAAGCCATCTAGTCCAGCATTTGCTTTCCAAGAGTGACTCTCCATATAATGTTAGAAAGCTTACAAAGAAGGCTAGGTGATAGCCTTCCCCCAATATTTGTTGTTAAGTATAATTATTTAATTTCCTGAAATTGGGAATGCTTAAATGCTTTACTGTGTGTTTAATTCTGGAATGATCCCCAGTAACTCTTGTGTGATTGGTTAACCCTGGGTCACATGGGAGGTAAAAAGGTTTTTTTTTTTAAAAAAAAAAAAAGGTAAAGGACCCCTGGATGGTTAAATGCAGTCAAAGGCAACTATGGGGTGTGGCGCTCATTTCGCTTTTCAGACTGATACATGGGAGGTATCTTATTGCAGTCTCCATTTTGTTTTGTGTGTGACTTGACTTGCCGACACACAAAACATGAACACTGAATAAGAGACAGGGTTAAATTACTCTTTCTCTCCCTAAACACAATAGAGGAGTGGAGCACTATCGTTTCTGTGTGAATGTATGTAACCAAAAGAAGTACAGAAGTTGATTTTCTCCCAAAGAAGCAGTAAGGAAAAGTCTGCCAGAAGGACAAAGTGGAAACCTCTTAGGAGGAACTAGCTGAGTCATTTGCAGAAGGCTGAGAGTGAGTACTGGAAACAGAGAAAGACACAGTTTGTTTGACTGTTTAAGAAGGAAGCAGTAATCTTCAACTAAGTGAAAATTAAGCCCATGCTTGGATAAGCATGTGAACATAAATTCTTCACATATATTCTTCTATATCCTCTGCAAATAAAAGGCTTCTGAGTATTTTAACATGTCTTTGGACATTTCAATTTCAAGAAAAAGAGTCAGTATTGCACATGATTGGCTCCCTGGCGGCAGTTTAACTACTTTACCAACATTTGCCCCCAGCATGAGGTTGGGGCGGGTGGGGGTTATTTCAGCAGTAAAGCTGAATGTCCCAGAAATCTCCACATAAAGGTAAAAAAGGTAAAGGACCCCTGGATGGTTTAAGTCCAGTCAAAGGTGACTATGGGGTTGCGGCGCTCATCTTGTTTTCAGGCCGAGGGAGCCAGCATTTATCCACAGACAGCTTTCCGGGTCATGTGGCCAGCATGTACATGGCTCAACCATACAACTGAGGTACATTTGCCTGCCCCCTCAAAAAAAAATATTTGAGGGGGCTGGACCCACCTCCCAAAGTTGATGCGCATTGCCATTTAAATGGTGTGTGTGCCACATCATGTGATCGACTGTGAGGTGGGGTTTACCTGTACCCCACCAATATTTTATTCAAGTTGGCACCCTTGATTCACATGGAGTAGGCAATGAGCTGTGGAAGTGATTGCAACATTCAGTCGCTCCAAGGGATGGGATTTGCTACTTCTCTGTGGTTCTTGTCACACCAGCTTCTGTGTGACCCCCTAAATATGTTCCACGGGGTTGGGGGAAAACCCAGAACAGATTTAGGGGACACAGGGGGACACAGGGGAAGAGGAAAGGGCAGGGAAGCTCCATTTCACAGCGAAAAGTCATTGTGTTAGTGGAACTGTTTAGTTGGATACCACCCACTTCTTCCTTCAGTAAAACACAATCTATAATTAAAGCAATTCCTTTCATTCTGTTAATGGTTCTCACTAATACATTCAACATCAATTGTTTATTCCGTCCTCCCCGCGTATATAATTGAACACATACATTACAGCGAGTTTGGGCTAATTCCTACAGTCTTTTAATAGGTTTTATGCTTTATCGTTTCTTTCATTCAGCTTCCCTCGTAATCATTGCTTAAGTTCAGTGGAAGGTCATGTGTATTTTGGGTGTGTGGCTGTAATTAATATTTCATTATCTCTTTAGATTTCCAGGGAGAAAAAAATGTGGTCCCATGCATGAAAACAAAAGAAAACCCAACTCCAAATAAGTAAATCAATGAAGTAGCAAGCTGGTTTTTGGAGCATATAATACAAATATCAGCGGCAAATCAGGTGCAAATTCAAGAGAAGGGAAGGCTCTCACTTTTGGAATATGTATCCAAATGTGTGTAGTTAAGCATTGATCATGTGAGGCCTGCCACTAACCCTCTAGGGCTGGGGTCACAAACATGGTGCTCCTGGTGCCACTATGCCTGACAGTACCTCCAGTGGCAGCTGCAAAGTTTCTTCAAAAAGACACAATGAATGCAAGACTTTTTGCTTCTCCTGCATGGAGCATGCCCCCTTAAACACGGCCACATTTCACTGAATGCCAAGATTGGACACCCATTCCACAGAGGTGCAAACATTGTCAGTGAGTAAATAAGGTGGTAGATTATATAGGTGCCTTTTTAGTTGGGTGTGTGCGTGTGGTGGATTGGGGGCACACCCATGTTGTGATCCTATCTCTTGTTCCACTCTTTTAAATGTGACAGGCATTTTGTGTTGTGCAACATACCTTCTGATAGCTATCTTGTGACTGATGCCCAGGCACCAGTCTCAAAACGGCAATTCTTGACATTCCAAATGTGCACACCATCCAAGAAGATTGGTACTCCCATTGGGCTGCATCTTCATTGTCACTGTGTTTCTTCATTCTCTGAGTCACATAATATTCCCTTTAAAAATATGGTGAGCATTACAACCCTCAAGTTCTTCACCGGCTCAGATTTCAATCCAAACCAGAAAAGAAATCTGACCTCTCTCTTTCTCTCTTTCACTCTCTGTCTCTTCCACCCATTTATCTGAGAGGGATGATGAGGATGAAAAAGAGTTGCACCTCACCATAAGCAGCAAAGAGTGGGAAGGCTGAAGCACCGGCTGCAGGTCTCTTAGTTTTAACCTTCCTTATGTTATTCCTTTGCAAAGTGATCATGGTGCCTCTAGTATTGTTTTGTAGAGTCACCACTTTATGAACGAATGAAGCAAAGGGAACTGTCTTTGATAAAAGGGTTTTGCATTAAAAACATGTTAGGCACGTTTCCAAAAATTCTCAACACCTGCGGAGGTCTCCCCCTGTGTGTGCGCGTGTTCTTTGACTTTGCTCCTTTTCTATAGAGCCATAGCTGCTTGTATTGCAATTTCAAAGTGTTTACACAAGCTAAACTATGTTTGATGGGTTACTTGAAGAGCAATCCAAGTACTTGGTTGTCTTAATGCACTCCCTGACACATGACATTCACGATGAACCTATGGGGTCTAAATCGTGAAAATAGGCAGCTCTATTGTTGGAGTGGAACACCCCACCCCACCCCCCGCTTTGCTGCGTTAAGGCTCCAGAATTTTTAAATTGATGTGTTTCTTCCATAGTGGCAGAGAACGACCTTTCTTATTTAACCTCAATCTTATGTGTGACAGATTGCAATGAGTCCGACACATTGGACTGTACAAATGCATTTGTGTGGGGTGTGAGAACAAGGCCTGGTCTGCCCATATAATAATAAAAAAAGAAACTATGCATTTTCCCCCTTTCTGTGAATGAAAGAATCCATAAACTAAGAGCAACGCAAAACTAAGAGAACAACCTCTTTCTGACCAAATGCTCATGAAACAAACATTATTTGAACTCTGCTAAACAAATACCGTATATGCCACACAGTTCTGTAAATGGGAGAGCTACTTTTAAAATCTAATACAGTCATACCTTGGAAGTTGAATAGAATCCATTCTGGAAGTCTGTTCAACTTCCAAAGTGTTTGAAAACCAAAGTGTGGCTTCTGATTAGCTGCAGGAAACTCCTGCAGCCAATTGGAAGCCGCAGAAGCCCTGTCAGATGTTCAGCTTCCAAGAGAACGTTCAAAAACTGGAACAGTCACTTCCGGGTTTCGATCATTCTGGAGTCAAAATATTCAAGAACTAGGCTGTTCGGAAACCAAGCTACGACTGCATGCTGATATTGTGGTGGGTTTGGGGGGGGCATGTTTTCAGTTGTGACTTTTAATATGAATCGTTTTGAGTGTTTACCCAAGAACTGAGATATAAATATGTTTATTTACTTGATTATGCTCTCAAAGCAAAAACAATGAAATACGGTCACATATAATTCATTGGGTAACACAGATAACTAAGTTCACCTTTGGTGGAATCCAACAGGCACACTTGCATTCATGGGAGGGATTTTGATCCAGCGGAGAAATTTGCTAATGGAAGATTGGAGGAAGGATTATTTTTTTGCTAATTGTCCCTCCCCTGCAGTCCCTCCAAATAGCAATTCTTAGAGAGATGGGGATCTAACACATTGAAAGATGACATGGGGGCAGAAGCAGAAAGGGAGAAGTGGTTAGATAAGCAGGTGTGTCTGGTGGATCAAAAGGCCTTCCATGAACACAAGAACACTAATTAGATTCCATCCCTTAATGTCTAAAGAGCTGTCACATGGAAGATGGAACAAGCTTGTCTTCTCCTGGTCTGGAGGGTAAGACCCAGACCAATGGAATCAAGTTACAAGAAATGAATTTCTGACTCAACACCAGGGAGAACAGTAAGAGCTGTTAGACAGTGGAACCGACTCCCTCGGGATGTTGTGGAAGTTTTTAAGCAGAGGTTGGATGGCCATCTGTCACTGATGATTTAGTTGAGATTCCTGCATTGTAGATGATCATCGGGATCCATTCCAACGCTACAATTCTATAATTTTATCATTGTAGGGTTGCTATATGTCCTCTTTTCCCAGGACAAATCCTCTTTTTCATGGGTATGTAAAATGAGAGTCATCATAGTAATCCATAGTTAAAAGTAAAGGTAAAGATAAAGGGACCCCTGACCATTAGGTCCAGTCGTAGCCGACTCTGGGGTTGCGGCACTCATCTCGCTTTATTGGCCGAGGGAGCCGGCGTACAGCTTCCAGGTCATGTGGCCATCATGACTAAGTCACTTCTGGCGAACCAGAGCAGCACACGGAAATGCCGCTTACCTTCCCGCCAGAGCAGTACCTATTTATCTACTTGCACTTTGACGTGCTTTCGAACTGCTAGGTTGGCAGGAGCAGGGACTGAGCAATGGGAGCTCACCCAGTCGTGGGGATTCGAACTGCCGACCTTCTGATCGACAAGTCCTAGGCTCTGTGGTTTAACCCACAGCGCTATCCGCGTCCCATAGTTAAAAGTAGAAGTCGGCAAATGTGTCCTTTTTGGGGGTCTTCAAAATATGGCAACCCTAAATTCTTCCTCCGTCTCACACATAGCCCTGGTCTTGAATTCCTTTATTGATCATGCTGGAGTGTGACAACGTGTCCAGAATTGTAATATGCAATACAGCAAATTAATTTTCAAAATGCTTTGAGGCTGAAATCCCATTGAACTTCTGAGCAGACACATAGAGGAGAGCACTGGAAACCTTTGTTAAAATTCCCTTTTGCCAGATGCTTAAGTCTGAGCTTATGGCAGATATTGGACCTGACCCAAGAAGTCACTCAGGGATAAGTTCATTTGGGATATCACCCATGTATAGTACTGTATCAAGTATATTTGCTTAAGAGTGTATTTCTTTAAAACAGAAAATCAGAGCAGAACTGCTGGGCAACAAACCAAAAGCAGACAGTGTGAAACAGTTTATATACCCATGGCAGGACATGTACATATATAGTTCATGCACATCTTGGTTGGACAACTGTAGAAATGCTTGTGCAATCTTATTTTTTGTGGATTTTTTTATTTTTTGCAAATCTGAAGGATCAAAGGAAATATATGGCTATGCTTTCAGCAGGGCTGAGAAAGAAATGAAAGCAATTGTAAATTCTCAGCACACACTTTTCAGATTGCTGCACATTATATCTGGTGTCAAAAAATTTTATGTGGTTTGCTTGTGCAGTTTTCTGGTTTTGTGCAATCTCAGGGATCAAAAGAAGAAATATATATATATATATATAT
>JAXCMG010000159.1:2744349-2778208 GCA_034642415.1 Podarcis siculus
TTATTATTATTATTATTATTATTATTATTATTATTATTATTATTATTGTAACAATGACAGGACTGGCATTTTGGGCACCAGCCCTATATTCTTTGAAACATGCAGTTCTGCTCTTAAAGTTTATTGCAGATGCCCTGCTCAAATTTCAGTAAGTGCATCTTTCTTTAGCTTCTGGGCTCACAGTCTGTAAGGAACAACTTGTAAAATATAATCTTCTGATTATTAATATTTCCCCAGGACATGTCACAAATTCAGTAGCAATTATTAACTGAAATGCACTAGTGCATGATAAAACTAATAGGATTGGGATTCTTTTTATATTTTTTTTTTTAAAAAAAGGTTTTAGATACAGTAAATCAAAGCTAATGAAGCAAACATTGGTGGTTTTATGTTGTAGGTTCCTAATTAGGAAGTCTGTTAATGAAATTGGGGCATTTACTTAATTGCTGTGAACAATTATTTTCAAATTAAGGCTGGCAATTAAAATCCATGGTTAAGCTCAGAGAACATTTTTTCCCCTAGCGATATTGAAAGTATATTGCCTGATGTGCTGCTCATGGTAGTCAATAATGTAAAGGAATACCAGTCAATTAACTAAAGTAAATCAAATGACAAACCTGTGGTAAAACCTTGACTAAGACTGGATAAGAAACAACAACAAACAAACAAAAAAGCAAAATTAAGTTCACTTTCAGTATTTAAGACTCGAGGAAACAGAGGGAATGTCTAGGAATTTATGCTGTACACACACATAACACATACATTCATAAAATTGTATTTGCATGTTGAGGTTGATAAGGTTAATTAAAGTATGCTGCATAGTCATTATATATAACTGCAAAAGTCAGTTATATATATACAGCCAATATACAATCACCAGTTGCATCTCTTTCTCAAATTGCTTTGGAAGCCTTTCTGAAAGTTAGAATTTGCTTAATGCCTTAAGTTTTATTAGTTAGGATTCTACATTAAATGTGCTATCTTGGGAAGCATCTTTGGCAAAAACAAAAACATTCCAAAGGGATGAGAACAGTTAAATGAGCATTGTTTTGTTTTGCTTTGGGGTGTTTTAAACACTATTTGGGAACAACTGTTCAGTTCGTGAATAAATTCGAGGAGATGGAGAAACTAAATTCAGTGTTTTTCCTCATAATATTAAGATTCTGGTGTGAGTTCGTTCCCTCTCTCATTTACTAATTCTATCATGCCATACAGTGGTACCTTGGGTTAAGTACTTAATTCATTCCGGAGGTCTGTTCTTAACCTGAAACTGTTCTTAACCTGAAGCACCACTTTAGCTAATGGGGCCTCTTGCTGCCGCTGCGCTGCTGGAGCACGATTTCTGTTCTCATCCTGAAGCAAAGTTCTCAACCTGAAGCACTATTTCTGGCTTAGTGGAGTCTGTAACCTGAAGCGTATGTAACCCGAGGTACCACTGTATAATTATGACAGCTAAACAAGAACTGCTCACTATTTTCCATGAACATTTTTGGCAGCACCAAAAATTGCTTGCTTTTTTGGTGATTTTTTTTATTGGGAAACTCCTTGGGAAAATGTTTGCTTGTTCTTTCAATTGCAGCATCTTTCCCTACCCTCCAACATTTCGTCAATGAAAATAGGGACATCCTAAGGAAAAGGGGGACATTCTGGGATTAAATCAGAAACTGGGATGGCTTTTGCAAATCCAAGACTGTCCCTGGAAAACAGGGGCACTTGGATTATCTGTCTTCTTTGCATGCAGAAGATCCCATGTTCATTCTCTGGCGTCTGCAGATAGGGATGGAGATGTCTCTTGGTTGAAACCATGGACAGCTACTTTCTGGCATTGAAGACAACACTAGATGGATCAATGATCTCACTTGTTATAAGACAGTTTCCTATGTTACCTATTTATGGACATGATTGCCTTATGTTGCCAATCCTGTGGGTTGTCCCCCCACCCTCCGGTAAGGCATGTAAGGTATTGAGTCTTATTTCTTTATATGCACTTGGAATTTCCCCCACAATGTCTTTGAACTCAATCTTAGTTTTCTGCCAGAACACATCAGCACAGAGTCATGACATCTCTATTTGATCCTCAGATCAGATTTTACATTGTATGTTTCTCCCTCTCTGGGGGCAAATGAAGTGTCTTCATCTTATGGAAATGATCCATTGTGTCGACACTTCAAAAGCGCTTTCACAACTTCAAAAAGGATTTTCCCGAGCTAAGAGGTTTCGTGCACACATCATGTTCTACCAAGCTAAGCCAATAAAGCTTTGTGCTCACTAATATGCTATAGGTAACAAAGATCCTTTCTAAAGATAGACCTCTTATTTCAGAAAGCACCGTTTGATGCATCTCTCCGGAAGCTACACCCCTTCCCAATGCTGGTGGTTCACCACAAGTTTATCCTCTATATAAAAGAGAGGGATGTGGGTGGTGCTGTGGGTTAAACCACAGTGCCTAGGACTTGCCAATCAGAAGGTCAGCGGTTTGAATCCCCGCGATGGGGTGAGCTCCCATTGCTCGGTCCCTGCTCCTGCCAACCTAGCAGTTCGAAAGCATGTCAAAGTGCAAGTAGATAAATAGGTACCGCTCCGGCAAGAGGGTAAACGGTGTTTCCGTCTGCTGCTTTGGTTTCACCAGAAGTGGCTTAGTCATGCTGGTCACATGACCCAGAAGCTGTACGCCGGCTCCCTCAGCCAGTAAAGTGAGATGAGCACCGCAACTCCAGAGTCAGCCACGACTGGACCTAATGGTCTGGGGTCCCTTTACCTTTACCTTTTACTGTATAAAAGAAAGAAAGCTGTGGAGGGAGGGGGACTACATTGAACATAGAAAATTTGTATGTTAATTAAATTGATATTATGGGGTCCAGGCTAGAACCAGTCACTCCTAACTTGAAATCTCAAACGACCATAGCAAATTGTGCAAATTAGTAGACTGTGGAGAAAGAATTATGAAGAAGAAGCAGGCAAAGGGGGGAAAACAACCCCACAGAGCCTTGCTTTTCTTGAGACAGAATTGGGATTACAGTGGTACCTCAGGTTAAGTACTTAATTCGTTCCGGAGGTCCGTACTTAACCTGAAACTGTTCTTAACCTGAAGCACCACTTTAGCTAATGGGGCCTCCTGCTGCTGCCGCACCACCGCTGTACGATTTCTGTTCTCATCCTGAAGCAAAGTTCTTAACCTGAAGCACTATTTCTGGGTTAGCGGAGTCTAACCTGAAGCATATGTAACCTGAAGCGTATGTAACCCGAGGTACCACTGTACCTTGACACAGGATGCTGCTGTTGTTGTTGTGCAGAGTACTAATCCCTCAAAACAATGTGTAAAGGGAAGACAATGCCATTGTCAGGGCAGGCAGTCTGGAGTCAAGCTGGCATTCATTCCAAGAAGAAGAAGAGGAAGAGGAAGAGGAAGAGGAAGAAGAAGAAGAAGAAGAAGAAGAAGAAGAAGAAGAAGAAGAAGAGGAGGAGGAGGAGGAGGAGGAGGAGGAGGAGGAGGAGGAGTTGGAGTTTGGATTTGATATCCCGCCTTTCACTCCCTTTAAGGAGTCTCAAAGCGGCTAACATTCTCATTTCCCTTCCTCCCCCACAACAAGCACTCTGTGAGGTGAGTGGGGCTGAGAGACTTCAAAGAAGTGTGACTGGCCCAAGGTCACCCAGCAGCTGCATGTGGAGGAGCGGAGACGCGAACCCCGTTCACCAGATTACGAGACTACTGCTCTTAACCACTACACCACACAGGAAGTAGTCAGGGGAAGATATCTGATTGAAGCAAAAATGAAGGAACCAGGCCTGCAGTTTTATGGAATCACGTTATGCTATTGGCTCCCTGTGTGACGTTTCCTCTACTGAGCTGGCAGTGGAAGATGGTGCTGAAGTGCGGAAAGCGGACCAGTAACGCTCCCCCCCCCATGCTAAGCAGCCACAGTGAAAGAGAAAGTTGCCTGCAACCTACTGCCAGAAGCAGTCATTCATAAAGACCTCTTCCGTTGATCTTTTTTTGGTGTGTGTGTTTGTGTATACAACTAATTGGTTCTGAACGAGAAAAAAGAAGCGTAGGCAAGAAGCATAACAGGCTGTGAATTATCTTAGAAACATTCATTAGGAGGCATATTGAGAATGTTTTGAAAGGCATATTGAGAACGTTGAGACAGGTCATAAACAGCACGCAGGGAAAAAAAGAAACAGCCATAACAACGATCCGTCATGCAAGCACGCATTACTACAAATGGAAAAGCAGGCATAAATATTTGGAATCCATCCCATAACTCACACCATCAGGAAGGAATAAAAGAGGAAATAGATAAGAAGAGACCTAATAGAGTTCGGAAGCAGAGGAGTGTGAGGAACAGTGCACTAATTTAACTGATTGTTTGTTTTGAAATCAGACAAAGGCATCTATCTGATAAGAAGAAATAATGAGAGCAGTATAGATCCTCACAGTTTATGTGGAATTGGCTATCAAAGTGCCAAATCAATAGGCACTATTTCTAATTTGCATTTCAAAAGCATGAAATCTTCAGAGCTGTAGCATCAGGGAATGTTTTTAGAAGAACCTTGCATAACTTGGGAGTCGATAAACCACCACTTTTTAATGCCTGCTTCAGAGTGCAAAAGGTTTGATGTGAGTGTACATCAAACAATGCGCAGCTGTGTTCAGATTGGTACTCTGTAGTTTGCAACAGACCAATGATAAGCTAATGTGTTGCTTTCCAGATGACAATGTACTATAACTCTCATAATTCCTGGCTATTGGCTATGGTAGCAGGGGTTGACGGGAGCTGTAGTCCAGGAACTTTTTGGAGGACACAACATTGGCTGCCCTCATATACTTCATTTTGGGATGCGCAAACTATTCTCCTTTGCTTCTACCAAATTAGATTAGATGAGATTAGTCTTGAATTCACAGGCTGCCTTTCCACCAGCATTCAAAATAGCTCATGTTATACAAAATGGAAACAATCTCCACAAGGATGCATAAACAAAATGAGCGGTAATGAACATTATAGTGACATAATGATCCATTGCCAAACATAATGCTAACATTTTGATACTTCATTAGCTTTTCATGGAAATAAATATTTCAAACGGATGTCAGACCAACAACCCTGCAAAGGTATGAACATCTCAACATTTTAAAAAGCACCATCAACGCTCACAGGAGTGGGAAATTTCAAAAGC
Organism: Podarcis siculus; assembly: GCA_034642415.1. Classification (NCBI taxonomy): domain Eukaryota; kingdom Metazoa; phylum Chordata; class Lepidosauria; order Squamata; family Lacertidae; genus Podarcis; species Podarcis siculus. The sequence goes on from JAXCMG010000159.1 coordinate 2,749,525, forward strand.
TCAGCCCAGCTCCCACCTGGATTGCCTACTCATCTCAGCCACCCATCTTTCCTCTGGGGCAATCTTATACATCATGACCTCTGGGATAATTTCAGAATTTTAAGCAATTAATGTTCCTTTCTCAAGACTGTTTCTGTTGTTCAGTGGAGTGGTTACTCAGGCACTTGGTTGACGAAAGACGCTGGCTGCGGAAACCTTGAAATTAGTGTATGTGATTGCTGTTAAATGTTTTTAGATCATTTTAATTATCTTCAGTATGTGTTTTATATTATTTCAAATTGTATTAACATTTTGATGTTTGCCACGTTCTGTAAGCCAGCAGAGGAACCAACCCCCATGGCAGGTTGCCAGGAATGGATAAGACAAGGAAAAGTCCTCGCCATCTGTTTTTTATCCAATATTCACAGAGAAAGGCTTAGGAATGCACCCTTTTGGAATAATGCTGTTGTCCCAAGTGAGTCTCCACCCCCTCCGTCTCTCTCACTATCTAATGTGTCATTACTGGTGCTGAAAAGTGCCCTCTGCCTTTGAGCTCTTTGCTCTCCTACTTTCAACGCTCGCCAGGTTCTGGGAGAGGGGGGTCTGGAATGCTTTCTAAAGACACTGTGTCCATCAGCTGTAACTCCCCTGTTGCTTCTTCTTCTTGCTCCTCCTCTCCCATTATTTCCCAGCTTTCCCCCTCATCTGCTTCTGAACTGTGATCTCCTTCCAACCCCTGTTGTAATTCTGAACTGTCTTCTTCTCTGGAAGGGTCAGGCTGGGGAGGTGGTCCTCCACCATTCCTCCTCTGCCCTGCCCCTGACACAAAAAGCAATGAACAAATATAGTAATTGTCAGGGAACTGCCATCGGCTCAGGGGCGAGAAGGGAAAAGCCAGATGGATTACAGAGAGCCCCCAAAGATCATGGGAAGCAGCACCTCCTCAGCGGAGGAGAGTAACCATGCCTCCAGTGGAGAGGAGCTGCAGGGCTCGGGGGAGGCAAGGCGGTGCCAGGACACCTTGCCTGAGCAAAGCGGGGAGGAGAGAGGTCCTCCGTTACCCATTCCCCCCTTGCCCAGGAGGCTTCCACGCAGAGAGGGGAATGCAGACGGGGCGTCAAGAAACTACTCTGCTGTGGAAGGTTTAAGGACCACCCACTCTCAGATTCTGCCAGTGAATGAGGGAGCCACGGAATAGTGGCACTCTGCATGGTGAAGGTTTTTTTTTTGGCACCAATAACAAGGCTTTACAGCCGATCAGGGAGGCATTTGCCTGATTGCTCTTGAGCAACCCCCTGATACCCTTACATAATAATAAATAATAATATTTTTTTTATTTATACCCCGCCCTTCCCGGTTCAGAAAACCAGGCTCAGTGCGGCTAACAACAAATTTAAAACACTTAATTGATTCAACAAAAAACAGCATAAAACACAGTATAAAATATGAATAACAATAAATTCAGAATTCAAAAATCAATTTAGGGGGGAAATCCATCCAATAAACATTAGATGGTCACCAGGGCTAGCTGGCTAAATTAGTCCTATTTGGGCCTGTGAGGAGACCAGGGGAGAATTAGCTGTGGGATCCCAGAGCAGGTAATCTTCATAAAAAGGGAAGGGGGAGGGAAGGAAGGGGAATAAATGATCAGACTAAGTTCAAATGAAAGCCTGGCAGAATAGCTCTGTCTTACAGGCCCTGCAGAAGGAAGTTAAATCCTGCAGGGCTGTGGTCTCGTGGGACAGAGCATTCCACCTGGTTGGAGCCATCACATATGAGCGAAAATGATAATGTTTATGATAAATGCAAGTATATAGGTGATGTTTTTTGCCAACCTCCTTTTCCACTCTCTCTCACACATGGGGCAGTTGATGTTACCTGGCCAGTGTGGTGTAGTGGTTAAGAGCGGTAGTCTCGTAATCTGGGGAACCAGGTTCGCGTCTCTGCTCCTCCACATGCAGCTGCTGGGTGACCTTGGGCAAGTCACACTTCTTTGAAGTCTCTCAGCCCCACTCACCTCACAGTGTTTGTTGTGGGGGAGGAAGGGAAAGGAGAATGTTAGCAGCTTTGAGACTCCTTAAAGGGAGTGAAAGGCAGGATTTCAAATCCAAACTCTTCTTCTTCTTCTTTGCTTAAAGAAAGGCCACTTCAGCTTAAGGTCAATGCAGTCCTCCCCATCTTGTCGGGAAAAAAGCCTGGATAGTTCAGTTGGTTAGAGCATGGTGTTGATAACGCCATGGTTGCAACGTATGGGACAGCTGCATATTCCTGCATTGCAGAAAGATCTTCAGGGTCCCTTCCAACTCTCCAATTCTATGATTCTAAGCTAGGAGCATGGCCACCCTCCCATCCCCCTGTTAAAAACAACAATTATGCATACATTTCATGCAGGAAAGGACATCAGTACCAGCCACCAAGCAACAGTTTTAAAATGCTGAGTTCTGTGGAATAAAAATAGCCGTTCTTGAATCCAATTCGCCGCCCATCTATGGCATAAGTAGTGTCTCACTCGAGAGGCACAGAATGCTGTGCTGGGCAGAAAACAAGCAAGTCTCCTGTAAGGACATTTATGCATTGCCTTGGAAATCATTTTGCAAGGAAGCATTCATTTTGTTGCATTGACGTGTATCTATAGCTCACAGCCCTCCTGACAGTGTATCGCTTTCTCTTTGTGCTAGTGGAAACCCCAAGAAATGCTTTGCAAGAACTGCTTGCAAGAATGAAGGGCAGACAATTGGGGGGGGGGGTTGGATTTTAACAGCAATAATATCATTGTTAAACAGCAATAATATCGTTCAGCAATAATTTTAACAGCAATAATATCGTTCAGTCCCTGTGGGGAAGGGTCAGCTGGCAGCTTTCTGCCACAGGACACCTAGAAAAATGCCTTAAATTGAGCTGAATGGAAGCTTTCCAGGCTTTCAGACAGGGGATATTCCAGACCCTCCATGCTTCCCTTTTTACCAGGGACAGTCCCAGATTTACAGAAGCTGCCCTGGTTTCTGATTTGATCCTTCAGGACCTCTCTATTTTTATTGGAGAAATGTTGGAGGGTATGGACTTATGGGACCCTCAAACCATCTGAAGGCAGCCCTGTATAGGTTTTTTTTTTTTTTTTTTACAACATTTTATATTTTATTGTGGTTTTTTAAAAAATGTTTGGAGCTGCCCAGAGTGGCTGGGGCAACCCAGCCAGATGAGCAGGATATAAATAGTAAAATGATGATGATGATGGAATAGGGCTTCCCCATTTTCATCAGAGAAATGTTGGAGGGTATGATATTCCTAGCCCTCCCTGGAGAAACTGAGAACTGAACATGGGACCTTACATGTGCAAAACATATGCTCCACCACTGAACTGTGGCCCCTTTTTACCCATGGACTCCATAAGGCGTCATGCTGTGTGCTAGGATTTTGCTGAAAGTAAAAGAATTCTCCCTCTCATATACTGTCTTAGGAGAGTGGTTTAAAGAAGTGCAGGTGTTTTTTTTTTTCTTTCCCACATCGGTAGCTGCATAAAAATGTGACAAAATTAAAACACCTGGAGGATGTTGTTTCTTCCCCTTTTCTTATCTCCACCAAAAGATTTTTACGATCTTCAAGGAAAGCACAATAATCTGAAGAGACTGTTCTGTTCTTGTTGGTTAGGATCTGCTGCATTTCCCTAAAATGTAGCAGCAATGAAGTTTCAATTTGCCTTGATTCCTCTCCCCAATGGTAGTTCATAAGAACTCGTAAACTGTGCAGAAAATCTGCAGCAGTGGAGACTTGTGCCTCTGCTATAAATGCAAACAGTTTTGTCTATAGCAGCTTTTGCCAAGGAATTCAGATTTCTGGAGGAAAATGTAGTGCTGAGCCAGAACTATTCACAGATTTTATTTTCATTTTGGAGGTCAACCTGCAAAACAAACAAACAAAAAACAGCTTCAGCTTACAGCTCTGAGGTTGGGGTCCCTCCTCCCTCCCCATTCTTTTGTTCTTTTCTTTGAAACATTTTATTTATTTTCACATTGTTCTAAACACATTTCCCTCCGCTCCCCCAAAATAATTGTGGGAACAGTAGTTTCTCCCTCACATACCTACAATTCCCAGCAGTCTAAAAAAGTACATTTCTCAGGATTCTGTTTTTTTTTGGGGGGGTGGGGCAAATTATGCGTTAAATGTGCTCTAAATGTACATAGCCTTGTTATTTACATAGAATCACAGAACTGTAGAGCTGGAAGAGACAATAAGGGACATCTTGCAATGTTGGAATATTTTGCCCATTGTGGGGCTTGAACCCACAATCCTGAGATTAAGAGTCTCATGCTCTACGGACTGAACTATCCTCTGGACCACTCCCTTGTCCGAGTCCCAATCTTTACTTCCTAAACCCTTCTAATTCTGTTTCCCTTCCCAGGAATCTGACTCTTGCTTTGCCAAGCTGATGTTGTTTCTATCTCTCCCTTCTGAGTTATTTCCCTTGCTCTTGCATGAGATCTATGGCATTCAGTCAAAGGCAGAAAAGCTTAGCCAATGGCATTCGAAAGAAATCCTGTCTGCTTGGCCTCTCTCTGACATAAAGGCATCTCAACCACTCATGGCCAGATGTTTTGGTGTGTACTACCACAAAACAAATTATGGTGCTGGAGGAGACTCTTGAGAGTCCCATGGGCTGCAAGAAGATCAAACCTATCCATTCTTAAGGAAATCAGCCCTGAGTGCTCACTGGAAGGACAGATTGTGAAGCTGAGGCTCTAATACTTTGGCCACCTCATGAGAAGAGAAGACTCCCTGGAAAAGACCCTGATGTTGGAAAAGATTGAGGGCACAAGGAGAAGGGGACGACAGAGGACAAAATGGATGGACAGTGTTCTCGAAGCTACCAGCATGAGTTTGACCAAACTGCGGAAGGCAGTGGAAGACAGGAGTACCTGGCGTGCTCTGGTCCATAGGGTCACGAAGAGTTGTATATGACTAAACGACTAAACAACAACACCACAAAACCACTCTGCGCATTGCAACATAGATTGACGGGTATCTCGCACAGTCACATAACATATGGTTTTAAGCGCACCATTGCTGCCAAGGCACCGAACATCACTTAGCAGCCATTGCAGGAAAGAGCCTCTTGAATTTATCATCTCACCAATTAAACATGTTAAATTCTTGTCCTGGCCGGAGGGCTCTATCACAGCTGGGTGACACTGTGAAGGAAAAGACAGTTTGTTCTGGTCTTAACAGATCACTCTGAACAGCATCATTTATCTAAATTACTCCCAGCTCTGCTTAAATGTGCTGTTTGAGTTCACCTCTGTGGGGACTAGGCACAAAAAGAACTGTGTGTACAACCTAGTGGATGCCTAAAGATACAATGCAATGGCCCTGAATCACCTTAATAGCAAGGATACAATGAAAGAGTTAGATGCAGGAGGCGTGGGGGAAAAGGTCTTAGACTGAGAGTCGAGCTATATCAATGGAATTGCTGTAGTGATCCTCTTGTATGAGTTAAATGAGTTTGACATGCTTCATAGAAACTCATGCCTTAAAACAGTTCCCCATAATTAGCATCAGACAGTCTGTGGGGCGGGATGGAAAGAATTAACCCGCTTACCAAAACCTGACCTAAAAGAAAGCAATTTGGGGGGATAGAATTTGAGTGAAAGAATGAAGGGTTTTGAGATAAGTCAACAGAGTTCCTATAAGACTAGCTCTATTCTTTAAGAGGGGAGAGGTTTGCACAAATCTAGGAGAACTAAATGACCCGAGCCACTGAGACAGTGATTCCCAATCCCAACTAAGTCATTGTGCACATTAGCTTTGTACAAGCCAAATCTCTCAATCTAGCCTAATACATAGGCTTGCCGTGAGGATAGTTGAGAATACGCCACATGTACAAGCCTGACAGGAAGGGCAAGATAACAATTGTACTAACTAAAAATGAGCTAATCTGACCATAAGAAGGTGATTGGAAGCAGAAAAATGGCATTGGCTTGTCCATGTTTTTATTATGTGTTTTGTATTTTCATACCGCAGGGCTTGTGAGGCTGCCATAGGTCATGTATTTCCCAGATTCACTTGCAAAAAATGGCATCTGGGTGGAATTTTTGAAAAGCAGCAACAATGTCCAGGAAATCCTGGGTGGTGATTTTTCCTAAAAAATAGGTTAAAATCTTCTCTGTTTCTTGAACTTTTGCAACTTTTGTGTCCAGATTTTCACTTTTTGAAATATGGCAACATAATAATAATAATAATACTGAATCTTATTTTTCTATCTTTCTCTTTTAACTTCTTTTCTATTCATTTTCCCAGAAAGATATTTTGATGATTTTGTTTGCTTGAAATTATTGCCCATAATTTGGGTTAAATGGGGTTGCTTTTATTGATCTTGCTGCGTGTAGCTATGGGGTGTTCGCAGTATGCATTTATAGGTCCACACTTTGGGTGCTTCTTTTGGTGCAGTTGCAATTATCAGCTGAAAGCCAGCTTGTCTGAAGCTTCCATTACACAGAGGGTCCCCTTGTCTCACAGGGCGACAATTAGAGGACACATAATCAAGGCAGCAACACAGAGTAATTGGCGGTGAAGGAAAGAGCATTCTGAAGTCCTTCAGCTGATAATGCAATTAGAGGCTTGGCACAGAGTGACAGGGTCACCCACCAGGCCTCTGAAACTCTCATGATTGCTAGAAGGCAGCTTGATTTGCTGAAAATGTCAGGGTTAGAAAAGGCTCTTCCTTTTTTAAACCAATATATTTTGAAAGCAAGAGGTCCTCTTTCACAGCCTTATATATTGGCCTGTGCGGTGGGAGAGTAAGCCCTATTGTGTTATTCCCACCTGTGAGGTTGGAATGTTTGAAAGAGAAATGGTTAACTTCAGCAAGGTGACCCACTGAAGGAGCATCTCCACCCCCATTGTTCTGCCCGAACACTGAGGTCCAGTGCCGAGGGCCTTCTGGCAGTTCCCTCACTGCGAGAAGTGAGGTTGCATGTCAAAGCCCCTAAGCCACCCCCTGGGAAAATTAAGACACAAGGACGCAGAATTTTAGGATAATGTTAATAGGCAAAATTTAGGGCACAACTTTATTGGTTACAGAATGTGAGCGGTCTTGGTTTAGGCATTGACATCAACAGATTATATCTGACTCCTGCCCACCTTGCAGGAAATCTTCAGCAACGTGATGCACTGAAGGAATGTCTCCACCCCCATTGTTCAGCCCGAAGACTGAGGTCCAGCTCCAAGGGCCTTCTGGCAGTTCCCTCACTGTGAGAAGTGAGGTTACAGGGAAGCAGGAAGAGGGCCTTCTCGATAGTAGCACCCACCCTGGGGAACGCCCTCCCATCAGATGTCAAGGAAGTAAACAACTATCTGTCTTTTAGAAGACATCTGAAGTCAGCCTGGTTTAGGGAAATTTTTAATGTTTGATGTTTTATTGTGTTTTTAATATTCGGTTGGGAGCCACCCAGAGTGGCTGGGGAAACCCAACCAGATGGGTGGGGTATAAATTATTATTATTATTATTATTATTATTATTATTATTATTATTATGCAACTTTCAGGGTGCTACTCAGTGCAATGGGATTGCTTTGAAATCCTAAGCTGTAGCATTTTCCTTTGAAATCCCATGAGCTTGTATCAAGAGTTGATGTTGTGCGAGTGGAAAGTCCTTCTGGCTCATGCAGGGCAGTTCCTGGACTCCCACTAGCCAGACCCCACTCTGTGCCACCCCAAAAGCTGCTCCTGAGATTTAGGGAACCCTCAGGCACAATATGGGATGTTGGGGTGGGGCTGCAGTGAGTTAGGGTGTATTGGCAAGAATCAGGGTGATTGTCTTGCGTGAAAATTGCATTCTGATTGTTCAAAAGTGCTTTGACTTTCAAGTCACTAGCTTCAATGGGAGATTCAGCATGGTTAATTTTCTCCCTATTGAAATAAACAGGAGAAATCTTCCTGTACTATGTGCCCTTCCCCCTGTCAAAGAAACCCCAACTTAAATTTTCTGCACAAGAAGGATGCTTCCATTCTGATCTTTTTAGTTATCCCTTTAGCCAGCTCTACAATATCCTTTAGGAGGAGGAGGAGGAGGAGAGTTTGGATTTGATATCCCCCTTTATCACTAGCAAAGGAGTCTCAAAGCGGCTAACATTCTCCTTTCCCTTCCTCCCCCACAACAAACACTCTGTGAGGTGAGTGGGGCTGAGAGACTTCAAAGAAGTGTGACTGGTCCAAGGTCACCCAGCAGCTGCATGTGGAGGAGTGGAGACGCGAACCCGGTTCCCCAGATTGCTAGTCTATCGCTCTTAACCACTACACCACACTGGCTCTCCTACACTCTAAATAACAAATTAGCTCATAACTCTTGAAACCGGCTGGAGTCTATTTACCAATGGTGGCAGATCCCCAGCATTTTGCAAACCTCTTGTTTTTACAACCTGTCAGGGACTGCAAAAACACTGTTTTCCAAATACCTGATAATCCATAATATATGGCTGTGGGCTGCATTTGGCTTGGTCGGTCATGAATTGTGCAGGCCTGCTGTAGATTTATGCATTATAATTTTTGCTTGTTTCATTTTAAACCCCCTTTGCCAGAAGCTCTTAACAATGAATCCCAAGATACAAAAAGCAATAGGCAGAAAAGGAATGGGATGCTCTGTTCCCCTTCCTGCACAGTAATCTAGCAGTGTGTGTATGAGTGTATGTAAGGAATGCAAGGTGGTGCTGAGGTCTAAACCACTGAGCCTCTTGGGCTTGCCGATCAGAAGGTTGGTGGTTTGAATCCCTGCAACAGGGTGAGCTCCCATTGCTCAGTCCCAGTTCCGGCCAAGCTAGCAATTTGAAAGCATGCCAAAAAGTGCAAGTAGATAAATAGGTGCCGCTGTGGCGGGAAGGTAAAAGGCGTTTCTGTGCGCTCTGGTTTCCGTCACAGTGTTCCGTTGCGCCAGAAGCGGTTTAGTCATGCTGGCCACATGATCCTGTGGACAAACACTGACTCCCCTGGCCTGAAAGCGAGATGAGCGCCGCAACCCCATAGTTGCCTTTGACTGGACTTAACCATCCAGGGGTCCTTTACCGTTCTCCCCCCACTCCCACAATAAAGACATTCTCTCTTTCACACACATCATTTATGGTATCCATAATGGTGTATATAGGTGTGGAGGAGAGTAAATTACAAGTGAATTTTATAGCAGAATCATATACATGCCTACTTAGAAGTCAACGTCCTTGACCTCAAAGGAACTTACTGTCCTTCCAGGAAAGTGTGTAATGGCAGTGCTTCAAACCTTTGTACTTTTACTTGAGAGTAAGTCCTAGTGAACACAGTAGGACATTAAAAATAAATAAATTAGTAAGTACATGCAGGAGTGGACTGTATACCTTTTTCTCATTGCATACCCCCTACCGTGCCTAATTATTTCAAGTGCCGCTACAGAGAGTTCTGATATGAAGAAAACATATGTTGCAATTAGTTAGCGCAATGGGCCACATTTGAAAGAATGTTGTGAGCTTTAAGTTCAAACACAAGGCACTTCAGAGTTATTTTTTGAAGTGTAAAATTAGAATCAGCCTAGAACAACAACTACAAAGGGACACATTGATTGTGGTCAAAAGGAGCTGATACAAATAGTATCTGGGACAACACTGCAGGAAGAGTCTAGGCGACAAGAATTTATCTGGCCCCTCTGCTTCCAACTCGGACACTACCTCCTCCCTCTGGCTGGTCAATGTCCTTTCCTCTCTGTTGTGGGTGCAGCTCTGCTCTCCACAGGAGTACTGACAGACATGCTTCCTCCTCCTAGAGACAAAAGGGGAGAACCGCTTCCCTCAATGCAGCAGCTAGACTGGTGACTGGGAGTGGCCACCGAGACCATATAACACCAGTCCTGAAAGACCTACATTGGCTCCCAGTACATTTCCGAGCACAATTCAAAGTGTTGGTGCTGACCTTTAAAGCCCTAAACAGCCTTGGCCACATTACTTGAAGGAGCGTCTCCACTCTCATCATACAGCTCAGACACTGAGGTCCAGCGCCGAGGGCCTTCTGGTGGTTCCCTCAATGCGAGAAGTGAGGTTACAGGGAACCAGGCAGAGCACCTTCTCAGTAGTGGCGCCCGCCCTGTGGAACACTCTCCCACCAGATGTCAAGGAAATAAATAATTAGACATCTGAAGGCAACCCTGCTTAGGGAAGTTTTTAATGTTTCATGTTTTATAGTGCTTTTAAGATTCTGTTGGGAACCACCCAGAGTAGCTGGGGAAACCCAGCCAGATGGGTAGGGTATTATTATTAATAATAATAATAAGTTCTCAAACCAAGAGACTATTTCTAGTTTTGCGGAGTTTGTAAACTAAATCATTCTTAAACCGGACTGTTCTTAAACCGAGGTACCACTGTACTCCTAATTTTTACCAGTTTACTGGCAAAATTCTTCTGTTAGGACCAAACTTCTAGGAAAATGTCATGAACTGTCTTTTTAGAATGTTTGCACCTCATCCTTTTTGAGGGGAGAGGATGTGGAATTTTGCCATTCCTGCTGAGCTTTAAATAAGATAAAGCATCCTCAGCATTCACAGTGACAAAGAATAAATAATATCTGTGGTTTTCGCAGATGGTTAGATAAATCCCAGCAAAAAGAAAGGGACAGATATATTGGTTGTCTATTAACTAATAAGTAGATATCTGGAAACCTTTATTGAATTTAAAAATGATAGATGTTTCTAACATTTACTAGCTACACTGGGTGACCTTTACCAAATAATCACCTACATTCTAAAATTACTAGATGAACCAGGTTATGGAACAATATGATTGTTACTAAAACCATGACACTATTACAACAATTATTAATGCTGTCTCCTCCACAAATACACACATCTGCAATGATGTATAGAGAGGCAGCCTGCATTATGTCTTCATGAATATTCCCTATTAATCGCAGCTGAACAGGTTTGGATGTTACAGTGGTGTGAAGGGGACAGGAAGCACAAGGACTCCATGCTTCCTGTTCTTCTGCTTTTTCATCTTATGTGAAGCAAAACTTTCACACCTCCCAGTGAAATACATGAATACTAAAGGAAATCTGGCCAAGGGGGCATTTGTAACATTACAATTTTTGCTTATGTGGTTGCATAATTCCATTGAATTAGCCTAAGCTTTGGACATACATCTGTGAATGAAGATAATATGGCAAAGAAAATCTGTGAGATCAATAGCTCCACCTAAATGTGAAAGCTACTAGCTACATAACTAAGTATGAAATATTATTATGGGGCTACGCATGGCATATGATTATGGAGAGATGGATTAAGTAACTTAATAATTAGCAGGGGAAAACAGGCACTTGTTACAAATAATGTTTTGTTTGTGTGTGCTTGGTACAATTCACTGACCCTACCCTACGGAGCAACACTGTAGTAATACCATTGTTGTTGTTTAGTCGTTAGTCATGTCCGACTCTTCATAACCCCATGGACCAGAGCACCCCAGGCACTCCTGTCTTCCACTGCCTCCCACAGTTTGGTCTAACTCACGTTAGTAGCTTTGAAAATACTGTCCAAAAATCTCGTCCTCTGTCATCCCCTTCTCCTTGTGCTCTCAATCTTTCCCAGCATCAGGCTCTTTTCTAGGGAGTCTTCTCTTCTCATGAGATGGCTAAAGTATTGGAGCCTCAGCTTCAGGATCTGTCCTTCCACTGAGCACACAGGGCTGATTTTCTTCAGAATGGATAGGTTTGATCTTCTTATAGTCCATGGGATTCTCAAGAGTCTCCTCCAGCACCATAATTCAAAAGCATCAATTCTTCGGCCATCAGCCTTCTATATGGTCCAGCTCTCACTTCCATACATCACTACTGGGAAAACCATAGCTTTAACTATATATTTAACTTGTAAAATGCCTAGGTATCAGCTTTTTAAACTGGTAAATGATATATAATGAATTGAAAAGGATGTTCAAAATAACGTTTATAAAAAACAAAACAAAAACCAGAAGCTTTTCTTTTAGGAATTATAGGGACAGAACTGCCTAAATTGTATAGAAATTTATTTCTGTATGCTACTACAGCAGCAAGAATGTTACTTGCCCAAAAGTGGAAAGAAGCAGAAGTCCCAGTAAAGGAAGAATGGATACAAAAACTTATGGAATATGCAGAAATGGCAAAACCTACCGGAAGAATAAGAAATCAAGATAACAAACTTTTTATAAAAGAATGGAAATGCTTTATTGAATATTTACAGATAAATTGTAAACAGATAAAAACATTAGCAGGATTATTGTAGTAACCTGCAGTTTTATAAGAGTATATATTTACAGTAGATAATTAAATGAGCAAGTTAAATGAACATGGATATGCAGAAGATATTAAAAAATAAATTTAAGGAACCACAGAAAGAGGGGGAAGGAAGTCAAATTTTGCAATGTTTAATTGATTGTAATACTAGATAAATTTATAAATTTGAAAAGTATAAATAAAAAACTTTTTAAAACTTTTTAAACAAATTTGCAGTTGTTAAACCTTTTGTTTAAGAATAAGACCAGATATTAATCCTTGTTCATCACTAAACATGTGCTTAAAGCCCTGAAATGGGTCTGAAACAGCACCGAAGGATAGAATATTGGGAGTCGTTCCATACTTAGAGCAAGTTGCAAATACTCTGCCATTTTCTACTTTATACAGTAAATAAATGTGTCTCCTATATGCTTATAAGTAAGAAATAAGCAAAAAAGAAGTTAGCTGAAAACTAAACCGTGTTGTTTTTTGTTGTTTTTTAAAGGTAGGTTATGTGCCAATCTTCATACAAACATATTTAATTATAATTTTATTGTTTGGTATAATCAAGGCACGGCATACAAATATATCCCCCAAATTGGTACAGGACACAAAAGATTTGATTTACCTCTATATGACAGTTTCATTAGTCAGTATTTATGCTTGTATCCACCAGAAAATAAACATAGTTATGGAAATCTGTTTTAGACATCTTGCTAGCTAACAACCGCAAAAAGAGTAATCAGGAGATTATCTCTTGTCAAAGAGCAATGATGAAGAGCTGCAATTTCAAAGAAAGGGGAGGAAAAAAGTCTCAAGAAAATGAATGACAGGATGAACTAATCAAGGAACCCTTTTTCATTTGATTATGCAAGTCTGTGCTGTACAATGGGCTTTTAAATATTTGTTATGTCCCATTTAGAGAATGGGAGACAGTCAGCATAACATTCACGAAAGCTGCAGTTCTGTGCCCACTTACCAGGAAGTTAGCCCCATTGAGCTAAGTCACATTTACTTTGGAGTAGACACATACAGGAATTGGATGAGATGCTTGATACAGGGGTAGGGAATCCAACTCCCATTGGCACCAGCCAGATGACCAATTGTCAGGGATGATGGGAGTTGTAGTCCAACATGTGCAGGGTCCCAGGTTCCTTACCCCTGCCCTATAATAGTAGTAAGGTGTTGTTGTTGTTTAGTCATTTAGTCATGTCCAACTCTTTGTGACCCCATGGACCAGAGCACACCAGGCACTCCTGTCTTCCACTGCCTCCGCAGTTTGGTCAGACTCATGCTGGTAGCTTTGAGAACACTGTCCAGCCATCTCGTCCTCTGTTGTCAATCTTTCCCAACATCAGGGTCTTTTCCAGGGAGTCTTCTCTTCTCATGAGGTGGCCAATGTATTGGAGCCTCAAGCAGTAAGATAGTACAGTGGTACCTCGGGTTACATACGCTTCAGGCTACATATGCTTCAGATTACAGACTCCTCTAACCCACAAATAGTACCTCAGGTTAAGAACTTTGCTTCAGGATAAGAACAGAAATCGTGCTCCAGCAGCGCTGTGGCAGCAGGAGGCCCCATTAGCTAAAGTGGTGCTTCAGGTTAAGAACAGTTTCAGGTTAAGAACGGAACTCCAGAACGAATTACGGTAAGTACTTAACCAGAGGTACCACTGTACAGGTAAATGTTTGTCCAATTGTCATTTGCTAGGAATGGACTGAGTAGCCTAATTCAATTTAATTTCAGTTTCACTGGTCATCGATCATAGGTCCATTCCATTCCACTTTATGCAGATTTTGTTGTTGAAAGAATGCATGGATAATAATAATAATAATAATAATAATAATAATAATAATAATAATAAATTATTTATACCCCACCCATCTGACTGGGTTTCCCCAGCCACTCTGAGTGGCTCACAACAGAATATTAAAAACACAATAAAACATCAAACGTTAAAAACTTCCCTAAACAGGGCTGCCTTCAGGTGTCTTCTAAAAGTCAGGTAGTTGCTTATTTCCTTGTCATCTGATGGAAGCGTGTTTCACAGGGTGGGCACCACTACTGAGAAGGTCCTCTGCCTGGTTCCCTGTAGCTTCACTTCTTGCAGTAAGGGAACCACCAGAAGGTCCTTGGCGCTGGATCTCAGTGTCCGGGCTGAACGATGCAGGTGGAGACTCTCCTTCAGTATACTGGGCCGAGGCCGTTTAGGGCTTTAAAGGTCAGAACCAACACTTTGAATTGTGCTTTCAAACGTACTGGGAGCCAATGTAGGTCTTACAGGACCGGTGTTATAAACTGTACACATGTTGTATGCACTTTTTATGTAAAATACACATTTTTTCTGCTTTTTGATGCATTTCCCCATGTTCTATTTTTTTACGCATTCTTTAAACACAAAAAATTATAATGCATCATTCTGAGTACTTTTTGCGCACAACTTGACTGGGTTTTGTGTTCACATTCACTGTTTCATACAGGCTCAGCAAATCCCTTCTCTAGCCCTACCATGGGCCGAGCTGCTCTGATGTTAATGGTTTCTGGCTGCCAAAGGATGAGCCAGGCAGACAGACACGGGGATGAAAGAGGTAAAAGATGCATGGTTTTAGAGTTGTAGGAGCTGCTTTTAAGAGCCTGGACCAGCAGAAGTCACGGGACCCTTCTACAAGGTCTTCTACAAAATAATCAAACCTTCTCAGGATGCTTCACACATTTTTAAATAGGTTTTAGGGCCTTTCTTAGTGCCACATGAAAAAAGAATCATGGAAAAGGTATTATGAGCAGTGTGCCCTGTGAGAAAGGGATGGCCTTTAAAGTACTTCACCACAGAATTTTTTCTCAGTACCAAGAGAAGACCTTTTTGTTCTCCAAAGTTTGTTAAATCTTGTGGGGTTGTTTAGTTCTTAGGGCATTGATGAAGTTCCCTGTTCTTAAGGTAAAGGTACCCCTGACCATTAGGTCCAGTCGTGACCGACTCTGGGGTTGCGGCGCTCATCTCGCTCTATGGGCCAAGGGAACTGGCGTACAGCTTCTGGGTCATGTGGTCAGCATGACTAAGCCGCTTCTGGCGAACCAGAGCAGAGCACGGAAACGCCGTTTACCTTCCCGCCGGAGCGGTACCTGTTTATCTACTTGCACTTTTTGATGTGCTTTCGAACTGCTAGGTTGGCAGGAGCTGGGACCGAGCAACGGGAGCTCACCCTGTCGCGGGGATTCGAACCGCCGACCTTCTGATCAGCAAGTCCTAGGCTATGTGGTTTAACCCACAGCGCCACCCGCGTCCCTGTTCTTAAGCACTGTTAAAGGTACTGCAGACCTGTCCTCTTGGGACTCAAACCAGAGACTAAATGCAGTGCTTTTTTTCCTGGAAAAAGGTCTGGGAACTCACCACCAAGTTTGTTTGTTTGTTTGTTTGTTGCGGTCTCAGTCACAATGCCACCCCACCCAGACAGTGACTAAATGTAGAATGTGATTAATAAACTCAAGTGGACAATAATCTGGACTAGAAATGGCCTCAACTTTTTTGATTACAGATATAGGTGGGTTTTTGGCCCAGGCATTGGGTGTATATATATTCCAGCCTTCACCCCTCCCCCATATAATTATTTGATATAAAAAGGTAGAAGAACTCAGCCCCCCATGGGTTCCTGTTAAAAAAAAAAACATGTATATGCATGTATATCATCCCAAATTTAATACCTGAAGCTCCCTGCTTTTTAAAAAACAAAGATATCTGATAGCAGAGCTAAAAAGCCTTATTTTTTTGATACCTTGAAAACTGCTCTTTAGTCAGACTAGATGACTAACAGTGAAATCCAATACACATCTGCTCAGAAGGAAGTCCCCCTGAGTTAAATTTACCTTACAGGTAAGCAGGTATATTATTGCAGCCTAAGTTAACCAGTGGATGGGCTCTGTCATACATTTCATCATAAGATGATATTTAGCATAAATAGCTTCAGTTTCTGCTTTCAGTGCTTTGATTTATTTATTTTGTAATGTACAGTATGTACAGTAAATCCATGTATTTATGTATGGCAAATTTTACTTTCAGCAATACCTAGCAAGCTCACATCAAAAGAGAGGTTTGCGATCACGACTGGATGAGCTGAACTATACACCTTCCTTAAAAAAAGAAGACAGGTCTGAAATTATCATTCCTAAACAATCCCTTTTTTTCAGATGGCTTGGCCCGCCTCTTCGCTCTTTTTTCAGACGTCTTCCTGAAGCCATATAATTAAATACACCAAAATCTGCAAATGAAAACATCTGGCTGAATCATGCAGTGTGCAACACCCCCCCCCCCAAAAAAAAACACCACCCCTACAGTATGCTTTTCAATATTTGGGTGGGTTTTATTTTAAGGAACACTGTACTGTTTTTCTTTTCTGTGCCTTTTTCCAATTAGCATAACAGCAAATTGATTTTTTCCCTTGAGGCAAGAAAGGAAAAAATGGGGAGAGGGAGGGAGAAAATGGAGGGCGGGTTCGGCTAATGCGCCTGCATTTTTTAAAAAATAAAATAAAATGCTAAGTTTTGTTCTTTAACTCTCCTCCTTCACTTCTTATTTTGACTGTTGAGCATGTTTGTCACCCTTGAATGCATATTCTCTCTCCCTCTCTGCTCCATTAACATTTCAGGTGGAAGCTGTATGTACTCAACGTGACTTTAATGTACATAATTTGACTCCCCCCCCCCCTCATCTCCCCTGTTCCTTAGCTATGCTGGTGGCCTTTAGTTAAGCACACAGCTATCATTTCAAGGGCAGAAGCAGCAGCTGTATATGCAAGGAAGGACATGGGTCACTTTAGCCGGGTATTTCACTCCCTCCCCACCCAGAACAATTTTGATAGTTTCAGTCCTGGATGAGTCACACACACACCCATTTTGTTACAACCAAACGTGAAATACCTGTTGAATGATTACTTGCCTAGGAATGAGGATGCTACTAAAATAAACATTCCAATCATTCAGAGAAGCAGCAGAGGCTGGATTTGCTTTCTCTCTCCCCCCCTCTCTTCCTAACTATATTGGCTACTGAATAATGGAAAAAGTTAAGACAGTGTTCTGTCTATTCTATCTATTGCCATACGTCCAGAATTTCCCGGACACATATAGAATACTGCTTTCTTTAGTAGTGTCTGGGTGGAAATCGGTAAGAAAATGTCTGGGGAAACTCAGACACATGGCAGCCTGATTTTCCATTGAAAAATAGCTCCAAATTGGCTCAACAACTTTGGGCAAAGAAAGCTCGCTGTTTGAAATATGGCCACCATAATATGATGAAGTTATAATCTGTAAAATGTTTTTAAAACCAAAAGGCATACAGTCCGAATCACTACAGTCCATTCTTCCACCTCAGGCTTCTACCACCCCCAGCTTTCTCATCTCAAATTCTCTTTTTCTCCCGTGTGGACCTAATGTGAGAGAAGCTCTCTCTGAAAAGGTTCTCTATCTGAGCCAAAGCTCAAAATAAGCCCCGAGACACATTACCTGGATAGAGTATGTAAGACTCTCGTCATGAATATAAAAAAGGACACTGCTAAAAAAAATAAAAAAGTCCTGGAAGACAAACCTACCTATCCGCTGCTTTTGTGTGCACGAAATGAATGTAGTTAATGCTATCCATGAAATTTAGATGGTTTTGGTGCACTCTGGTGCATAAGGAGGTCCATAGTGCTCCCTGCCATCAGGGGCCTTCAATGTGATGGATGGCCGTTTGACTTAGAGAGTTAAAACATTTTCCTCCTTTGAGTTTGCCCTCTGTGCTGCACCAGAAATTGAATGTTCATGTTGGTGAGCTAGAAAGGAGAGAGCATATAAATGGATGCTGGGTCACTCTGCATTTTTATGGGGACATGGGTGTGGGGAGGAGCAGCAGACCCCCCTCCCTTAAGCTGCTGCATATCACACAATCTTGCTTATATTTAAGCCGATGAAAGCCCAATTCTTGATTTGGGAGATGACAGACAGACGATAGATAGATGATAGATAGATAGATAGATAGATAGATAGATAGATAGATGATAGATAGATATTTCAGGTTGTCTGCTTTTGCACAGTTGTAAAACTGCTTACCCCAAGGCAAAGTAAATCCTTTTTTATATTTAAAACTGGGGATTGCTATGTGCATAGATAGTCCCAATAAAATCCATTTAAAGAGAAAGCACAAAAATCCTGTGGCAAAATACATTACTATTACAACGACAAATGGAAAGTCACAACCAGGGCTTTTTTTTAAAGCTGGAACTCAGTTCCACCATGTCTCAGGTGGATGTCATTGCCACTGTAAGAGAGCAAGGCATTCATTGTGTGTTCCTGCACCTCTTTTTGTAGAAAAATAGCACTGGCCACAGCACAGCTCATGAGAAAGTGAACAAAAACCAATGTGTCTTCAGAGACACTGTGGGGGGAAATAGAATGGGTAAATGCAAAGAAGTACAGCGGTACCTCGGGTTACATACACTTCCAGTTACATACGCTTCAGATTACAGACTCTGCTAACTCAGAAATATTACCTCGGGTTAAGAAATTTGCTTCAGGATGAGAACAGAAATCGTGCAGCAGTGGCACGGCAGCAGTGGGAGGCCCCATTAGCTAAAGTGGTGCTTCAGTTTAAGAACAGTTTCAGGTTAAGCACAGACCTCCAGAACGAATTAAGTTCTTAACCCGAGGTACCACTGTATCCTGGAAGATAGCATGGCTATGATTGCATGCACTCCACAATGCAACATTTCATTGCAAGTTCTACTTGTAATTTATCCTACCATTTCCCCCAGCTCCTCTTCCAAGGAATGTAAAGCAGCAGACGTGCATTTATCTAATTTTCTCCACATAAGAAAGCTGTAAGGTACTCAGGGTGTGAAGGAATAACTTGTTTGATGCTATCAGGCTACTTGGCTGGCTGGGGATTTGAATGCAGGCCTCCCTAGACTAAATCCAGCATCTGTTTACTGCACCACACTGAGATTATGTGCACATTAGAGGCCTGGAACACAGCAAGGTTGTTCCCCCCCCCCTGCTGGGTTTCAAGCTGCTTTTTTATGTTGCTTTCCAAACCAGAGAGAGCTGAGGTGGGCTCTTCACCCAACGCCCATGACCAGATTTGTTTCCCAACACCGAACAACAGTTCAGTGAAGCTGCCATATGCCTATACGCAATGTACACACCTCAGCTTAACCATGGCTTCTGTTTTCTTAATTGGATGGAAGCTAATTTGAAGGAAAGCACATCAAACAGGAGTATTTCATACTCCAACATTTCTTTGATGAAAATAGGTAAAGGTAAAGGGACCCCTGACTATTAGGTTCAGTTGTGGCCGACTCTGGGGTTGCGGCGCTCATCTCGCTTTATTGGCTGAGGGAGCCGGCGTACAGCTTCCGGGTCATGTGGCCAGCATGACTAAGCCTGCTTCTGGCAAACCAGAGCAGCGCACGGAAATACCGTTTACCTTCCCGCCGGAGCGGTACCTATACTTGCACTTTGATGTCCTTTCGAACTGCTAGGTTGGCATGAGCAGGGACCGAGCAACGGGCGCTCACCCCATTGTGGGGATTCGAACCACCGACCTTCTGATCGGCAAGTCCTAGGCTCTGTGGTTTAACCCACAGTGCCACCCCTTCTTTTATTATTTATACCCTGTCCATCATATTGGGTTGCCCCAGCCACTCTGGGTGGCTTCCAATATATATGAAAACATAATACAACTTTAAACATCAAATAACTTCCATATGCAGGGCTATCTTCAGATGTTTTCTAAAGGTTGTATAGTGTCAGGGGAGGAATGCTGGAGGCCGCCGCTGCCATCTTCCTGAACCTTCCCAAGAAGAGGAGGACAGTATAGAATTACAATGGTGGTTTGCAGAAGGTCTTGACTCCGAGACAGAAGAAGGACAAAACTGGGAGATAATGGAAGGAGAGGAAAGGGGAGCAGAAGGGCCGGAATAACTGGTTGACACGTTATCATTAGAAAGCATTCCAGACCACCACCCCTTCTCCTAGCAGCTGTTCAGTCCCAGCTCCTGCCAACCTAGCATTTCGAAAGCATGTCAAAGTGCAAGTACGGTAGATAAATAGGTACCACTCCGGTGGGAAGGTAAACGGTGTTTCCATGTGCTGCTCTGGTTTCACCAGAAGCAGCTTATTCATGCTGGCCACATGACTTGGAAAAACTGTCTGCAGACAAATGTCAGCTCCCTCAGCCAGTAAAGCAAGATGAGCACCGCAACCCCAGAGTTGTTCGCGCCTGGACTTAACTGTTGGGGTCCTTAACTTTTACCTTTTTACCTTACCCTCCAACATTTCTACAATGAAAATTGGAACATTCTAAGGAAAAGTGGAACATTCCAGGATCAAATCAGAATCTGGGACAGCTTCTGTAAAGCCACAACAGTCCCTGGAAAATAGGGGCCTTTGGAGGGTCTGGTATTTAACAAAAAGCATCCAAACACCTATGGATTGTAGCTAATGCATTGTGTAAGGTAAAGGGACCCCTGACCATTACACCCAGTCGTGACCGACTCTGGGGTTGTGGCGCTCATCTCACTTTATTGGCCGAGGGAGCCAGCATTTGTCCGCAGACAGTTTCCAGGTCATGTGGCCAGCATGACTAAGCCGCTTCTGGCGAACCAGAGCAGCACACGGAAACACCGTTTACCTTCCCACCGGAGCAGTACCTACTTCTCTACTTGCACTTTGACGTGCTTTCAAACTGCTAGGTTGGCAAGAGCAGGGACCAAGCAATGGGAGCTCACCCCTTCGCAGGGATTCAAACCACCAACCTTCTGATCGGCAAGTCCTAGGCTCTGTGGTTTAACCCACAGCGCCACCCACGTCCCCTAATGTATTGTGTACTTGGCTTCTAACATCAGTGGCGGAAGTGCAGTGAAGTCATAGCTAGCAGTAATGTGTATACAGCCTGACTCTTAAAATAGCTAGTTCTCAGATTTCCACAAAGATAGGGAAGGAGAAATCCAATGCTAACTTTTAACAAATGACCAAAGAAGAAACTTTCTTCTCCTGGAGGAATGTGTCATTGTCAAGGTCCAACAGCTATTGCTGCCCATTCACTTAACCATCTGTTCATGGCACACCAAGCAAGCATTTCACTGCAGAAATAAAACAGCTTCACACTGGACATTATTTCTTTCCCCTTGCTAATGCAAAAATGTGACACTATTACATATGCATAAAACGAAAAAAAGGAAAACAAAATCTGCATCCTTTGCAGTCATATGAATTAGCCGTAATGTTACAAGGAAAATAATGTCTGCAGCAGAACAAAATAATAATAGAAAGTGTTGTCAGTTAAATGGGGGAGAGTAACTACCCTTTCTTCCCATTACAGTCACACCTGCTTAAAGATTAAAATTGTATTTTTATGCTACATTAAAACAGCATTTTCTACATGGAGGCGTTATTTTCCTGAAAGGCAATTGTGAATGCCTTTGTGCACTCAGCAATATTTTGTATTCTGCTGAGAACATTTGTGTTAGTGTCAATTAATCTATAATTGAGAAAGAAAGAGAATGGATGAATGTCACTCAGGGCACATCAAATATATGCTCCTGCTCAATGTCCTCGCACACTAGCAGGATTACTACCATGTTTATCAACTTCCAAACTGAAGCAAATGGAATTTCAGCCTAAACTAATTCTTATAATCTGCAATCTATTGCTTCCAATCTCCATGCAGATCAGGCATCAATAGTCATTATGAGAATCTAACTTTGTCATTGCCTACATGCCTTTGACATTCCTCTTCTTGCAACTCATAGGACTGGAGCAAGAGTTTCTTCTAGGCTGGCATTGAAACCAAGTCTGCAAACTTTTGACTCACCAAGGAAAATATTGGTCACCAGCCATTCAAGGCAAATATAAAGAAATGTAGTATAAACAGCGACAACTGGGAATCACTGGCCTGCGAGAGCTCCAATTGGAGAACAGCCTTTTCCAAAGGTGCTATGGGTTTTGAAGACACTCAAACTCAGGATGAAAGGATGAAATGTGCTAAGAGTAAGGCACGCTTGGTGAACCATCACCATGATCAACTCCTGCCCGGACACCTATGTCCCCACTGTGGAAGAACGTGTGGATCCAGAATTGGCCTCCACAGTCACTTATGGACTCACTGTTGAAGCTTTGTTTATGGAAGAGAATCTTACTCGGCTACGAGCGATAGAAGAAGAAGAAGAAGAAGAAGAAGAAGAAGAAGAAGAAGAAGAAGAAGAAGAAGAAGAAGAGTTGTGCTCTTCACCCTGACCTATTTCTGCAGGTCCTGGAAAGCTGCAAGACCAGAAGATGTGCTGATATCACAGTGGTCTGAAGAAAGTGGCTGTTGGCTTGCATCAGGCTTGGGGGGGGCATAAAGTATGTGACCCTCAGCTAAACAGAAAGTTTCTTGGTTTTGAAGATGAATGCTCCAGTCCCAAATGTGCTTTATGTCCAATGGCACACTGAAAAGTATACCATGTGGCTACATATTTTCTTTCATTATATGCAGATGAAGGAGGGGGGCTGATTGTTATCAGAATCATGGCTCGCAGGGAAGGAAAATCCATCCTTTCCTTCCCCAGCCTCCGCTCCTCCAAATCTTCCTGCAAGGCTACAAGGTCTAGAACAGGGGTCGGCAAACTAAGGCCCGGGGGCCAGATGTTGTGGGCCCAGTTGCCTTCAGGATCCGGCCAGTGGACTGTCGTGGATCAGTGTGGGGATTTTTTTCGTTCAGACTGTGCCATTTCCCCTCCTGTGCCATTCCATTTTGCCCCCCTCTCCCTCACACACCCCACAACATTTCAGTATTATAAATATAACAAGATTGCATTGACAATGTGTCATCACACCTCCTGGCAACAACAAAAGTATCAAGACAGTTTTACCTTGATTCTAGAAAGATTTCTCCCAGGATGTTGCTCACAGGCCCTCTTCTGCTGCAGCTTCCTAGAAGGCTTCCAAAGGCACAGGATGGGATAGCTGGTAAGCTGTTTCCCATGATGTTCTTGCTATAGTGATACAGAAATATTTTCATGTTTGGAAAAACTCACTTAAACTCAGGGTTTTCCCACACCTCCATTGGCCCTGCCACTTTCCCCTGGGGAAAACCAATCTTTAGCACTGAATTGAATTGTGTTTTCTAGGCCACAGGACAACCAGAATTGGGAATCTGCCCTCAGACCCAGAGTTTTTTCCCCAATGGGATTTCTATACCTAATCATTTATCCATTTTTAAAGTCCTTTTCAGAGGTTTGTAGCACCCAAAATATACCTTAGAGCAGAAGTACGGTAACATGGTAGCAAACTCTGACTCTTACCAAAAGTCATTCATTATAATTCCAGAATAGTACAGTTCCCGAACATATTATTATTATTATTATTATTATTATTATTATTATTATTATTATTATTATTATTCCCATCAGGCTGGGTTGCCCCAGTCACTCAGGGTAGCTTACACACACACACACACACACACACACACACACACACTATAAAACCTCAAATGTTAAAAACTTCTATATACAGACGTGGGAATGTTGAGGGATGCAGGAGAGTATATATTGTTTGATTATATCCTTTCCAACTTGTGTTAACAAGTTCTACAGTTTAGCAGAGGAACATTCCCCTTTTAAAACTTGCACAGTGGATGCATTTGCTCAGGCTCGCTAAAGTCTCTAAAATACGTTTCATTGATAATTTCCCCTTTAGTTCCTCATAAAAAGATAGACACAACGCAGTCTTCTATAAAAGTATAAAAAGAGTTTACTCACTCACATTCTGTTCACAATTGGATCCCAGAAGGCAGACTTAACTTGGAAAAGTAATATACACCTGGAAACTATCCCATAAGGAGACAGCTTCTTTGTACTCTCTTTGACGAATGTGGTCAGAGAGAGAGAGATGGCTGACCAGTCCTGCAGTTTGTTACCTGGGCAGGTGAGGTCACGCCCACCTCTAGTCACATGCAGACAAAGTCTGTCCCAGCCTAGGAGAAACAGGAAGTTCTGGCTGGCTGGTCCAGACACCCCCTTTTATGTCCACTCTAGGGATGTTATACTTGACTGCTCTTGTGTTTCACATCCCACACAGGGCTGCTTTCAGATGTCTTCTAAAACTTGTGTAGATCTTTATCTCCTTGCCATCTGATGTGAGGGCATTCCATAGGGAGGGCGCCACTGCCAAGAAGACTCTCTGCCTGGTTCCCTATAGCTTCACTTCTCACCATGAAGGAACTGCCAGAAGGTCCTCAGAGCTGGACCTCATTGACCAGGTTGAATGAGCTGGAGATGCTCCTTCAGGTATACAGGGCCGAGGCAGTTTAGGCATCCTTCCCTCAAGGGTCTGTTCAGAACTTACAACGAATGTGCATAAGCAGGGCATTCTACAAATATTTGAAAAGGACTCAAGTGCACATTCGTCAAATGCAGAGGAATAAAGTAATGGGCATCCATAAATAAAACCACACAGTTCTCATACAGCATACAGGTGTTGACACAAAAAAGATGTGTAAAAAGTCATAGGGCAGAAGATTCAGCAAATGAGCCCCACCAGCTGAAGCCCACACAAGGACCTATGCTACAGCCAGTGCTCTTTTTCTAGAAAAAATGGGTGCTGGAGCTCACGATGAACTTCTCCCTTGTTCTTTTAGAATGGCATTGGTGACCACCTGAAAGGTGCTGGAGCTGTGCTCCCGCTGGGAAAAAAAATCCCTGGCCACAGCACTGGGGGTTTTTCCGTACCCCTTTCCTCTCCTCATTTGCCACAAATTGCCTCTGAAAGAGCCGGTGAATGCTAAGAACAGCACACAGTACTGGTGGGGAGGGGCTTCACTCTATCTGACAAGCGGAACTACTACACAGAATTCCTTCCATTATCTGCTGCTTCAATTGCAGTGTGGAGAAGAAGGAGCTTCAAAGGGTTCGCTACCAAAGTGAAATAGCACCTTGTGCCTAGTGCGGATACAAAACACAAACACTTTATAGAATAATTTTGGCGTTTTTCTATAGTTGATTATGTTTTTATACTTCTCATCAGGGAAGAGAGTTAAGATTGTGAGTCTAGGTATTCATGTTAAGCTTAGCCTTCCGGAATTTAAATTGGATATTATTGCCTTAACTCTGGGCTGATAACATTTTGTTGCTGAACATGTATAAGAACTTGATACTTTAGACTCTTGGGGATACTAGCAGCTGTTCAGCAAAGCCTATTGTATGTTTATATTTCTTTCATTTGTACTCTGATAAAACTCTGATACAAGAGCCTCCCTTCTTGACGTTTTCCTAGTGTATTTTCTTAGGTATCAATCTTACCCGGACCTCCCTTGGCAGATCAATTCAAAAATTGGTAGGTAAGACATGGCAATTTACTTTACTAGGTCAGTTTCTTCTGGCAGAGCATGCAAAGTATTGTGATTCAAGCATTCTTTTTCTCTGCTTTTAGCCTCCTTTGACCTGCATTAACTAGCAACTCGGCAATGGGTTGGTGTTCCTCTTTGATTAGCAAGCACACAGTCAATAAACTTCCTAAGGGACTGTCTGCTACATATATGGTCACTAACCTTGACGCAGAATCAACCATATTGTCTCAAGATCACACAGCATAAATGATTGTCTCGCTACGGCAGCTTTCAATCTGCATATGTGTACAAAGCATTAAAAACAGTCACAATGCAAACATATGAACCTGCTTTCTGTTGAGTATTCTGCAGTGCAAACCAAGTATGTATCCACAAAAGTTTTTTAAAATAATAATAATATTTATACTCTACCTTTTCTCTTTAAAAATAAAAATATTTATTTGGTTTTTCAGATTAAAATTTTACAATCATAAATCAAACATAGATCATAAAAAAAAGATTCAAAGGAATCTCCTGGACTTCCACCCCCCCCCCTTTGTGAGTCCTATTATTAATCATTTTCTCCTGCATTTTTTATGATGATCCAAATCTTTTACATTTCCATTATATTCAAAATTCACCATTTAACTACAAATATCCTACCAATGATTTTAACTGTTTACAATGGTCTTTAAGTTGTAAATTTCCACCATTCTTTATTAAAATTTTGGTCTTCCTGATTTCTGATTTTTCCGGTCATTTTAGCCATTTCGGCGTAGTCCATTAACTTCGTCTGCCGTTCTTCTCTGGAAAGGACTTTATCTTCTTTCCATCTCTATACACTACCTTTTCTTATAATAATAATAATAATAATAATTTATTATTTATACCCCGCCCATCTGGCTGGGTCTCCCCAGCCACCCTGGGCGGCTTCCAACAAGCAGTTGGAAGTTCAGGGTGTAATAATAATCATCATCATACAGTTCAGGGCATAATAATAATAGCACAACAACAGCAACAATTTTATTTGTACCCCACCCATCTGACTAGGTTGCCTCAGCTACTCTGGGCAGCTTCCAACATATTAAAAGGCTTCCCTATACAGGGCTCCTTCAGATGTCTTCTAAAGGTTATATAGTTACACATCTCCTTGACATCTGATGGTAAGGGATTGCACAGGATGGGTGCCGCTACTGAGAAGGCCCTTTTGCTTGGTTTAAATGGATCTACAGTGGTACCTCGGGTTAAGTACTTAATTCGTTCCGGAGGTCCGTTCTTAACCTGAAACTGTTCTTAACCTGAGGCTAATGGGGCCTCCTGCTGCCGCCATGCTGCCAGAGCCCGATTTCTGTTCTTATCCTGAAGCAAAGTTCTTAACCTGAAGCACTATTTCTGGGTTAGCAGAGTGTGTAACCTGAAGCGTATGTAACCCGAGGTACCACTGTACTCTATAATTCATTACGTTAAGATGCTGAAAGTCTTGCCCATCGGATGTAGCCTACTGTGGTTGACTTAAAGTAATTCTTCACAGTGTGGGGCAGAGCTCATTCCAAGTCTCATTACCTTAGAGCCATTTAAAAAAACCCAGGATATTATATATGTAAATATATATTCTGTATATATCCCTCATTAAAGGGATAAAGTTTTTCCTTTTGGCCACTATTCAAAATACATTCTGCTTTCGTAGAAAGCATTTTGTAAATGGCAGTAGTTGTACCAGTGAGAAAATGAAAGCAATGGATATCTGAACAACCACAGCCAAGGCTGATGTGGTCCCTGGGACGGCACCGTGGCCCTTATTTACAACTAGATTGGTTTTTTGACAACACTGGTTTGTTCAGCGCATTGTGATGAGTCACATATATCACTTGCTGTTGCTGCAAAGGTAGCAACTGCCTTTGGCAGTGTACAAGGAAGGAAATGAGAGCAATTCATGGTCATTCTGTGACTGGGAATACAAAGCTTTTCACACCTTCTATTCTGGTTTAAATAAGTCCCAGGGGTTCTTCACATCGAAGAACTTGTCATTTGCATGGGTCTTCAAACTATGGTCACCTTTCAGCAAGACGTTTTTGCAAATATTTTCCCCAGCGTCTCTGTAGTTGGGACATTTCTCTTCAAAGACTGTTTCTCTTCACCACCCGAAAGAGCTTTCTCCCCCCTCCTCTTTCTCCAGACATCACTTTGAATAGTGGAAATAAGCACCTCACGGTCTTCGGTATGGAAAAAATCATAACAGGGTTGCAGACTCGGCATGAAAAACTTCTATTTTTATCTCTTGCAAGAGCACTCGTTTCATGACAGATTTTGCAGCCAGGGAACTAACGTCATCGAAGCAGGGCGGGGGGAGGCAAGGAAGAAACCTACCCATAATCTGTCTTTGTTATAAAGCAGCTGGAACGTGAAAACTGAAGCTTAAAAGGTACAGTTCTTTTCACATTTCAAAACAAACAAACGAGAAACCTTGAAACCTAGTTTACCAGTCAAAGCTTGTAAAAAAAAAAAAGTTAGGGTGGAGAGAACACACTAAGGTAATGGACACAGGTAAGCAAAGCTCTGCCTCTGCAAAGTGCAGCAGGAGTTGGCCTTCATTTGTTCAAGGGAGCAGCCTGACTGGCTATGTCAGAGAACTACCACTGAGCCTAGGGCTTGCCAACTGGAAGGTCGGTGGTTCAAATCCCCGCGATGGGGTTAGCTCCCATTGTTTGGTCCCTGCTCCTGCCAACCTAGCAGTTCGAAAGCACCTCAAAGTGCAAGTAGATAAATAGGTAGAGTTTGGATTTGATATCCCGCTTTATCACTACCCGAAGGAGTCTCAGAGCGGCTAACATTCTCCTTTCCCTTTCTCCCCCACAACAAACACTCTGTGAGGTGAGTGGGGCTGAGAGACTTCAAAGAAGTGTGACTGGCCCAAGGTCACCCAGCAGCTGCATGTGGAGGAGCGGAGACGTGAACCTGGTTCCCCAGATTACAAGTCTATCGCTCCTAACCACTACACCACACTGGCTCTCACACTGGTACCGCTCTGGTGGAAAGGTAAATGGGGTTTCCGTGCACTGCTCTGGTTTCGCCAGAAGCAGCTTAGTCATGCTGGTCACATGACTCGGAAAAACAGTCAGCAGACAAAC
>JAXCMG010000159.1:2778608-2998411 GCA_034642415.1 Podarcis siculus
CACCCAAGTACTTTGAAGAGGTCCAGAATGGTAAAATAATGGTTTTAATGGAGTACACAAATACACTTTTTCCAATGTTACAAAGGATTAAGATGCACATGAACCTCCTAGACTCTTTGAAGTTCCCTTGAAATGCCCCACTTCCTTCTGTTTTCAAGGACAAACTCTTTTGGCACAAATGGTAGAATTGCAAAGAGGAGAAATTACTGGCAGAGACTTGGAACAAACAGATTGAAGGAGCAACATTTCCCACTTCAGTTAGACTGGGGATCCAGTCTTGGGAGTGGATTGCACCAGTTGATCTTGGGGAGGTGATCTTTGCTTCCTAAAGGAGCAAGCCCTTTCACCCCACTTCTGATATGTTGGTATATTTGTACATGAAAGCAAATATTACAAAGATGCCATAGCATTCTCCCATCCAATGAAAAATAAACTTCAGAAGTTTCCTGTGCTTGGAAGTTGGGAGAGCACAGCAATATCTTTTATGAGACCATTGACTGTGAAAGCTTGCATCAGGCAGGAAGCCCTTTTACACTGAGGCAGAAGACCAAAGGAAATCAACAGCTCAAACTTTGAAATATTACAGGGTGATTCCTTGGAGTGCTACCCGCCAACTGTTTCAATTACCTGAGGTTTAAAGCCACCATAAAAAATTGTGAGGGAGAAAACGTTCCTCTTGATTCAAAAAAGTGCTTGACATTCAGAAAACGTCATTATTGGAAATGCTAATCCTCTGTACTAACGACGAACTTATTCCCCAAGTGTGGATCATTGCATGGCCAAAATGGGAGCACCCACACGCAAGGGGAAAATGTCAGCAAGCTCAAGGGAGCCCCTAGTTTTGGAGAAATGCAAAACAGCTCCAGAAATAAAATTAAGGACAGGATTCCAAAGCGACCTAACAAGGACTGAGTAGGTTTAGTGATCACCAAATATTGACAGACTATTGAGAGAGAGGCAAGTATAGTGTCAGGCTTTGGGGAATTGGCTTCCTCCCCCCTTGGCAGAAGTTAAGATCAAAGAAAGGAAAGTCTTACACATTAGAATCTTTAATAATCACAGTGAGAGAACAAAGAACACATCTCCTAGAAATGGTGTTGCTCCCAATTAAGGATCACACCCCCTTCCGTCCCTTTAATCTATGTCACTCCTACATCTTGTTATCTGAGTTTGAAACCTCTGTGCTTTCTGTTCTGAGACTTTCTGAGCTCTTGCGACTTTGGGGAGATCAGAGGAATGCTGTCCAAGGACTCTGAATCTGTTAACTCTCTCTCTCTCCCCTAGTGTTTCTTCACCTAGCTGTTCCCCATCCAGTATTTCCCAGCTTCTGCCTTCTGAACTATGCCCCTCTGCAAACCACTGTTCCAAATCTATACTGTCCTCCTGCTCCTGGGAAGATTCAGGAGCAGGAGCAGGGGGAGGGTGTGGCTGCCACCATTTTCCCTCAGTGCAGCCCTCCTCACCATGGTTCCATTACATATGGGCCTCACAGCTGCGGGAAGGGGGGAATTGGCATTAGCAGGCAAGAGGTCTTTGGGAGAAGTTTGCCCACCCACTGCAGATTGACTAATTGAGAAACTCCTGATATATCTCCAAGGCATCCCAGAGTTCCATGGAAACCAATTTGAAAGCCACTTGCATTATTCAGAGTTATTATTCCACCACTATAAAGCCATCCATTGTTTTAAAACGGTGCTGTTTCATTTATGAACAGCTTGGTGTGCAAAGTGGGCCTTGTGGGTGGGCGGGTGGAGGAATTAAGTGAACCACTTTCCATGGCTGAAGCATGTGCCCCCTTCTTCTTTAGTCTGACACCAGCTCAAATGATCTTGTTTCAATTATCTCACTCTCTTTCCTTCAGAGTAGTGCATATATCACTGTGGCAAGCTTTCACTCTCCTTTTTCTTCATGAAGAATATGAACCTAGAGCTGATTAAAGATAAAAATAAAAGTTTTCGAAAAGCAACTGCTTTCTGAGATTTCAGAAAGCCTCTGAGTTGAATCCAATCTTTTTTGTGTGTAAATCTCTGCATTTTCATTATCAATAACCCAACCAACTCTTATTATCTTAAATATGTCCCCCAAATGTGCTTACCTTCAACAGGGCTGAAAATGGTAAGATTTAATTTTCAGTGGATGCCTCAATTGTATTTAGAGATCATAGATTCATTACAATCTTTTGCTTTTCTGCTGCAAGATGGAGCATATGTTCTCAAATATATGCTGTCAAATTTGACAGAAAGCACACGCCGAGCACAGGGAAAGTCGATTGATGAGATTTTTGTTACGGATTGCAGTTTTATAAAATTTGAAAGGAAGGAAAATAAGAGCATGCAATCTCCTGTTCATTGCTTGAAAAACACACACATTATCTGAAATCAGAGTTAAATGAGCCATTGGTATCAATGTGTGCATTGTTATCCACATCTTGATTCTGAAACCACTGAAACCAGAGAATGCTGAGATTGGTTTGTATACATAACATGTGGCATCACAAGCAGGGTGGAGGAATTCATTTAAATGCACTCATCATTGATCATCATTAACTTGCATTCCATCCATATAACACCAAATGCACAGCCAACAATGGATATTGTTTTCACTGATGTTGGAGCCTGAAAAATGCAGGGTGTGTGTGGCCATAAAATGTTGCAGAAGTTCTGCTTTGGTTTCCATAATATAATTGACTGAATCAAAATTATTCCCCATCCCCTTTCAGATTTTGACTTATTCTCAGCAGTTTGTTAGATCCCCAGTTGTCTTTGGTTTCATACAGTGCTATTTTTCTAGGGAAAGAGGCTCCGGAGCTCACCACAAACTTCTCCCTCCAGAGAGGTGCTGGAGCTGAGCTCAGGTTAACTCAGCCTGACAAAAGGCCCTGGTTTTATAGCTCCGTTTGCATTTGTAGTTTGGAAAGAGCCAGTGTGGTGTAGTGGTTAAGAGCGGTAGTCTCGTAATCTGGTGAACCGGGTTCGCGTCTCCGCTCCTCCACATGCAGCTGCTGGGTGAACTTGGGCTAGTCACACTTCTCTGAAGTCTCTCAGCCCCACTCACCTCACAGAGCGTTTGTTGTGGGGGAGGAAGGGAAAGGAGAATGTTAGCCGCTCTGAGACTCCTTCAGGTAGTGATAAAGCGGGATATCAAATCCAAACTCCTCCTCCTCCTCTTCTTCTTCTTCTTCTCACCTTTTCTGGTGGGCGGCGTTGTGGCCAGACATTAGGGCCCCTGCAGTGATCCGGTGGGGGTGAAGATTAATGCCCCCCTTGTTGCTGTCCAGGCTGTGTCGCCCAGGGGTGGCCCCGCCAACTAATCAGCGCTGGCAGGAGGTGTGGCCACAGGAAATTTAAACCACAGCGTGGCCAGGGAGCTCTCCTCTTGCACCCTTCACTTGATCTTGCTGCCCACCTGCCCTCTTTTTATGCTGTGCTACGACACAACCTAGCTATGGACAAATGTCAGCCACCATATTGTTGGGGCCAGGTAGGAATTTTTTCCACTTGACAAATTGGCACCAGCCATTTGGTTTTCACCTACCATGTAGCAATCATCACAACTCTGTGAGGTTAGGCATTAGGTAAGCCTTTGTTCGGAAGGAGGGGTAGCCTCTGCCTGCCCCTCCTCATTAAGGGTATCATGCTAAATTGATCCAGGAGTGTGGATTTTGTCCGATGCCTGGATGTGGGCTAGGGCCATGCCACGACCCCAGTGGGGACCCCTCAGAGTGCCTCTTTTGATGCACCGTATTTTTCGCTCTATAAGACGCACCAGACCACAAGACTGGTTTTTGGAGGAGGAAAACCAGAAAAAAAAATATTTTGACTCTCAGAAGCCAGAACAGCAAGAGGGATTGCTGCGCAGTGAAAGCAGCAATCCCTCTTGCTGTTCTGGCTTCTGTGATAGTTACACAGCCTGCATTCGCTCCATAAGACGCACACACATTTCCC
Organism: Podarcis siculus; assembly: GCA_034642415.1. Taxonomy (NCBI): domain Eukaryota; kingdom Metazoa; phylum Chordata; class Lepidosauria; order Squamata; family Lacertidae; genus Podarcis; species Podarcis siculus. The sequence goes on from JAXCMG010000159.1 coordinate 2,782,553, forward strand.
CTTACTTTTTAGGAGGGAAAAAGTGAGTCTTACAGAGCAAAAAATATGGTAAGTCATAGGGTTCCCCCAACTGGTGGTTTACCCTTAGATGGACTCCCTGCAGACAGGTGGAAGTCGAGATATAGCCTGGCTTCACCCCAAAACCTAAGCCAAACTGCTCACATCTGTAAACAATAAAGTTGTGGCCTATTTAAACCCATAAACAGGAATACTTGTGTCTGTGTGTTTATTATCCACTAGGGAATTGTGAGTCACGGTGCCTTGGAAACTGGAAAAAGTGTCAATGGATTGTCTTCTGTTACATCATATGTAATCAGTATTGAGGCAGGCAGAGCCAAATGGAAAGCCACCTTGTGCTATTTTACTGCTCTTGAGTATCCAAAAGAAGAAGAAAAGATAAGAAACTCTGATCCAGAACTTCCTACCCTCACAGCCTCTCAATAGCTGCAATTCTATGGAGATAAAACATATGGGAGTAGCATCCATGTGCTTCTTGTTTTGCCTATGTCTGCAAACAGAAGAAAAGGCGAGTCTTTCATTCCTTCTTCCAGAAGGGCTCATCTCCCTCTGCCTCTTTTTTGTCTTTCAGCTGTGAGCAATGAACAGGGGCAAAGAAGAGAGGTGAGTGTGAGGACAGAGCCACTCTTTCTCTCATTTGAAACCTTAAGATCCTTTGCTGTTGAGAAGGAAGGATTTTTTAAAAAAAGATTTTTATTAGTTTTCTGCACAAAATTTGACATTGTTCAATTTACTTTCAATATAATACATTTTGACTTCCCATTCTGTGCTCCTGTTGTGTTCCTTTCTCTGCTGTCGTAACTGCCATTTGTTTTCCATAGCATTATAACTTATATTACAATCATTTTGTTTCTTTCCTTCCTTTGCCTATTATTCAAATACTGCTCGTGGTTTTATTTGGCTATAGTTTTTCTTCCCCAATAGTCCGAAAAGAACCTACACTCTTCAAAAAAGTTCTCATCTTTCTGATTTCTTATTTTTTGCTGCACAGTCCATTAACTTGAAAATCCATTCTTCTTTTGTTGGGACTTCTTCTTTCCGCTTCTGTACATACAGGATTCTGGCTGTGGTAGTAGCATAAATAAATGAATTAACTGTCTCTTTTGGAACCTCTGCCCCTATAATCCCTGGAATAAATGTCTCAAGCCTCTTAGGGATAGCTATTTTAAGCATCTTTTTTTAATTCATTATATATCATTTCCAAGAAGCCTTTCACCTTTCTAAAAGTCCACCACATATGAAAAAAGGAAGGAATTTGATCCAGCTCCACTTTTCCTTTAAGGAAATCATTACTCAGGGAAGTCAGTTATTAGCAATAAGCAACATTAGCACAGCTGACTTAATTTAATTTTTGCATCTCAGAGCTATATAGCATTTTAATTGAGGAGTACCTGTTCCCCTAACTCTGGTTAGTTGGCTCTTTGGATACTGTACATCGATACCACTGGCACAACAAAGGGGAGAGAGACATTCAATAAACAGAATTTGGCTTATTTGTTATTTTTTAATTGTTATCCCCTCATGTCTAGATGAAATATGGAAGAAATTGCTTTAGTCGATTTTCCATATTGTATGGAAGTTTCGGCAAAGAGCCCTGGAGCAGCTTCAAAAGTCAGACAAATCTGGAGGAATATCCCTCTCCTCTCTGATGAGCCTAAATTCATTTCAGTTTCTAGCAATTTGTGCCAAACAATCTATGCCGCATAAATAGAAGCATCATCTTCTGCAGAGACTCTATTTGGCTCCTGTAGTTTCTTCTTTAGAACAAACACAGCCGGTATTAAATATTACAATGAAAAGAAAAGAGAGTCAGTTTATGAACCAAGCCCTTCTCTTTAGAAACATTTTGGAAAGCAAAAGTTTGCACTCGGTGCCATTGCTGTGCTTCAGAAAAGGAATCTTGAAGATACAGCATGGGTTGCAAGAGAAGGGGGTCCTATTCTTTTGTTGGACGGGAGTCAATATTCAGTTCACATTCTCTCAACTTTCATTGAATTGCATCTTTCTTCCTCTTAAACTTAGATTACCTCTGCTGAATCATGACCTTAGAATACCCTGAACAACCAACTAATAACTATGGCCATCCTTTCTCCCAGGGATAAGGAATCTGTGGTTCTTTGGATGAAATTGGATTACTATTCCCATCATCCCCAGCCAGCAAGACCAAAGGTCAAAGGTGACTGTGGGCTGGAGTTTCCCTTCCCTGCTCTAGCTGGTCACACAACTGGGTATTTACTTAGTTTCATACATTGTGAGCTCACAGCTCAAAAGGTTAAAAATGGCAGCACCTGCCTTATGCAAAACAACTAACAGAACAGAATAATAAAAACAAAGGATAAAACCAGGCTCAAGACCTATGGCTGAGACAAACTCGAAAAAGCTTCAGCAATTTTTAAAAAGGTATTTACCTTGTGCTGGTTTGCCAGACAAGCATTTATGGGAAGGGCATTCCAAAGGTGGGTGTCACCACTGAAACATCCCTTTCTTTTGTTACCACCTGCCTCATCTCAAATAGACAGACGGGCCCCTGAGAAGATCAAGCCCATCTGGGCAGATTCATGTGTGCGGTGACACAGAGAATGCCTCCCTCCTTCTTCAGAAGACTGAAGTTATTAATTAAGTTTAATTTGCTAGCCTTGGGTACTTGGGTCACATGGATTCTATAATGAAGAATAAATGATCATAAAATTATTCTTGCGTATTTATTTTTTTGCAGTAGCCTAGATTGGGAGACCTGCGAAACAGATTACAACTCCAGTAGTTTCCTGACATATACAGTGGTACCCTGGGTTACATATGCTTCAGGTTACATACACTTCAGGTTACAGACTCCGCTAACCCAGAAATAGTACCTCGGGTTAAGAACTTTGCTTCAGGATGAGAACAGAAGTCATGCTCCGGTGGCGCAGCGGCAGCAGGAGGCCCCATTAGCTAAAGTGGTGCTTCAGGTTAAGAACAGTTTCAGGTTAAGAATGGACCTCCGGAACGAATTAAGTACTTAACCTGAGGTATCGCTGTACACATACAGCAGCCGCTTAAATTTGGAAATATCTATCCTCTGTATGAGATATAAATCAAGACAGATTCAACACAAAAAACTCTTTGCCACAACTTTCTCCCTGCTAATCATGTTGATCATGCTGTTTGCATAGAAGGCGTGGGGAATCTTGGCAATCGATTTCTCTTTGACAACATCTCAGAATTAATTTTTCTCTTGTAAACACTCTTACTTTGTGTGCTTCCAACCACCGGTACTTTTAATGATTGCAGCCACATTAGGGAAGGAGGTTGTCATTCTTTTTGTTTCCGTTTTCTATTAGCCTTGGAGAAATTCTCATTATTTTCTGTACCGCCCAATTGAAAGAGTCAATTAGCTTCCCTCTGCTTTAATGTTTCTTAGGAAAAGTCACTTGTAAACGTCCCCTCTTCCATTTCCAGCGTTGATTCTGCAGTCCAGTGGTTTTGAAACTTTCTATCTTCAAGGCATCCTTTCACCATCGGTCTTCTGACAACTGCTGTGCACCTGCTGTCAAACCCTGACATGTTGCACATAATTCAGTAGCACACTGGTAGACCTACGACTCTCTACCTACCTAAACTACCTCACAAAGTTGTTGTAAGTACAAATATGTGTTTGTGCGTGCAAGAGGTTACGATGTATGCTGTCTGAGAATGCTTAGAACACACACTTGGAATCATAGAAGGGATAGGGTTGGAAGGGATCCATGGGTCATCTAGTCCAACCCCCTGCAATGTGTAATAAATAAAATACCTGCACACCCTGGCACCTTTCAAAAATCTCTGTGTTTCTCTCTGGAACTCTGAGTTCCATTCATGAGATGCACCCTGCGTTCTAGTGTATGCATGACCACTTACTGCAAGAATGAGAGGTTCATCAGTAACCTCTTACCCTGTCAGATGTCACCGACTAACCCTCAAATCACTGCAGGATGTGGTTCCCTCCTCCTCCTCCTCCTCCTCCTCCTCCTCCTCCTCCTTTGGCGATCACTAGTAGCCAAGTAAGATTGTCTTCCATAAACACAGTTTTAAAAGTGGGTCCATAAGTGACTGGAGGCCAATTCTGGATCCACACGTCCTTCCACAGTGGGGACATAGATTTCCGGGCAGGAGTTGATCATGGTGAGGGTTCGCCAAGCGTGCCTTCCTCTTAGCATGTTTCTCTCTTTTGTCCTGAGTTTGAGTGTCTTCAAAGCCCATGACACCTTTGGTAAAGGCTGTTCTTCAATTGGAGTGCTTGAAGGCCAGTGTTTCCCAGTTGTTGTTGTTTATACCACATTTTTTTTAGATTTGCCTTGCGAGAGTCTTTAAACCTCTTTTGTTGACCACTGACATTACGCTTTCCATTTTTAAGTTTGGAATAGAATAGTTGCTTTGGGAGTTGATAATCAGGCATCCACACAACATGACCAGTCCAATGAAGTTGATGTTGAAGAATCATTGCTTCGACACTGTTGATCTTTGCTTCTTCCAGTACACTGGCATTAGTTCACCTGTCTTCCCAAGTGATGTGTAAAATTTTTCAGAGGTGCTGTTGATGAAATCTTTCAAGGAGTTGGAGATGGCTTTTATCCGTGGTCCATGTTTCACAAGCATACAATAAGGTTGGTAGTATTACACAAGGGCCAGAACTATAGCTTGGGGCCTCCTTGTGTTATAGGATGTTTAAAATTAATGCAGATGTGGTCATACCTGAATGAGGCACTATTGGGAATCAAATATACACTATTGGGAATCAAATATACACTTTCCAAGAAAGCATGGTGCATACACATTGCAAGTGAACAGTCTTTCAGAAATGGTAGAACCTACTCTAGAAAGTGGTGAAGAAACTACAGGGAAATCCAATTGATTTAAGAACTGTAAAGGGACCCTTGACCGTTAGGTCCAGTCACGGATGACTCTGGGGTTGCGGCACTCATCTTGCTTTAGTGGCTGAGGGAGCCAGCGTACAGCTTCCAGGTCATGTGGCCAGCATGACTAAGCCACTTCTGGTGAACTGTAGAATCACCCTCAAACTCCAACTAGCATCAGGTTCACAACCCCTGAACCATTTTTCCTGTGGCAGCCTTGCTGAAACCACTCATATCTCTGGTCACCAAAGGGGTTTTACAGAGAAAGCTCTGAGCACCAGAGCTGTTGATTTTATTTCATCCTAATGGTTTTTCAGCATGGCAAAAGCTTTGTAAATGCCAGACTTGCATCAAAGCACTGTCAGTGAAAGAGGATTGAAAGAGGACAAGTTTGGCATGGCTTCAAAGCATTAAGAACTTGCACAGGGAGTTTGAGGAGGAGGGGATATTGTGGACCAGGATGAAGGCTTTGTATACCAAAAGAAAGGACAGAAGCTCTATTTTTCAACAGGGAAAAAAAAGATATATAAACTACCAAGATTTTAATAACAGATAACAGCAAGCAACAGTGTGTCTGATGCAACTTTTGAAAGATGTGAATGCCGCATTGTGTCTCTTTTATTCCTGCTTGGAACAGGGAATTACATTCATAATACCAGCTTGAAACACGGGCAGCTCCATATTAAGAGATCTATAGAGAGAAAGAATACAAGGTAAATGCTTATCTTGATTTTGGATATTCTGTATAATGTGAGAGCACCTGATTCTTAACAAATAATATACCCTGCATCTTTGAGAAACAGGTTCAGTCTAATAAAGAAGCAGCTTTTCTTTCTTTACAGAAGTGTGACAAGATTTTGACAGCAGAGTGTAGGTACGATTTTGGTACTTTTTATACACCTATACTATTTATACTGGTATATCTGGAAACAGATGCCAGTTAGATGTGCTGTAGTTCTGAATAGAAACGCAGGTGATGTTAAAAACGCCAACACCTCATTTTGCTTTCCCATTTGTGAGGAGTCAAAGAGGGAACATTTCAGCCAGTGCTTTCCCCACCCCTAAAAAAATGTTTAGGGGTACTCTCATTTTCCTACTCATAATGAAATACTGCCCCTCAATGAGGCCAAACTTAGACTTACAAAATGTTTAGGGGTATGCATACCCGAGTCCCCCCAGAAAAAGCACTGATTTGAGCTATTTATTTTTCGGAGGTAGCATTCCAGAAGTGGGGGGATCAGACATAACACCCACTTCTGATCTTTCCCTGATGGTTGCTGGTTAACAGCCGGGTGTTTACAACTTTTTTCCCTCCAACAACCTGATGCTGGAGCAGAGTGATGATAATCACCATGTTCCTTCCCTTCCAAAAGTTTTGAGGATATAGTGGTGCCTTGGTTGTCAAATTTAATCCATTCCGGGAGTCAGTTCGACTCCTGGAATGGTTCAAAAACCAAGGCATGGCTTCTGATTGGGTGCAGGAGCATCCTACACTCAATCGTAAGCTGCATCAGATGTTTGGCTTCCAAAAAACATTTGCAAACCAGAATGTTCACTTCCGGGTTTGCGGCATTCAGGAGCCAAAACGTCTGAGTACCAAGGCGTTTGACAACCAAGGTACAACTATTTTTTAATATATATTTTCATGCATGGTGGAGTTGTACAACGGTGTTCTCTGTTTGGAAAAAGTGTTTCACATTATTTCCAAAATTACACAGCAATTCTTTCCTCTCATGTCGATTCTTGCCTTGTTATCATTAGACTCAAATTTAAACAATAACCTTAAATGCAGAGACTTTGCATTATTATTTTTTCCTATTCTCAGTAGCCCAATTAACAATAGCACAATACTGGAAACAACCTATAGAAATCCCCATTGAAATCTGGATAAACAATATTTGGAATGTGGCTCTATTGGAATGCCTTTCTCGCCACAGAAGGGTAATTAAAGGCACTTCAAGGATAGACACTTTTGGCAAGACTTGGCTTCTATTCTTTTCCCTTATAAATGAGACAGAAGATACTTTTATTCCACCCACAACACAAGAATCTCTGTGGGGAGGATACTTGATGATGCATAAATAATTGCATTGCTTGTGTGCTGTATACTGCATATGAAACTTACTAAGAATATAGTACCACTGGACAAGTTACTGTAGTTATATGTTGTTCTTCTATTTACAAGAAAACTAATAAAATTATATGGTGAACAGGAAGTGGCTGCCAATTAGTTTTGCACCAAGTAAATGGTGTCTTCAGTTTTCCTCCCTCTTGCTCCCTAAATATTGGAAGCAGTTACCATAGTGGCAGTGTTACAGAACACATATGCACCAGAGTTCATCAGATTAGCTGTGAGATTTGCAGGGCCTTCCATTTGATCTGGCATGGTGCTCTATAAAGCTTCTTGGAAAACTGTTCTTGGAAGAAAGTTGCAGGTTGCCATAATGTCCCATTAAGAAAACTCTCCAAAGGAACAACTGGCTATTAGGATACAGTGTGAAAAGTAGGTTACAGTTGCAACAAGGGCAACAGGGATAAAGGAGCATCATCAGTATTAGTAGCAGTAGCAGCATTTATTAATTTTATCTGCATATTTCATAAAAGAGTCTCAGTGTGACTTACAAAGATTATAAATACAAAAATGCCGTAAAATAGCAGAAAACAGTAAATATATATATAATAATATCAAAAAATGTTCATCCACAAACAACATGGCAAGGAATATATAATACAGCTTTCTCTCCACTTAAATCAAGAAAAACAACAAAATAATTGCAGCTATTAGGATCTGCCTCCATCACTTACTGGAATACATTTTATTCATTCCGTCATACAACTCTACCCCACAACAACTCCAAGGTGACTTACAATAAACTGAAAAGACAACATGCAATAAAATCACATGGGTCGGAAGTAGAGGGCAGAGAGCAGAAGTAAATAAAAACACACGACAAAGCTGGGGGTTAAATTTACATAAAATAGAGATTCAGGTTAATTTCAAGCACTACACAGTCAACAGAAGCCAAATGGGATGGTATTGTAAAGGGGAGGTCAATAACCTTTTCTTCTCTTCCTTCCACAACTGTCAGTCTGTCAGTAGACTGCCACAACACCTCTTAGTCTGCCTCTAACCCTGGATGGAAGCACTTTCTGAGGAAAAAGGGCTAATGCTTATACGGAGAAGCAGAAATAGCATCCAGCTCACCTGCCTAGAAAGTTCAGCTTGAAAACTTGCTTTTTGCTTTGTAACAGCTCTCTCTCTCTCTCTCTCTCTCTCTCTCTCTCTTCTTTATGATAGTTCTGGCTAATTAAGGTTCTACTACTTTGACTATGATTTTGCAATATTTGACTAGCAAATTGGCCCACAGTTTGTCTTACCAGTCAAATGCAAACCTCAAGTTATAGTAGCATACAGTGGCGTAGCATGGGTTGTCAGAACCCGGGGCCATACGGAAAGCGGGTGAGGGGGAGGGAGAATAATGGACAGGGTACGCATGTGCATTCAATTGACTAACAACATCCATGCTACCCAGGAGACCGCAGCTGCAGAGATAAGATAAGAAGAGTTGTTCCACTGTAGGCAGAGGTCACTTCCTGATTCACATGGGGAAGTTATTTTCAACAGAACCCAGTGATGGAAGTGTGTGGCTGTATTAAGGCAGCACTGTGTGTTGATATTTTGCACCCCTAACAATTTTGCACCTGGGGCAACTGCTCCTGTGGTACCCCCATGCTACACCACTGGTAGGATATACTGCATGGTTCTTCTCTCTGCTTTCTGCAGCTTAAGAATAGACAGCACTAACTAGCCTCACTTCCGACACAACACAGACTAGCCTATCTTCTTATTAGAGCCTAAATCAACAGCGCCAACCAGCCTGAAGCACCCACTTAATGAGTTTGCTGGGACAAGTGGTAATGTGTGTGTTGCTAGTTAATGAGACAGAATAAGAACTTTATTTCAATTTATTCATAAGTGTAAATAAAAGCAAAGTAATTAATGGCCACAGTACAAATATGCATTCATCAGTATAAATCGTATCATCTATAAAAAGAAAAGAGTGGGGGAGAAAAGAGCAGATGTTAGCAAATACAAGCACAAATTACAGGAAGGCAGTGCCACCAGCCCACAGAGAAATGTCTCTATTTTGAAAGCAGCTCAAGGGCAGAGAAAACTCATAGATTCCACTGATCATGATGGACATGCACAGTCCGACAGAGTTAGGGAAAGCATAACTGCAGCCCTGTGACTGCCGAGCTGACAAAGATTGGCAGTCAAGCACAAGGTGTGATGCGGGGTAATTTGTCATCTTCTGTTGAAATGGAATATTCCTAATCATGTGTTCTGCAGTATGGATGGGCAAAACCCAATTTGTTCTGCATCCCAATGCAATCAGGACCAAACACTGCCACTCATTAATTGACAATACCAAAAGGCCCGTGCTCTTGTGTAATGCCCAACAAGTCTTCTTCTTTGGCAATCACTTGTAAGATTGTCTTCCATAATCACGGTCTTAACAGTGAATTTGTAAGTGACTGTGGAGGCCAATTCTGCATCCACAAGTCCTTCCACAGTGGGGACATAGGTTTCCGGGCAGGAGTTGATCACGGTGAAGGTTCGCCAAGCGCAGTGGCGTAGCGTGGGGGGTGCAGGGGGGGCCGGCCGCACCGGGCGCAACATCTGGGGTTAGGGCAAATCCATGGGTTAGGGGGCGCAAATCCACAGGTTAGGGGGCGCAAATCCATGGGTTAGGGGGCGCAAATTACTTGCCTTGCCCCGGGTGCTGACAACCCACGCTACGCCACTGGCCAAGCGTGCCTTCCTCTTAGCACATTTCTCCCTTTCGTCCTGAGTTTAAGCATCTTCAAAGCCCATGACAACTTTGGTAAAGGCTGTTCTCCAATTGGAACGCTTGTTGGCCAGTGTTTCCCAGTTGTTGGGGTTTATACGACTTTTTTTTTATACGACTTTTTTTTAAAAAAAGATTTGTGCCCGACAAGTACTACACATCTGTCAAAGACACAGACGAAGTACTCTCCCTTTTGCTCATCTAGAAGTTCCCCAGCCAAAGTCTGTGTTCTTGTTGAGCTTTAAAATATGACCTAATGCAGACGTAGTCAACCTGGCCCTCTCTGGAGATTGTTGGGCTCCACCTTCCATCAGCCCCAACCAGCATAGCCAATGGTCAGGAATGATGGAAGCCATAGTCCAGCATTTATTATTGCTGGCCTAATGTGCAATTGCATCCCCACCCCCATCCAGTATGCTTTAGTCATGCAGGAAGTTCAAAAGCCGTGAGTTTCCCATCCTGCACACTTCTCTGACCACATTGCTACTCCCCATCAATGATTGCCATCAAAGCCCCTTTCTCATGGGAATGATGGGTAGAATGTTTAAATGTGTCTGCTTCATAGATTGGTCCAAATGCCGGGAACATTAACTTACCAGCAACATCTGTCCTCCCCAGGGCTACATTATGCTTCTGTGCAAAGACTCCATTTTTAATTTCTGGGACCAGCGTATGCCATATGGCTGGGGACAGAACAGTTCTTTTTGAATAAGAGGGAAAGGGAATGAAAAGAAGAAGTGTATGTCCATTCTGCATACTTTCCGCAAATCCTGCTCTAAGACAATTCACAGCTGATCATTCAGGCCAACGTATTATCAACTAAGGACATGTCCATATTACAGATGTAAACTGGTTCCAAAGTCTATCTCTCTTCCCAGGAAATGCTGGGATTTGTAGTTCTGTATAGAGGAAGCAAAAATTTCAAGCAGAGAATTTTTAGCAACACCATGAATTACAGTTCTCAAAACTCTTTGGGGGAAGCCATGACAGTTCAAAGGGTAAAAAGTAAATATATGATTTTATTGCCTGAAACAGCCTCCAGAAGCTTTATCATGAAGGCCTGCCAAAGCCAACTTAGTTTTGTGCATCTTATTTGTAGCTGAAAGTAGTTCTTGCTGTCTGGAAGGCAAGTTACAGAAGCGTTTAAAATAAAACACTTTTTGATACAGAAATCTGATCTTTAAACATGTTCCTTTAATATTGCATGCTTCAGATTGTCTCCATTCAGTTGAAAGCCTGATTTCCATTTGCATGTCTACTAAACCTGTTTGAGTAGCTACACCTGAGAATCAGATATTTAAGTTTATCTAATGCACGGGACAAGATAAAAATTAACAATTCATAACATTAAACAGCAGAGGATACTGCATAACAATGTTATGAATTGTTAATTTTTATCTTTGTGGGTGGTGTAAGCTGCCTAGAAAGGCTGGACTCTGACCTGCCAGGACAGTGGTCAATGGATAAGGTGGCTGCTTAGAGCCAGTGTGGTGTAGCGGTTAAGAGCAGTAGACTTGTAATCTGGTGAACTGAGTTTGCGTCTCTGCTCCTCCACATGCAGCTGATGGGTGACCTTGGGCTAGTCACACTTCTCTGAAGTCTCTCAGCCTCACTCATCTCACAGAGTGTTTGATGTTGGGGGGGAAGGGAAAGGAGAATGTTAGCCGCTTTGAGACTCCTTCGGGTTTTAAATGTCAGCACCAACACTTTGAATTGTGCTCGGAAATGTGCTGGTAGCCAGAGCGCTGGTCCTCAGACTACGAGCTAAGACACAGTATTGTGCCACAAAAGGAGCCGAAGTCTGCATATGCTGATTTACCAACCACTCTATGTCCCTTTAGAGCAACAAGATCCTATGTGTCACTGACACCAGCTACCTCTTCCAGCATATGAGCAATAATGTAATCCTGAATGAAGGAGAGAGGAGAGACCTGGATTCCTTGATGCTAAAGCTGATAGGAGGAGGGAAATCTCAAAGGGCATCATTATTGCGCAGAAAAATATGGCCTCATCCCTGAGGCTTGAGAAAAGGAATCCTACCTTTAGCAAGCTGACGTAAATTAGGACAACTTAAGTTGCCACCATTCCAAACTCCATTCAGAAGGAATTTGGACATCCTTTCTGCTGGCTAAGTTTATCGCTCAGCTGCAAAGGAAGATGAATGCCTGTTACTCTAGGAACAGAGCAATAAATACTTTTAAAACTTTTTTTTAGCGAAGATTCTCTCTCTTCAAATTCATATGTCCCAGCTACTCAAAAATTGGGAATCAGTGCCCTAGGGAAACAGTCACTTTTTGATAGAATTGAGCCAAACATTTGGGCCATTTGAACCTTTTTGGGTCATGTGACTAGGATGGGGGCAAATCAAAGATGCATTTGAAGAGGGAAACTTTGAGGTTTGTAGGGCAGGGGTGTTACACTTATGAAGTGTATGAGATAGTTGTGGACTGGGTGTTTTTTTCAGCCGGAATGCGACGGAACTCAATTTTGGCACTTCTCAGTTAGGCACCATTGCCATTATAACAAGAGAGGTGTTCACGGTGAGTTCTGCCACCTCTTTTTCTAGGAAAAACAGCACCGGTTGTGGCGTCTTTATTCTTTTCTAGCTTTTTCTTTTCTTTTTTTTAAATAATCTTTATTGCTTTTCATAACACAAAACAAAAAACACAACAAAAATAAAACAAACCAAAAACACAATACAAAAAGATTAAAAGGGGGGAAAAAAAGATTTCAAAACACAACCTTTCTTTCTTTCACTTGTTTCCTCGACTTCCTCACACCTCCCTCCTTGTATTCCACTTCTATTTGATAAATTCAACAAATCCTTTCCATCTTTCTCTTAAATCTCAATTATACATAACATAATTTTCATAACCTTATTTTAACCTTAAAGCTAAAACTTATACGTACTTAACTTCTGATAACATTTCATCCTCCGTTTTTCTATCCCTCAAAAGAATTTTTTTGTTAGTTTCATATAAAACTTAAGCTTAATATATACTTTAGTAAGAACTTTAAATTTCCAATCTTCTTCCCTCAGCTCCCCCCCTGGTTTTGGAAAACTGCCAGTCCTTTCCGTCAATTCCCTATAGTCCTTCAATCTGGAAATCTGATGTCTGAGGCTCTTAAGTCCCCTCCAGGCCCCTTCTGCAGGTTTTCTTCATGCTCCTTAATGCCAAGTAACAGATCCCAGGGAAATTCCATCCTAATATTACGGTTGTATCTTCTGAGCAATCCAGCCAAATTTCCATGGCTAAAGCTAGAGTCATATTTCAAAATGTCTCCAAGTCCAAGAACCCCCAAACCTTCAGCTCCCTCCGAATACCAACAGTCTGTAAGTCCCTGTGTAATAAAGTCTTTCCAACTTTCCATCTTCACTCCAGGCCAGGATCCGGTTTTCAGAATCTGACTTTCATCAAATTCAAAAAGTCGGATTCTGAAATATGACTCTAGCTTTAGCCATGGAAATTTGGCTGGATTGCTTTTTCAAAACTTCAGCCATGTGCTCAGCACATGTCTTTGACTTTGCATGCTGCACTTATCCATTCATTGTTTGATAATCTTGTGTGTGAGGCCTAGGCTTCTTTGCCTCCTGCAAGTTTGGGACCACCTGTGGTACAGCCAAGGAAAGCTGCAGAAATTTACTCCCCAATTTTGCAGTTGACAAATTTCTCAGTGCAAATCTTGAGTGACTTTAAAAGAGGATTACACATATTCGTGGAGGATATCAGTAGCAAATAGCCACAGTATATGTGTTCTGCCTTCGTGGTTGAAGGCATTATGCTTCTGAATACCAGTTTCTGGAAACTGCAGGAAGAAAGAGTGCTCTGCACTCAGGTCCTGCTTATGAACCTCCCATGGGTATCTGGTTGGCTGCTACAAATGCAGGATGATGGATTTGATGGACCGTTGGTGTGATCCAGCAGGTTTTTCTTATGTTCTTATGATCTGTGAAATTGGAAAGCAATTTTCAACCCACTTTTACATTGCATCGGAAGTAGCAGTCTTTCTTCTGATAATCAGAAGTTACACAGGCTCCCTGAGAGTCTACAACCGACATAAGATTTAAGCTTTAACAGTATTATGTTCCCTGAGAATACATAATATTGGGGTGAGGCTATTTCAGAACATAGTTAATAGTGTCTTGCATTTTTGCAGACAAAAGTTTCCATCAACTTTTATTTTACCATTTGATTGAACTAGATTAACCCAGCTATGAGATCTAAATGCCTTCCTAGGAACAAAGGAATAGATAAAATATGTGGCGTATTAGACATTTATATCATCTTTAAAATAATTACTTTTAAGCGAGCATCTCAATTTTACTCATTTTGGCCACACTGCCATCTCAAAGGAAGACAGAGGCCTTGTTTAAACATCTTTGTGTCTGCAGTGAAGAAAAAGCCCATCAAACACGAAGAAACCTCTGTTACAGATTGAATGACCCGATTAAACAGCAGACCACATAAAATATCCCTTGATCTACTTAAGTATATTTCAGTATTTGGCATGGTTTACTGAACTGTAGCTTTTGAAATTAAATAGCTTTTGCTGGTTGTATTTCACTGCATTTCTAAGAAATATATTAGAGCCAAAGAAATGATAGCATCTCTCTAGGGGAAAAAAAAAGGCATGACTAAATGAAATTCACTTATTAGTAGGGCTGTAGCTAAATGTTATCAACATGTGATTTTGGGGGGGAAATACCAATTTGGTAAAATATTAATATTGGAGTGGGAAAGGGAAGAAATATACCCCCCCCAAAAAAAAATCATTTAGCAGAAAATGTGTCTGAACAACAGTGAGTTTTGGCTTAACACTTAATACTGCCTATTGCAAATCTACTCTTGACGAGGGGAATAATGGTGAAATGCTGTTCATCAACAACAAAAACTAAGTATCTGTCCATTCTTATTGAGAGGGTCATTGTGTAGGAGGACAATCTCCTTCTCTACAGTTCTGGCATAAGAATGAGTATTTACATGGACAATAAAAAGCAGCTCATCAAGGCAGTGTCAGGTACATAGTGTTCCTAAGCTCAGGCCAGCTGGCAGAAGTGAAAATCTATACTGGGGCCCTTGGGACACAAAGGGAGAACAAAATTGCTCTGAGCCATTGGTGTGTGTGATGAATGGGGACAGGGGCTTAGTAATCTCTCTCACTCTTTCTAACACACCTGCACATAAAGGGAAACGTTAGGGTGGTCTTCCCTTCCTCAGATGCATTTCTTCTTATTTAAATCCCTCAGATGTTTCTGAAAGAACTGTGAACTAAACTTGTATGGTGTTATGACACAGGTGATGTGGGGAGAGTCTACTACTCAAAAGACAAGAAATATTTGTAATCTTCCATACAGGATAATTTCAGGCATTTTAATATATGAAAACGACATGGTTGTCTATGCCGCTGATGGATTTCAAGGATATTCAAGCCTTTTGAGCATTTGCTTCCCAAACTCACTCAGGGACGCGGGTGGCGCTGTGGGTAAAAGCCTCAGCGCCTAGGGCTTGCCGATCGAAAGGTCGGCGGTTCGAATCCCCGCAGCGGGGTGCGCTCCCGTTGCTCGGTCCCAGCGCCTGCCAACCTAGCAGTTCGAAAGCACCCCCGGGTGCAAGTAGATAAATAGGGACCGCTTTCTAGCGGGAAGGTAAACAGCGTTTCCGTGTGCGGCTCTGGCTCACCAGAGCAGCGATGTCACGCTGGCCACGTGACCCGGAAGTGTCTCCGGACAGCGCTGGCCCCCGGCCTATAGAGTGAGATGGGCGCACCAACCCCAGAGTCTGTCAAGACTGGTCCGTACGGGCAGGGGTACCTTTACCTTTACTTCCCAAACTCAATACCATAGAGACTGCTATATTTGGCACCAAATATCTCACCAGTGTGCTTTGTTACTATTTACACATGTGGTGGTCTGATCATCGTTCTATGGAGGCAATTCTCCCTCCTTCTAAAAAACTAGAATTTAGGCCAAATTACTAAGGGTTAAACCCTACACAGTTCTGAAATGGAGTCCCTAAGGTGGTTGAATGGCACTTTGTACACCTCGTTCTGGCAACTCCTGCAGCCCAGCTGGTGCCAAACATATTGCTCTGCTTTCCTTTAGACCACATCAGCGAGGCCAAGAAGGACGTCTTGTCCTCTGGGCAGCCCAGGACCTCCTACACACTGCCAAGGCTTGTGTCCCAGGGAGGTCACTTCAGGGTTGCTAATGAAGCAGTTTGACGTCACCCCCAGAGGCACACTCCATTATCTCTCAAGACAGATGGATGCCAACAGAACAATTTGAAGTGAATTTGTTAAAGCCTGAATAATTTTTAAGGTTAAGGTTAGTTTTATTGAGGGGGCAGTGGTTCTGCACTTTCCTAGATTGTCACTGGATTTCTCCTAAAAGTGAAAGTTCATTTGAAAGTTGCTCCTCAGACAAATCCTCAGAGGAATGTTGGGGTTGAGATTTATGGAGCTTATCACTAAGAGGGCATATTAAACATCCCTTCCAGTACTCCTATCTTGCTAGAAGAACCATACAAATGAGGTGAGTGGAAATGTGCTTCTCCTTCACCCTCCCTGGGTCCTGAATCATGTCCATGTCAAATGGAACTCAGGAAGATGGTAATACACTGAGTCACATCATTGCTCAATCTAGGTATGTATGCTGGCAGCTGCTTTCCATGGTTTCCAATAGGAGCCTTTCAAGCCCTAACTAAAGAAGCAAAGGATTGGACCTGAGACTTTTTGTATGCAAAGTGTGTGCTCTTTGGCTGAGCTGCAACCCTTCTTCTAAAGACATTCCTCTATGTATGCCCCTATGTAATTCATCCAGCCACCCATAACCTAGAATTTGGTATGCAGACATGAGGAATTAGATCCCCATGACAGAGAGGTAGCAAATGGATTGTCCTCTGCTGAGAACTATTTTGCGTCATGGGGATCAGTGTCAACACACAGGGAATAAGGGAAAAAAACCACACCATCATATTTTTACGTTGTGGTTACTAAAATGAGTCAATAGTCCTTGCAATCAAGTCAGTGGAGGTTGCCATTAAATAGTCATGATAGTCAAAAGGTGGTGTGTTAGTCGAGACTCTGGTGGTTTTAAATATTTGAAGTTGTTGTGTTCCAAAGCCCACATCATTCATTCAGCCAGGCTAATGTGTCACCCGGTCACGATGCCAGGGATGTTCTGATGCTGGCCAGATGCAAAATATTATGTGTAATACTGGAGGAGAAAAACAGCAGTTTGGGTGAGAATATGCGTTATCTGCCGTGCACTACAAATTTGGATAATGAACTTTAAAAAAATGAATGTAAATATTAAGTCATCTGATAAGCATTTTAGTGTGAGTGAAAATGGATTATTGTGTAGGGAAATTCCTTTCAGCACAGAGCTACATGTTCAACAACAAACACCAGGAAGCCTGGACCCCACTTGTCTGGCACAAAGAAATGCGCTGGCAGCATTAAGAGAAATTCAACAGTGTAAACAAGGTTTGATGGATGCAATAATGGAATACTGAATGGTATAGCTTTCATAAAACATGCAGCGATTTGTGATATGTAAAATGAACCATGGAAAGAGAAGAAGGGAAGTCATTGATATCTTAAGGATGTAAATGAGTATGTTAAATTGCAAAACAGAAAACTTTGTAAAATTATAGACAAAAAAGGAAGGAAAGAAAATAAGAAATGTGGAAGATTCAACCCCTGCAATTATTCTGTACATAATTCCACACGGTATTTTACAGGCTACACTGTAAAAGAGCTTCTTTACTATCAAATCAAATTTACACACCGACTTTAGTTAATTGTGTATTAATATTATGATGGTTGTCTGGGTCAGCTGCAGTTTTCCATGGGCCCTCAGAACACATGCCCATGCTTTTCCTTACAGTGGACAACAACTGGCACCAACTTCCCTCTTTTGCCATCAGAACCCTGTGTTTGAGCTCATATTTGGTGGATGGGCGAGTCTTCCATAAACACAACTGGAAATAACAGGAGGTGGTGGTGATGGTGACAGCAGTATGGCAGAAGTGGCATCATGGCTTGGGAGGAGGAGGAAATAGTGAGGAGACACTGCTGGGCCATCGGCAGCTGCCCAGCCATGTCGCCTGGTGTGACTAGACCTGTAGGAGAAGAATTTGATTTTAAGAAGAAAAGTAGGTAAAAGATAAAACGTAAATGACCCTTGGACAGTTAAGTCCAGTCAAAGGCGGCTATGTGGTGCAGCGTTCCTCTCGCTTCAGGCCGAACACAAGAAATGCACAGGTAAATGGATCTGAACCCTTTCCCTTCATGAGATTATGTTCTGATTAATACGGGCCCTTCTTTTTTCAATCTGATGCCCTCTCACATCTCTGCCTCTCAAAGGCTTGCACAGCTGTTTGTTACATCAGCCCAGGCTACAATTAGGGCCGTCTTATCCATAGGCACTAGGGTTGCAGGGCACCCGGGAGCCGGGCTCTCAGAGTGCCAGGCCAAGAGTCTGGGGCCAGAGAGTTAAGTCCGGGGAAGAGCCCATCCACCGGTCGGAGCACCACGGTGGGCTCTTCCACTGCAGGCGGCTCTGCGCTGCGAGTTTGGGGGGCAACCGAGCCAGCGAGACCCTGAGGCAGATGGCTGGCTCCGCCCTCCTGCGCGCCTGGGACTGGGCAACCTGGGAGGGGTGTCGGGCATATCTTTGCACCCCGACTCCGGATATGCTTAAGACAGCCCTGGCTACAAGCTCCACAGGCAAATGGTTCCTTTGGGGCTGGTCAGGGGGCCGCTCAGAGACCAGAAGCAGCAGCAGCGGCTGCCCAAAGGACTC
Source organism: Podarcis siculus (assembly GCA_034642415.1). Lineage (NCBI taxonomy): Eukaryota > Metazoa > Chordata > Lepidosauria > Squamata > Lacertidae > Podarcis > Podarcis siculus. The sequence continues at coordinate 2,801,098 of JAXCMG010000159.1, forward strand.
TCAATGAGAGGGAAGAGGAGGCCAAGGGAACACTCCACAAGGGAGGGTGTTCAGGAAAGAGTGAGAGGCTGCCAGCTCTGCAGGCAAGGGGTGACATAACTGGGCTCCTGAGCCTCACAGGGGTGCCATAGAAAGAATATAGTTGGTCAAGGGAGCCAGGGACTCAAAAAGGTTGAAAACCTCTGAGCTAGAACATCTAACACAGTGTCCTAACACTGCCCTGACACCAGGGATGAGTAACCTATGGCCTTCCAGATGTTGTTGGACTACAAATTCCATAATCCCTGACCACTGGCTATCTCAGCTGGGACTGATGTGAACTGGAGGCCAACAACATTTGGGGAGCCAAAGGTTCTTCAACCCCTGCCTTGCTACTTGTTACCTGTTACAACTATCTGACTAACTTTGAACAAAAAACACCTGATTTCCCAAGATGTTTCAGTGCTGTTCCTTACATCCTTTTAGGTAGAGAGAAGCTGAGTTTGACCATGGTTTACACTGCTCTCTCTCTCTCTCTCTCTCTCTCTCTCTCCATCTCCATCCCTTTATGCTGAACAACTGTAATTATTGTTCATTCTGAAGCTGACAAAGGACAACTGAGATGTCATATAATCAAGAGACTCTTTTCAGTGGGTGTTTCATTATGATCACTGTTTAGATAATTTTGTGGGCTTTTCTCACTGCATGTAAAATGATTAAGCTTTGTTTGCGTAACTTGCCAGCAAAAAGTGTATTGGCAGACACATAGACAGCAGATGATAATTTAATGGAGGGCTTGTCATTTAGAAGCAAGCGTGTAGCCCTGTTCATATATTATTCTTACGTAGGGATGAGGAGAAACACACTGGTGCATGTATTAAAGGAAATTTACAAAAGTTCATATTTCTTGAACCAATTTGTAAACTGAATTGCTGCTCTATTTTGAAATTTTAACTTCTCTGAATTTTACAATGTAGTTCTCTAGCCATAGAGTGCATACAAAAATACATATGTTAGTGAAGCATATGTGGAAACAAATTTGTATCGTGATGAAAATAACATGCAAAAATGCATTTAATTATGTGATATTGCCTGCCAATATTTGTGTATTGGGCAAAAATGCATACAGAAAGTGTATATCAGGAGAAATGCATACAAGAAGGTTTACAAATATTTATGCTGACTTTTATCTTTATCTATTTTTAAATGCAAATGTATGTGGAAATGCACAAACAAAACTTAAGATTGGGGAAGATGAGGACAGTAGAGAAACAGATTCACATCTCTCTCCTAACATGTAGGACATAGTTGTGTTTACCTTGGAGCGAGGCTGCATTTTTAGACCTACCCTGACGTACTGTCTTCTTCCTCCAACAACTGCATATTGAGCACAGTTATCTGAAATAAGGAGGACTCAGAGCTATCAGGACACCCAGTAAAGTGGGTGTCCCAATTGTGTCCAGGGAATTCTTTGCAAACAACTGTGTGGAACACATTGTATAAGAGCCCATTGGAGGAAATGAGAGTTTCGCTCCTATTGCAAATTTCAGATTCAGAATGGGATTGCAGTGGGGGGATGGGACAAGGAACTAAAGCCCCTTACCCCCCAGGTTTTCCATTCCTTGAGTGGGATTTCTAGATTATAACATTTTGAAACAAAGAAACAAGCAGCCTCTGCTTGAGGACCTCCAAACAAAATAGAGGCCTCCTCATTCATTTAGGCCAGGTGTGGAGAATATTTGGCCCCAGATGTTGCAGAACTATGACAGGAATTATAGTTCAGCAACATCTGGAACAGATGTTGCCAACAAAGGTCTGTATAGTAAAAGCTATGGTTTTCCCAGTAGTGATGTATGGAAGTGAGAGCTGGACCATAAAGAAGGCTGATCACCAAAGAATTGATGCTTTTGAATTATGGTGCTGGAGGAGACTCTTGAGAGTCCCATGGACTGCAAGAAGATCAAACCTATCCATTCTGAAGGAAATCAGCCCAGAGTGCTCACTGGAAGGACAGATCCTGAAGCTGAGGCTCCAATACTTTGGCCACCTCATGAGAAGAGAAGACTCCCTGGAAAAGACCCTGATGTTGGGAAAGATGGAGGGCACAAGGAGAAGGGGACGACAGAGGACGAGATGGTTGGACAGTGTTCTCAAAGCTACTGGCGTGCTCTGGTTCATGGGGTCATAGTGTTCTCGAAGCTACCAGCATGAGTTTGACCAAACTGTGGAAGGCAGTGGAAGACAGAAGTGCCTGCGTGCTCTGGTCCATGGGGTCACGAAGAGTCGGACACGGCTAAACGACTAAACAACAACAAAACATCTGGAAGGTCAAAGGTTCTCCTGCTTTAGGCAATTGGTTTAGTTTTTTAACTGCTCTTATTATTGAAATGTTTCTCCTAATGTTCATTCAAAATCTACTCTCCTGTAGCTTAAGCCCATGAGCTATAGTCTTGCCCTCGGGAATAGCAAAGAAGAAGTCTCCCTCTGGTCAATATTTTATGACATTAGTATTAACTTGTGGAACTTTCAAACTCATATATTTTGGGCCTGAAAGTCAATTGAAACATTCGGAGGGGAAAGCACATAGTACATTGCTCCTGGGACTGCACCACTTCAGGCAAGGGTGTTTCATTTTGAAACGTTCCATCACTCAGCAATAAAAAGTAGCACAACAGGATAACTCTAGGCTAGAAACGCACGCCCAATCATTTTCTGGTGCACAGAAGTATTCTAAAATGTGATCACCTTACCTGCACTCTGAAATGGTGCAGTCCCAGGAGGGCTATCTTAAACGTTTCCATCAGCTCACAGAACCCAAATTTACTCACTTGAAGGATGTGTAAACTAGCACTATTTACTTTCTGTCTCAACTTTCATTTTTATTTTAAATACAGACTCCAAGCTATTTAAATGATGTATCACTATAAACGTAAGGTAAAAAGGTAAAGGACCCCTGGACAGTTAAGTCCAGTCAAAGGCAACTATTATTTTGGCTAACTCAGTTTTCTAAAAGAAAACAAAAGTTGCCCAATTAGTTCAAATCACCAGGTTAAATCAACAACGGCCTCCAAGTCTACCCTCCTCCCCAAACTGGCTATACACCTCCTAGAACTTACAAAAAGTAAGCAAAAATATAATATAAAATAGAAGGGAGATAAACCAAACATTGCTGGAGCAGAGACAGCTAAAGAAGCAGCACCAGTAATTTAATGGGGAGGGGAAAGGTTAGAAAAAGAATCAAATCAATGTATACTTCTTATGGATTTACACCGATGACTCCAGCTAAGCTGCTTAAATCCAATTGATTTATTCAGCCATATTGTGCACCTGTAGGTGCAGTAGTGATGTGTGGAAGTAAGAGCTGGACCATAAAGAAGGCTGATCGCTGAAGAGTTGATGCTTTTGAATTATGGTGCTGGGGGAGACTCTTGAGAGTCCCATGGACTGCAATGAGATCAGACCTATCCATTCTTAAGGAAATTAGCCCTGAGTGCTCACTGGAAGGACAGATCGTGAAGCTGAGGCTCCAATACTTGGGCCACCTCATGAGAAGAGAAGACTCCCTGGAAAAGACCCTGATGTTGGGAAAGATGGAGGGCACAAGGAGAAGGGGATGACAAAGGACGAGATGGTTGGACAGTGTTCTCGAAGCTACTAACATGAGTTTGACCAAACTGCGGGAGGCAGTGGAAGACAGGAGTGCCTGGTGTGCTCTGGTCCATGGGGTCACGAAGAGTCGGACACGACTAAACGACTAAACAACAAAAAGGTGCAGTTTTAGAGTTCATCTGTGACAAGCTGCTTGTCACACCTAGGGATGGGTGAGGAGTCATATCTGCTGCAGCCCTTTGCAGTGTCCCCAATCACATGGCCACAGCCTATCCAGGCTATACAATTGCATAGGCTTTCAGAAGTGATCCTGAATTTGCATTAGTGAAGATGGCAGTGCAATGCCCTTTCCTTCTCTCTAGGCATCCCCTGTAACCGGTGATGCTAGCTCAGAACAGATGCAAATGACCTATTTGCCAGCCTACTTGTGCAAAAGCCCTGCTCACATTTCATACATGACAAATGCAGTGTAGGAGAAATATAATGATGGATGAACATACCGGTAGCTGGTATAGTGTAGCAGAAAAGAGACTGAGCTATGAATCAAGGAGCCGCTGGTCCAAATCTTGCTGCAGCTGCAAACTCACTAGGGGGCTTTAGGGGAGTCCACTGTGATTTCATAACCAGGTGCTATAGGGAAATAATAGCAGTGACCTGTGTTAGACATTTGGTCTAAGGACCACAACACAATAATGTGAAATGTCTAAAATGCATTATAAATGCTAGAGATTGCCATGATTTAAGTCCCAGGAGCTGTCTCATGAGCAGAGCAGGTGGGTAAGGATGTAGATGCTGCTACATTTTCAAGTAGCCTGATTCCTGAGTAAAAATGGATTTTCAACCTGGCGAATTAACTCCTAATCCTATTTAAGGATGCCTGCCTATGGATTCTGATGGAACTTAAACTTCCCACCTAAACAGTATTACAATTCCAGCTTTATAGCCCAAGCAAATAAACTACAGCACTGGCCAACCAACATTTTGGATGGGTTGCAATAATATTCACATTCCTGCAATCTTGAGGGTTTATGAAACTTGTCTCTTTGTTCCCAAGGATATTTCAAGCATTCTATCACCCCCATCTTTAACCCTAATCATTGCTGGAGGTGCATGGAGTGGAGATATCTAACAATATTCTCAAACCTGTTGTCCGGGACACTTATTTACAACAATGAATGAATAAACCATTTTTAAACTGTGAGCAAAAAATCACAGGAACTCAAAACACCAGCTTTACAATACTTCTATTATTTTTGTGAATGCATTTTCTTGAGGGATATTCCTATTCCACTATAGAAAAAATTTCCCAATTATGCACAATATCAGTCATTAATAACTACTAATTGTAGATTACTATTCTATCAGTTGTAGACAATTACTTCCTACTCAAAACAGACTCACTGAACTTAATGAACATTAACTTTTAACATTAACCTTAGGCTCCATAATTTCAGCAAGTCTACTCTGAGTAGGATTAGTATTGGAGACAAAGCTATGACTTTCTACACCATTTTTCTACTGCTGGATTGACATTTTCACTTTTCTTCAAAAAGCCGCTTTCCAAGAAATTACTAAAGAATGTCCCACATATCATTTTCACTGGCCGTTTCTCAGATCTTCCAACCTGTGGCATGGGCATCTGCTGTTGCTGCTTTAATAACATTTTAAAAATCTTCCCTTGTATAATTTAGTTGGTATACATGGGATTTTATTGATTTTTTGGTGAGGCAGGGCAAATGAATTTTGAAAATAAATCATGTCCCATCAAAATTGTTTAAAAGGCACCTGAAATTTTATTTTTTATATATAAAAATATTGCAGGTATGTAATGTTATTGCAAACATACATTTCTTCATTTAAATGTGCTTTCAAGAAATCAATATACCCCCCACCCTCCAAAACAGCCCTAGCAGCCTACAGGGGATTTCTCACTTGATATTTTCTCTATGTTAACTGCTATGTTTGCTGAGATTGCTAGATCTGTCAGGCAGATATATCTCCATTGGGTAACAGGTACATAGGGCTGGGAGTTCTTGCATTGCCTGCAATGTGTGGTGCATAGCGATCAAAATACCATTAGGCTTTAAAAGAAGACCCCTGTTTGTTTTCAGACATGGCAAGATTTTTCTTTCAAAGAGAGGGTGTGTGAAAGAGAAACAATTAAGGAGATGATCTTGCATTTTCTTCCTGATGGTGTTCTATGGCATAAATCTGCCACATATATGCAAATGATAGTGTTCATGGTAGCTCTTTCCCCCAAACTAAAACGGCTAACATATAAAGCAACAAACATAAATATCCTAGGCAACAGACGACTGTGAGGATGCTAAATCTTTTTTATACTTAGCACAGATTTTTACCATGATATGATCTCCCCTATGATAATGGGTTCTACTTTTAGCTTTGCTCTGTATTTTGTCAACCAAGAAATATTATTATGAAAGTATTGACATTCCATGTTACTCTACATTCACACAGTGAGAATATCATCCTTTCTCTTCCAACAGTGACGTTTTGCTGTCAATAGCCCAGCAAGGTAATATTTTGTAATATTTGCATCAGCTAAACTACCTTACCTACCTTTCCACCCTGAATGGCATGGCAATCCTAATGTTGCACAGACAGAAATAGTGCAATATACCTACCACTGAGTCAATGATCCTGCTGGTTCACCCCAGTGAATACTGGTACATTTCCCTAAACCAGCTTTGAGCTGATGCAGTTGAAGGAACCAGGGATCAGTCTCTTTGGGAGATTCATGGAAATTTATAACCATTGCATGCTTGATACAGCACCCTGTGCCCCTAAAGTATCCATCTTATCTATCTCGGGTAGCAAAATGACTTGGGCTGCCCCACTCACAAATAACTTTTTAAAAAAGCTTTTGTCATATATTTTATTTCAGATGTACAGTGCTACCTCGGGTTACAGATGCTTCAGGTTACAGACGCTTCAGGTTACAGACTCTGCTAACCCAGAAATAGTACCTCAGGTTAAGAACTTTGCTTCAGGACGAGAACAGAAATTGTGTGGCAGTGGTGCAGCGGCAGCAGGAGGCCCCATTACCTAAAGTGGTACCTCAGGTTAAGAACAGTTTCAGGTTAAGAATGGACCTCCAGAACGAATTAAGTTCTTAACCCGAGGTACCACTGTACTGATGGTTGCTTTTTTATATATAATAGTTTTATTTGGTTTTACATATTACAATTTATATTCAAAGTTATAAGTACTGTAATAAAAAGGTCAATAAACAAAGATTCACCCGAATCTCTGGACTTCTCCACACCCTTCTGTGGGTTCCATCACTAGTCCCTTTCTGCTGCATAATTTCCGCTGCATAATTTAAGTCACTCCAATTTTTTAAAGTATCCCATATATCCCAAGTTCTTCTTACACTACAAGTGTTATTCAAATCCTGCTAAAGAGCTTGATTGTTTACAATGGTCTCCAAAGTAAATTATGAATTCCCCCCATTCTTTGTTGAAATTCTGGTTTTCCTGGTTTCTGTTTCTCCCCGTCGTTTTTGCCATCTCTGCATAGTCCATCAGTTTGGCCTGCCATTCCTCTATTGTGGGGCTAACTTTAATGAGACAATTCCTTCCCCTAAACTTACAAGAAAATAAATGACACAAAAGGAAAAGGAGCAGGAAGGTAAGAGGAGAAACAAAGGCGCAACGTGTCAGGATTACAGATGTCCCTCTCACACCAAGAACATGGCAAGCTGGCAGTTTAATTGCACTTAGATTTATTAGTAGTTAAACAGTAGTTTCAGTCCGAGCTCACACCTCAATCATCTGCCAAAGACGACATTGAGCTCACTAAAAGGCGTGTCCTCCTCCAACAGGATATCCTCCGTCAGCTGCCCTTCCTTCTGTTGGACTGATGCCAAGCCTGGACCCTACTCCTTTGCTGTGTCCATGGGGACAGTTTGCCCATCTCCCTCTGGAGCCATCTCCACCCCCCTCAAAGCGATGTCTAAAGGCTGCAGTTCCTCTGAACCTGCCTCTGTCTGACCTATGCTACCTTGGGAATTTACAGCCTGCATTTCAAGACGGGAGGGCCTTGCATCACCCTGAGCATGGGAAGAAAGTAAGCCCCTGTTTTCCCCAGCCTGCCATCCCTCCCCTTTGGAGTCCTCACTGTTGCTCTGGGAAGGGACGTTCCTGACACAACGTTACCAAGAGTAGATGAATCCAGTTGAAAATGAAGCAAATTCATTCCTGAGTAGGATTGCCCATTCTCTGAATGGACCAATCCCACTCTGCCACCCTGGGCTCCTTCTGGAAGAAGTGCATGCTATAAGTTAAATAAATAGACAAATAAATAGATAGAACGATTTTCCATTCGCTTTTGGAGCAATACTCAAAGCCACTATGTGCTTCGGCAAAAGAAGAAGAAGAAAGGGACTTCCCTTTTGACTCTATCCTAAATCAAACCACTTCACAATCATTAACTCAGGTATCCTTACAAAGTCTGTGTTCTGCAGACCAACTTTATTAACCCTATGGCTAAGAAAGACTGTGGCTTGTCTAATGCCATTTAAAAGGTGAGCTGTGAACCAGAGACTTCCTGTCATGGAATTCATCCTCTTAGTCGCCATACTGTGCTAGCTCTCAATATGTAGGTTAGTTGATATTTAAAAGCAATTGCTTTTAAAGACGAGGATTAGTGAAGCTAGACTACAGGGAACTTTTTTTTTTTTTTTTGAGGATTCAAATTGCATGCATTTTGCGTTGTGCATTACTGAAATCCCCTATGTATTCCAACCAGTTAAGATCGTTCTTGCATGGTCCAACGTAGTGTTACCAATTTAAAATGAAATAGGTGACATTCGAAGAGCTGCCGCAAATTGCAAGCAGCAGAAAATCAATGAAGGTCAATGGAAGAAAATGGAGGGTGAGGGACCTTTAAATAAGGGCTGAATTATGCATGTGCAGCAATCATAATCTTTTTAGGTCTTGGGTAAGATTAGCAGTAGGGTTTAGAATGGGAAATCTTGCACATTTGTGTGTGTGTGTGTGTGTGTGTGTGTGTGTGTGTGTACAGAACTCATTCTACTCCTGGTTAACAGCAACATGTAAGCAGAATGCTGGACTGCACTGAGGATTTCCTCCTGGTGGTATCAGATACAACTACCTGAATATGTACATCCTACCCATTAAATAACTAATTACATCAGCCAGTCATAAAGATGGACATCTTGCTAACCAATTCGTAAATAATAAATCACAGCAGTACTGTTGGTCACTCAGGTCCACATGCCAACAAATATCTGAGTCAGTGAATCACCAAGGGAGGGAGGATTTCATAGCCAACTTCTGTAACTAACTGCCCTGACTGAGGATATGCAAAAATTTGCAGAGGTATTCGTAGCAGGCAGGAATGTGTGATTGCTTCTCTGAGATCACCTGATTCCCACATCTGGGGGATTCTGGGCTGCATTGCTGGCATTCTGACTTCAGCCACCAGCATCAATGGCAACAAAGAGAAGAGGGAATCAACATGTGACCTGCATGACCTCAGAGGTCAAACCCTGATGACATCTGCCTAATACATGCCAATCCATGACTTTCAAAGTAATATCATTAAAAAGGCAAAACAAAAAACTAACAAGACCTTCAAGGTTCAGCTTCATCGCATAAATGAGATGGTTTTGTTCAGGCATTAACGGGCCCAGATCTCTGTTCTTTTAATGTGCATTATACCGCATCTCACAAAAAGACACCATAATGAATGAAATAAAAATTCTGCTCAAGAAACAATGGCATCACAGTTGGGCAGCAATTTCCTGGCCACAGAGTGGAAAGATGGCATGGACAATAGACAATGGTTCTTTTGAGGAAGAAATGGAAGTTACAATTTGCCAGATGCCCAAATTATTCACAGGTACTTCGGCACATCTCCTGATAAAAATTATGGTGGTTCAGCAGTGGATAGCAGCATTTGTCAAATCCATAACTAAACTCTCGCCCCTCCCCATTTACATTAGTAAAGTTATGAAGCTGAAATCTGGCAGCCGGTTGCACTAATCTATTTATTAAGGGAAAGAGTCGTGAAGCATGGCGTGCTATTTTATATCTACCTTAACGGTAAGCAGATGTGTATATTCAAGAATACATTTTAAGCACCATTAATACCCACACAGAAAGGTTCTGCAGTCATCTTTCAAAACAGCAAGTTTTATAGATGTGCCCTACCCAGGCAACCTTTTGCAAACTCTGAGTGCTCATCTGTCTTGGAGAAATGGCTCGGCGTTTTCATTCATCATTCGAATGAGGTATAGTAAGAGTTCCAGTTCTCCCTCTTGCACACCCTATGGTGGAACCGGCATATTTTCACAGACTGTCCTCCATTAACAGCAATGATGTTTTATGGTTCATTCTAGCTCTGTGCATGGGCCGTTGCTCGTTAGTTCATAGAGAAACTAATGAAGAGCAAAGATCCTCGGGATAGATAGACGGCTGTGGGAAGTGGTTGCGGGCTTCGTATTGTAGTCCCTGCTGTGCCTTTTGAAAATCTTCCGAATTGAAAAGGAAAAGGGGGGAAGGGGTGGAATTCCAGAGCCATTGACAGGAACAATTTCACTGAAATCTGTTTAAGACAAATTGGACCTTACAGGCTTACGCATACTGTAAGTTCACAGCCTTAAGAACAAAGTGATGAACAGTTCACAGGTGGAAGAGCCTCCATCTATTTTTTTCATAGCAATGGCTGAAGCAGCTTGCCCAAGAGATGAAAGGGGGCATTTGTCCTTGGCATCGGTGATGCAGGAGGACACTAAGCAGCAAGCTGCAAGACACAGCAGCCTCTCTGTTCCAAATCCGGCCAGGACACTGAGCTCATTATTCCAAAAAGACACAGCAAACAGCTAACAGGTTTTCAGTTACTTAACTGCCAGCTGGAAGCAGCATCCCTTGCCCTTTCCTGCACTTGGCAAAAAAATGCCAGGACAGACCGAGAGTGGTGGTGAAGTTATGCAGCAGCAGAAAAGGCCTGAAATGTGAGAGGAAGATGAGCAGAGAAACAGGTCCAGGGGAGGAGACCAGTATAACTAGGGCTAAGCAAGGAGAAAAGGCAAGGAGAGAGGGAGACATAAATGGTCCTAGCCTGGGAGAGGAAAATCAGGACCTGTGTCTTTCAGGGCCATGCTTCCGTGGGAGCCAGCTGACTCACATGAGAGCAGAGCCCCCCCAAAAAAATGTCTGTCTTTGGAGATCACAATCTCATGGGAGTGAAAATGGGACATCCTGGGATCCAATAAGAAGGTGGCACGGCTTCTGCAATTTCGGGATATCCTGCTTAAAGTGGAACAGTTGAGAGGTACAGTGGTACCTCTGGTTACGAACTTAATTCGTTCTGGAGGTCTGTTCTTAACCTGAAACCGTTCTTAACGTGAGGTACCACTTTAGCTAATGGGGCCTCCTGCTCACTGGCGGAGGAAGAGGAGTGTGACGGGAGTGCACTGCCCCCAGCAGTGTGATCCCAGTGGAGTGCCACCGCAGCTGCCCCCACCCGCGCTGGGTGCCACGCGCCTGCAGGCGAAGTGCCACACCCCCAGGTCACACTCCCAGGCCCCATCTGCTCTCTGCCCCCCCCAGTGCCAGAGCCTGAAGCTCCACCACTGCTCCTGCTGCCACCATGCCACCGGTACGCAATTTGTTTTCATCCTGAGGTAAAGTTCTTAACCCGAGGTACTACTTCCGAGTAGTACCTCGGGTTAAGAACTTCCAAGGTACTACTTAGCGGAGTCTGTAACCCGAAGTGTTTGTAACCCGAGATGTTTGTAACCCAAGGTACCACTGTATACCTTCCCACAGCAGGCAAATGTTGACAACACACTGTTGACCCTGGCTTTTGACACACGAGATGGATATTTTTAGAACCCACCTTTATTTTGGTAATTTTAAGTTGTCTCAAACTGTTTTTAATATTGTGTTTTAATATTAAAGTTGTGTCTCAGTTGTTGAAAGTCCCCCCCCCCCCAGGACTCTAGGGTGAGGGGTGAGTAATAAATTGTAACACTGCTAGTAATATTAATATTTGTTCATTTGATTTCACCATGCAATTAGAATCCCACGAGGGACAGCAGGGATGTGCTTGCAAGTTCTGACCTCTCCATCGCCTCCCCATTGCTCAGCTCCACCAACCTTCATACAACAGAGGATTTGCAGAATCAAGGTTCTATATCATCTCAGGAACCCATGTGAGTTGAGCATCTTCCTTCTGTAGATGTCTACTCTACAGAGCATGAAGGGTGGTGGAGCCCGGCAACAGGCATGTGACAGAGGAAGCAAGACTAGGAAGCAGATCCCTGCTCCTCCTCGTGCAGTTCAGTCATGTGGGATAACTGATTGCCTTAACAGGGGTCCAGTAACTTTGTAGGGGCACCAGCTTTTGATTTCAGCAATTCTGGTACCCGGGCAAGGCCACTGAATGAGACTGCCGGGAGGGAATAACGAAAGCTTCTTCTTTTTTCACTCTGTGGTTGGTGATGGCAGATAATGGGAGATGAATCTGTGGCTGGGCTCCAAACCACGTTGAAGGACATTTGCAAGGAAATACGGGCAAAAGCAACCCTCATTGGTGTTCCTGCTAACTAGATGTACTCTGCCACCAGCCATCCCTCTTGCAAAATCTGGGTGGGGGTAGCTGTGGTAGAAGCTTGGCAATGCTTCTGTGTGCAAAATGATGTGTGTGAGGTTGAGCTTGGCTGTTTAGTGAACTGTCTAATCTACCGTATACATTATTGAAGTGAAAATGAACCTACTTACTTTTATTTTTATTTTAAACACATCCAGCTTAAAATAAAATTAAAATTAGGGCAAAAAGCCTCAATGTCTAACTTTTATGCAGGGGAAAAAAAACCCCTGGCAATCAGCCCAGAGGTAAATTCTGTATATCCCCCTTTCCCCCCCCTGGTTACTTGGCGAAGTAATATTTGTGGATAAACAGGTTCTCAGGCCACTGGATTTCTGGAAATAATTCAGAAAATAGTTCATTTCCCAGGATCTGTCCAGTTTCATTAAATGGCTTCAGGCTTAGAGAATGCAGATCATGATAAGCCTTTAGCATCACTCCTGGTAAAATGATCTGCTTTATTGTAGCAAAATTATGCTAATCTAGAGCAACACTCCGTGATGTATGCATACAAAGCAAAAAATGATTCCTGGTGCTTTACTTTGCAATAAGGCCTTTGGGACAGGTGCTAAGCCTCATCATGGAAGCACTCTGTAACTGTGCAAAGGGTGGTTAAGTTTTCTGAGACTTGAGGATGCTATTGTACAGCTGTTTCTGGATGGGAGATTGCCTGCATACCATCTTGTATTCTTTGATGAAAGGAAGGTGGGATAAAAATGTACTAAATAAATAAATATGGTGCGTGTGAATTATTTCCTCTTTCACCAAGGATTCTGATCCAACTGGTTCTGTGGGCTTTGATAGCACTTCAGCCAGTTCTACCTTCAAATGTCTGAGAGTTCTGCAGAAATTGGGGGGGGGGGGGGATAAGCACACACAATTCTGATGGAATTTCATTCTTTGATGTTTGACTGCATCATGAAATGTAAGTAAGACACATAATCAGCTTAAAATCAACCTACCTATGGTTATATTTCCCTCTACCCTTACCCACTGAAATTGGGGTGGCATCACCCATTTAGCTCCTTTGCAAAACTCCTTCCAAAATAAAAGCATGTCTAGGCTTTGAAGACTGGGAACATTTTGTGTTAAAGTCTCTGCAGTTAATTTGCAAATAATGCTTTTCTGACACACTCAAATGAACACCATATTGGCGATGAACACTGTGTGCCATCAAACATTTAAAAGCAAAATATCAGTTTTTAGAGCTCGGCCTCTCATTTAAAGAGCTAAAGTAAACAAGCAGATGGTCTCTCAGTGTGTGCCTTATGGAGATTACAAAATCTTATGTTCATGAAACATAAAACAGTCACTCACAGTTCCTTGATAAGTATAGCAAGGTGTGCTTATAAAATACATGAGAAATATATATATGTAAAGGTGACTCTAGGATTTACAGAACAGCTGAGTGTGGAATCTGAATATCATAGCTAATAAAGTGTATGTTTGAGGGGATCATGGAAACAGTTAAGAAAGATTTCAGTATCCCGGATGCTTAAAACAATACTTCATTAATCCTTAGGTCTTAATTTATGGGACTTAATAATCACAGTCTTAAAACAGTTATTCCTAATAATTGGTATTATCAGCCACTATACAACTAGTTTCGAGTTAATTAAAGAGAGCTTTGTCAGCTAATTAAATCTGAATGTCATTTTTGTAAAGATATAGCCTTGCTTTTCACCAGAACTATCACACATATTCAAGAGGAGTCACAGGGCTTTGGTGCTACATCCAGCATTAACAAAACAGCACCTTGAAGTATTAATCTACCAAAGGCAAGAATTGGGGGGGGGGGGCGGTTGCTGAGGTATAAAAACTTAAATCATTGATGATCTTTAGATGCAAAGATTATGCCTTATGAAATGCAGCAATAAATTAACTTTTTAAAGGTCTGAAACAAGCTATGGTGTATCTTTTTTGTATGATTTAAATAACTTTCTATGATTTAAATAAGAAGCTAGACAAATAAACCATTCCACCTCCCAGTCTGCTCCCAGTCTGGGTGGGATTCAATCACATACAAGAAAATTCAGGTTATGAGATTAAAGTCTATCTGGCTGTCAAGTGAAGCTCACCTGACTATCACCACAGAAATGTTGGGCTTTTTGCTGTCAGGCAAATGTACTGTAAAGTGTGGGATGATTGCTTATAGTGATGTCATATAGCATCACTGCTCAGAAACAAATCGAAACGAATGCTCAATAAACAACTGATGTAATAAAACAAATCCACAAACTTTGTACAAAAAATTAGAATGAATGCTCAATAGACTGGTTGTCTGGAAGCAACCTCCCCTAACCTGAAATCAGAGCCTCCCACTTTGAGCACTGGGAACATTCAACTGTGTATAACAAGGGTTGATTGGTGTGGTGTTTGCCCATTCCTTGTGATTATGTTTGTACAGGGGGATGGAAATGGTTAATGTAGATTGACCAGTGAGAAAGCTTAGAGGCAGAGCCTACCTGGTTTTGAGGCTCAGCCCAGGGGTTTTACCATTGGGAGATAGAGGAGTCAGAGTCAGACAGAGTCAGTAAGACGAACATAGTGGTTGTGACAGATAGAGTGAGAGACAGGGATAGAACTGAGAGAGAAGAGTGTGACAGTGTGAGATTGTGCCACATCTAGTTAAGGGCACATGTTTGTTCTTCAATAAACTTTAAGCTTCATTGTTGACTTTACAACCTGACTGAGGCTCAGTATTTCACCAGAAGAAACCTGGTTGGTGGCAGCGGAAGAATAAAGCAGTGGTGTACAGGTCAATAGTCCGGGAAACGACCGGGGGCTCTGTACGAATGCCACAATCGGTGTGTAGAAAAAGTGTGTGTGTGCACACGTGTGTATGTGTACACAGCCTGCCACATACCACTTTCTCGTGCATGAGTTTCTTTTGGTGCAGAATTACACATTTGAATGAGAAAGGATGTCTGCTTCCTTCCATCCATGAACAGTATTTTGTAGGCAGGGGCGCCAGCTCCAGAGAAGCGAGCCCTTTTGGCCCCCTCTATTTTGGGGGTCATGGTCGGCCCTCACCCGCAATGCTTCAAACACAAGGGGACTAAGTGTGGAGTTGGCCGTAGTGCAGCTCTAGTGGCAAGCTCCTTCTTCTCGTCTCCTGCTGCAGAGGGGATGGTGGTTTGAAGCAGCCTCCTGCCAGTGGTGGCACCAGGAGTAATAATTTATAATAATAATTTATTATTTATACCCCACCCAACTGGCTGAGTTTCCCTGGCCACTCTGGTGAGTTCCCAACACAATATTAAAAAGACAATAAAACATCAATTAAAAACTTTCCTAAACAGGGCTGCCTTCAGATGTCTTCTAAAAGTCAGATAGTTGTTTATTTCCTTGACATCTGATGGGAGGCTGTTCCACAGGGTGGGCACCGCTACTGAGAAGGCCCTCTGCCTGGTTCCCTTTAACCTCACTTCTCACAGTGAGGGAACCGCTAGAAGGCCCTCGGTGCTGGACCTTATTGTCTGGGCTGAACGATGGAAACACTCCTTCAGGTATACTGGGCCAAGGCCGTTTAGGGCTTTAAAGGTCAGCACCAACACTTTCAATTGTGCTTGGAAACGTACTGGGAGCCAATGTAGGTCTTTCAAGACCGGTGTTATGTGGTCTCGGTGGCTGCCCCCAGTCACCAGTCTAGCTGCTGCATTCTGGATTAGTTGCAGTTTCCGGGTCACCGTCAAAGGTAGCCTCACATAGGTCTCA
Organism: Podarcis siculus; assembly: GCA_034642415.1. NCBI lineage: Eukaryota > Metazoa > Chordata > Lepidosauria > Squamata > Lacertidae > Podarcis > Podarcis siculus. Next base: position 2,817,040 of record JAXCMG010000159.1, read on the forward strand.
GCCTATGTACCCAATGGAGGAGGCAGAGGAGGAGCCACCACCCATTGAAGCTGTATGGTCACTGGGTTTGACTCCACCACCTGCTTCTCCCAATGTCCTGAAGTCAGGCACACAAACATAGGAACATCACAACACCACACACACAACATTTGCCCATCCCCTATCACCTTTATGAGCTGGTGCCTCTGCTTGGGGGCAAAGAAACCTTATGTATGGTAATTTTGCCTCAGCCAAAAGTAGGTGGGCCTTCGAGACAAGGTTTAATGTGCCCCTTCATCTCAGAATCTACTCCTCTTTGCCAGTAGTATTGAACTCCAGTAGCAGGGGCTTAGCAGTAAAATTGTGTGCCTTGATTTCCCTTCTGTAAAAGAAGGGCAAGGCCCTCTAGGCACCTTATTTGGGATATTTGCACCAGTTTCCTGTTTTTGAAACATGAGGCATAACATCCTGGAAACTTTCAAAGACAAAGTTTATAAGTTAAACCTTTTCTGAATGGTGAGCTGTGGCAGCATTTTAGTAACAGCAGTTTCTCAGGTTCCTGATATCTGGGATTTATTTTGTTACACAACAAGGTTTGTTGGTTTCCCCCCTCTCCCCTAGTTGAACCTAACTATTCTCAAAGGCTCCTCTCACCCATAAGTCTTTTAAATGGCTTTTGTTGTTGCTGGGTTTTCAGAATCTTTCATCTTTCAAAATGGGGGTTAAAATTGCACTGGGAAGCTACAGCAAAAGTTCAATATCATATGCCTCGGGTGAAGTCTCCAGGTAATTAGAAAAACAGTTCAAAACCATTGGTAAGTAAGCAGTAACTCCTGAGAGGCATTAATACTAACCCTTTTGTTTTCCTAAGATGTTGACAGAATACTTTGAATCTGTTAAAAAAAAATATATTTTCCCTAAGTAACCTGGAAGAGAATGGCCAAACTGTACACAAAGAAAAATAATAATAAAGAAAAACAACCTTTTATATTATAGCAGCAGTCAATATGACAATTATCTTTAAATGGAGTAAATCATTACCTTGCTCACTTTCATCAAAAAAAATTGGAATGTTTCATTAATGCTGAAGCTCAGCCATATGGTCAGGACCAGGGAGCAAGATCAAAAGGTAGTTTCCTGGAACTCTGAGTGCTTCTTTTAACTTAGGTGGAAACGTCTGCTTAAAATAGACTGCAGCATTATGGCATATGATTCACTTTTGAATAATTACATATTATTGAAAACCTTTTTCCTTAATGTGAATAGATTGAATAGTCATTGCTGAAGTGAACCTAGACTATACAATGGCTGCATTCATAACCTTCTAACCTGCTAAACCATAATTTAATCCTTTCCCTGTCCCCCGCATGGGTGTGAGGATTTTAAAAGCTTTCTCTTCCACTTGTGAGAAGCTGTAGCTTGCCTTGTGGTCTGGACTCAGGACAGTGGCTAATCTTAACTATGGTTAGTTAAGTCAGTTTCCGGAACAATGGGTTGAAGTTGGCTCACTTGAAACTAACCATAGTTTATGTTCATCACAGTTTGTCAGTCCAAATGATATAACAAACTGGGGTTAAGCTTTAAAAGGAAGTAAAAGCATCTCAGCTCCTTCTGCCACATGCACAGGGAGAGGAGAGGAAGAAGTGCACAAGCCCAAGGTATTTTGTATATGGACTGATAAACTATGGTTTACTATGATGGGCAAACCTGGCCACTGTATGGGAGATCCCCCCCCCCCCCATTATTGTAAAACACATTGGGATAGAAACTGACAATATGTTCCATCCCTGTGTATATAGAATATAGGCGAAGGAAAGCTGTGTATTTTTGCCAGCTTATGAGGGAAGGGCTAAAACTCAGTGACAAAACATATGCATGAAGCAGATCTCAGGTTCAATCCCTCCCATATCCAGGGATGGTTATGATGTCACTTTTTAAAAAGATGAACTCAAAGCAACTTGCAAAAACTAAGATTAAAAACTAACAAGAGTAGGGTTTGGAATGCTCCTTGCCCCAGAACCTAGTGAACCATTGTCAGATAATGTAGGTTACACTACAGTTAGGTCGACAAATGATTTTACTCAGTTTAAAGCAGCTTCCTGGGTTGCTTAGCTCTATTTCCAATTCCTGCTCCGTTCCTTTGCCTGAAATAATCTCTCACTATGACATGTGGAGAAAAAGGTCAGGTCAGGGCCAGATTAAGACCTTCAGAGGCAATAAACACTTAAAATATTTTGGTGCCCCCATCTATATCCAATTCAGCTGACCAAAATAAGAATGATCACGTGAGCCTCAGTGGACCAAGTGGCAGTCAACCAGTAACCAGATTCTAATTTTGTTGCATTTCCAATATTGCAGCATATCATTAATCTCTATTATTACTATTTTATTATTACTATGTTATTATTCTTTTTATTATTGTTGTTGTATGTGTGTGTGTGTATACTGTGGGAGCCTTCTAGTGGTACCTGGTTCAGCTGCACCATACAGTCAGTGGTAAATCTGGCAATATGGTGCCCCCCCTTCCCTTGATGCCCTAAGCACATGCTTATTTGGTTGAGTGTTAGGCTTTGAGGAATCAGATCCCTCCCAAAGTAGCAGCCCACAATCAGAGAAATGATAAAAGTTCCTCCAAGCAATTTATTCAATAATTCACAGAGAACAACAAAGGAATGCAGCCTTCCCTAAAAATGGTGTTGCTCTAAGTAAAGTCTCCCCCCCCCAAGTCTCTCCTATTCAACATCACTCCCCTATACGATGTCACTCCTATGCCAGTTAATCTGAGCTTTCCGCATCTGAGCTCTCTGTTCTAATACCCTCAATGCCCATCTGGTCTTGGGAGAGGTGGGGTCAGGAAAGCTTTCCAAGGATACTGAGTCTGTCAGCTGTCTCTCCCCTGATGCTTCTCCTTCTTCCTGCTGTTCCTCTTCCAGCATTTCCCAGCTTCTGCCCTCTGCAGCCTCTGAACTATGCCCTTCTGCAAACCACTGTTCTAAATCTATACTGTCCTCCTGTTCTCTGGAAGGTTCAGGAGAAAGGGGAGGGGGTCCCTGCCATTCCTCCTCAGTCCAGCCCCTGACACCTAATGGTTAATCCAGTACTGGACAGGCAAAAGAACTGGGTAAAGCACATATGGGAGCATATTTAAAAGGCGCAAACACAACCCACATTCATCCTGCTTTTGTCAAAAACCTTATAGCATCCCTGCCAATATAACTATGAAAGATGTGCCCATTTTATGTAGGGTTCAGTTTTGCTTCATAAATTGCTATTTTGGGCTGTTTGTGAAATTGGTCATGAACACCCCACCACCACCACTAACACTTCATTATTATTATTATTATTATTATTATGTTGTTGTTGTTGTTGTTGTTGTTGTTGTTGTTGTTAAGTTGTGGGTAGACATAGCAGACGACACAAAGGTTTCTCCAAGTAGTTCTTTATAAGTAAGCTGGAACTGAACTGAACTGCAAACAGCTCAACCAGCCTGCTTTTATAGGCAGCCGACTGTCAACATTGTAACAACAACAACAACCCAGGGTTTCCTGCCTAAATTAACTTACGTGGACCTGAGTGAAAACTATATACACAATACCCCTGGTGGCCAGGGTGAGAACTTCAATACATAACAGCTGTTGTTCCCATGTTGCAGAGAAAGGGTTGTGTGTGAGTGAACAGTGGGTGGTCTACCCTACAGAGTTTCTAGTAGAGATAGAGTTAGAAATGGGAACTGAAACTCACAGCTCCCACACGTAGGATCCTAAAGCAGCAGTCCTAGCTGCATGTTATGTTTCCTCAAATTGCCTCGATCCCGCAGCTCCCTTTTCATTCTTCTTGCATTCCATTTTTGGAATGCACTCTGTAGCAGTTTCTACAAATTGTTTTGGCTCTGCAAAAGAAATTATACTCTCCCATAACATAACCATCGCCACTGCCACATCGACAAGTGGGAATGGAGATGCACAAGTAAAATTGAGTTCCATAAACAGAGGAAAACTGAACCATTTTACTAGTATTAAAAAAAGAGAAGCAAATTCTACAATAGGAGGGGAAAAATGGAAATGGGTATATATGGTTTAAGTGGCTGCACTCCTGTGCGCTCATTTCAACTATTTGCATGCAAAAGTAATAGCACATTAGCATAACGGCTCTGCAAGTTGGCGAAACGGCCTCAGCAATGTCAAACTCTTACGCTGCACATTTCCATATCCAGACATTACAAAATTACCATTTTGGAAAGACTCTGGAGGGAGAGAAAGGGAGAGACTTAGAGAAGAAGCAGTATGAAGCAAAGGTGGGCTGAACTCTCCCCATATTTCCCAAACATATTCTCCTTCTGTGAAAATAGGGGCTGATGTCCTGCTGTTCTCTGATTTTTTTTTTGATTTTTTTTGATACCTTACTGGACTCAGCAGATAGTGTGACCATTGGTGTTATGGGTCTCTCGACTCTGTGAGGGCCTGACATGTTTTGGTGGCCCTAGACAGACTGAGAAGAGAAAGAAGAAGAATGAGCAGATCATGGTCAGGATTACTTGCAGGCAGGGATGGGTAATAGAGGTCTTCCCTTTGTGAATCTAGACGTCAGAGATGGAGCAGCAGTAGATCTGCTGGCTCTTTTGTCCTCCCCTCTGGCAGAGCACTGAGCCTCATTGGGTAGCAGAGCCTTAACCAAACAGAAGGTGGGGCAGAACAGAAGGAGCTGCAGTGGAGCTGGGGGCAGACACAAGAAACACCTTTGTAGATAGGATCAGATGCACCCACCCAGCCAGAGCATGTGTATGCCCATGCAGCCGACTCATAAGGTGAGAGTGTCCCTTGAGTGAGCTCACTGCATCTTTTAAGAGTTTGGCAGGAAGGACCTTTCAACTGTTGAAACGTATTTGTAGCTTCCGTTCAGTTCCTCTTGCCTTTTTCGTGTACCTTGGAATTTTGGTACATTGACCTTGTCCTTGGTGCTGAATCTGTACCTCCATTTGCCTGAATAATGATATCTTCTTTACTTTCAAGTAAGAATGGCTGTTATTGTGTTTTGGGGTGGGATCCTGGCAACTGCGAAGCTGTGGAGAGTATCTCACAATTTCCTTCTGACTACACTTTACTGAATGCCTTGGAAATGCATTGTATAAAATGATATAGCAGACAGTCAAGACAGTGTAGTTGGTGGGCGGCTGTGGCTAAAGCAGGCATAGGCAAACTCGACCCTCCAGATGTTTTGGGACTACAACTCCCATCATCCCTAGCTAACAGGACCAGTGGTCAGGAATGATGGGAGTTGTAGTCTCAAAACATCTGGAGGGCCGAGTTTGCCTATGTGTGGGCTAAAGCCTTGTACGACTCTGAGTGATGTGGGACTTGGGGGGCGGGGAGTTAACAACCTCATAACAATATATAACACAGGGCACAATCCACTTCCAAGAATTTTGGAGAAATTTACCCCACCCTCCCCAGTGATCTTTCAGAAAAGTTCTGTTTTGCCCCACTCAAAGAAATGATAAAAAAGACATTTTTGCACAGTTCTACTATGGAGATGCAGAAGTCAAATGTGCTAAGACAAGGATGCTTAACCTTTTTACCCTTGCAGGCCAGATTGTTATCTCTCTGACCCTTCGTCCACCAAGTTTGACAGGTGGGGTCACCTGATGCCACGTTGACTTCAACTGACCTTCTCTTTGCCCACAGAGGTCCTCAGAAGCCCCTTTCAAAGTGCTGCTTTGTGTGGCCGTGCTTTTAAAGGCACTTCTGAAGATTTGACCATCAGCTGATTGTCAAATCTTCAGAAGCTGCTTTCAAAATGCTGGGCAAGATAGTGCTTTGAAACGGACTTCTGAAGAAGTCTTCACAAGTCCATCTCAAAGTGTTATCTTCTGCAGTTAGGGCACGCAGATGAAAAGGAAGATGGGGCTCTTCTATCTTAAATATTATACAAAAGAAGGAATTTTGTGAGTGGCAGCTTTTCTCACTCTTTCATGACAGCCCTAGCTAAATGTGCTCTTCTTCATAATTATTAAAGGTCCAGAAACAAACTCCTTTGTGTCTAGGACTGGGTGCAGGTCCTCCTTTTCACAGATTTCTCTTTTTCCTCTTGTGAAGGTAGAGTGGAGAAATCCAAACACCATGAGGGGAGGGCTCATATACTTTATTTACAATTAGACATGTATAGCCCAGCCTCTCCTGGTATCAACACTTCTTCTTCATCATCATCTCCTATGAGTCATGTGCACCAAATCATTCTGAGTGCATGCAAGTGTCAGGCTGACTTGGAGCTAAGTCTCTTAGCACTTTAAAATGAGGGTTTAAAGTAAAAATAGACAAAAGAAGATTTAAAAGAAAGACTTCATTTAATTGTGAGTTAAACAGCATAGGAAACTGTCTTATCCTAAGTTTACACCAACTGGCTGTGGCCCCCTGGGGTTTCAAATGGGGAGCATTTTCGAGCCCTACCTGTCATGCGCCAGGAGTCAGCTTTGCCAGCTAAACAGCAGCCTGAAGGTGGAGAGGGCAGAGTGACTCCACCTGCAGCTGATCAGCCTTCAAGGACTCAGAGGAGAAGGTGCTGATGAGAACCATCTGACTTCAGCCTTCTTAAGGAGAAATTCCATCAGCAGTCAGATGCTGGAAACAATGCTTGTCATTCCTGGCCCAACCTTTGATCATCAGATTCCCTGCCTCCTGGATGTCTGATCATGTGATTTTTTGTTTGCCCGACCCTAGGACTGGACCTGACTTTGGATACTGGCACTACCTCCAGGCAAGTACTCCTCAGAGACTCTTCTGGTGGGCTGGTCTCCCACTCCACTGAGCTCTGCTCACTGTTCTCAGCCCGAGACTATGACAATTGGAGGCAGTAGTTCTTCTGAATAATGGATTCTGGAGGTCATAGGAGGGGAATGTGCCCTTGGGCTTCGGTCTTACTTGCATGTTTCCTACAGGCATCTAGTTGTCCACTCTGAGAGCAGAATGCTGGGTTTGGTGGGGCAATCACCCATTTCAGCAGGCTATACTTCGGTTCTTATTTGTGCAGCTTCCTGGGTGACTCATACAACTGTGTTGATGTTAATATCTGTGAAGCAAATCTAGTGCCCCTGGGGAATCTACCAATGACAGGGAATATTTAAAGATGGACGTGGACACAGAGATTTATCTCTGCAAGTAGAGAATCAAACCCAAAAACTCCTTCAGAATTCAAGAAGTTGCAACTTACTGAGAGAAGGACCGGAAGAACAAAGAGCTTCCTCCTTTCAATTTCCCTGCATGGAGCATGCAAAACAATCTAGTGCTTTATTGACTATCATGGGCTGCCTTTAACAATGACAGCTTGCTTTTGAAGGGCAGCCAGAATATTTGCTGGTTCTTTTCGTCTTTCAAACAGAACACAACGTTTCCTGGCCTTAAAATAGCAGCTGCTGTACTGGCTGCTCCTTTTGTGATTGCATTTGAAGGAGCTACTCGTGCCTCTACTTCTAATTTCCCCCCTCACCAAAAGCAAGGGCCATTTCTAGTCACATTTCCCTTTTGTATGAAAGGGTTTTCTATAAAGGGAAAGGAACTTTGTAGTGCTGTGCTTTCTTGTTTCTCTGCACTTTTTGCAGTAGTCTCCATTTGCTTGCTTTCTGTCTCGCGCTTTGCTTACAAAACAGCCCAGACCTCTCCCCACCCTGCCAATAAATGCGCATTCGGATGGATCCCCAGAACCATTTTACACACTGCAAGGCAATTATCAGCTTGTTCACACACGCATGTATCTTGCTTGGCCTCATGACTTGGTCACTCAGTGCAAGCGACCATTCTGCAATGAAATTGAGGCAATCCTGAGTTTGCCACTGGAAAACAAAGACTGATGAAGGGGTTTGCTAATAAGAATTTCTAATCTAAAAAAGGTAAAGGACCCCTGGATGGTTAAGTCCAGTCAAAGGTGACTATGGGGTTGTGGTGCTCCTCTCGCTTTCAGGCTGAGGGAGCTGGCGTTTGTCCACAGACAGCTTTCTGGGTCATGTGGCCTGCATGACTAAACCACTTCTGGCACAACAGAACACCGAGACAGAAACCAGAGTGCGTGGAAATGCCATTTACCTTCCTGCCAAAGTGGTACCTGTTTATCTACTTGCACTGGTATGCTTTCAAACTGCTAGGTTGGCAAAGGACAGACATTTTTGACCATTCAGCCTCAAGGGGAAGTTGGAAAGTACTGAAGAAAATGTGACAATTCCCACCATCCTTCCTTCCCTTAACTACATTTGAAGGAGACCCAGAAACTACAACTAATCCAGAATGCGGCAGCTAGACTGATGACTGGGAGTGGCCGCTGAGACCATATAACACCGGTCCTGAAAGACCCACATTGGCTCCCAGTATGTTTGCGAGCACAATTCAAAATGTTGGTGCTGACCTTTAAGGCACTAAACGGTCCCGGCCCAGTATACCTGAAGGAGTGTCTCCAGCCCCATTGTACAGCTTGGACACTGAGGTCCTCCTCTGAGGGCCTTCTGGTGGTTCCCTCAATGCGAGAAGTGAGGTTATAGGAAACCAGGCAGAGGGCCTTCTCAGCAGTGGCGCTCGCCCTGTGGAACGCCCTCCCATCAGATGCCAAGGAAATAAACAACTACCTTACCTTTACAAGACATCTGAAGACAGCCCTGTTTAGGGAAATTTTAAATGTTTGATGTTTTATTGTGTTTTTAATATTCTGTTGGGAGCCGCCCAGAGTGGTTGGAGAAACCCAGCCAGATGTGTGGGGTATAAATAATATAGTATTATTATTATTATTATTATTATTATTATTATTATTATTTATTTACTTCTACCTGTTGCTCCAGTGTTCAGATAAAACCCCACACCCAGCCATGCTTGCTCTTTCAATGAGTGATTGAGAGGAGGACTGTCCAAGCTACTTGTTCTCTCCAAAAGGCACAGCCACAGAGTGGGAGTCAAGACCTCTTGGAAGGCTCCCATCCCTTACCTGGTGACCAGGAGGAGGAGGCTCCAAGGTGCCCTTTGCTTCACAGCTGGGGCCAAAGAGGGACAGAACTGCCAGCCAGAGCTTGAACTTTTCCTAGCCCATTCTGGTCTTTCCCCAGGGCCTCTCTGCCGGTTTCTGTCCTTGGGCAAAGCACTTGCCCAGTGGCAGAAACATGGAAAAGAGAATCACCCACTTGTGGGTTTTTTATATATAATAAGAATATAAACCATTGAGCCTCTTGAGCTTGCTGATTGAAAGGTTGGCAGTTCAAATCCCCGTGACAAGGTGAGCTCTTGTTGCTCTTTCCCAGCTCCTGCCAACCTAGCAGTTCGAAAGCACACCAGTGCAAGTAGATAAATAGGTATCACTGTGGCGCAATGGGAAACGACATTTTCATGCACTCTGGCGCTCATCACAGCATCTTGTTGTGCCATAATTGGTTTAGTGATGCTGGCCACATGATCTGGAAAGCTGTCTGTGGACAAACACTGGCTCCCTCACCCTGAAAGTGAGATGAGCGCCGCAACCCCATAGTAGCCTTTGACTGGACTTAACCATCCAAGGGTCCTTTACCTTTACTTTTCTATAACAACCAGATTGAATCATAGAATCGTAGAGTTGGAAGCGACTTTGAGGATCATCTAACCCACCTCCCTACAAATCAGGAATATGCAGCTGTTCCATACAGGGATCGAACCTGCAACCTTGGCATTATCAGCACCACGTTCTAACCAACTGAGATATCCAGGATTAACATGGCTGCAGAAGTTCCTGTTGTGGCAATACTCGTGCTCCAGGTGGAGGCATAGCACATATGTTCATTTCTTCCACATTCATGTTGTTCCTGATGCCAACCTGAAGTCATGCAAAGGTTTATTTAATGGGAAGAGGAAACATTTAAGAGGTAACATACAAACTGCTGAAGCCACCACAAGTGCTTTCTTTTATGATTAAACATCAGTGTATTGGCAGAAGATGGGGAAGAGGGAATTGCATCACAAAAGAAGCATTTGGGTTGAATGGCTCAAGTTAGAGAATCAGAGACAAAGTAGCAAAAAATTAAGGCCAAAAGAGCATTGGAATGGGGGGGGGACCTTTCCCCAAGGTTATTCCTCTTTCATTCGTTTTTATTATGTGACCACTCTGGGAAAGTACAGCCTGAATGCACAGCAAACAAAATAAAAAGTAAAAGCCATTTGCTCTTTGTATCTCTTTGTGAATCATTTTACTTTGTAATGCTTGACAAAGAAGGAGAGAATTAAAGCTTTTGGGAAAGCCAAGAAAACTGTGTCCAAGATCTAAAGAGACATGCACAATTAAGGATGTTTGATGACTTCGATCTTTGTAAACTCTGAGATGCAGCTCCCACACTAAAGTGCCGGTTGGAATTTAGTGATCTGCTGGCTTTTGCTCTTTGGAAGGTTCTGACAGTTCACAGCTCAAAAAAAAAAAGGTATTTTAAAATACGTTTTAAATGTCTGTATGGCGAGGAAATACCTTTAAAAGCACGCATTTAAATACATATTTAAAATATATATTTACACATGTAATTTTCTACAGTTTTTTTTAAAAAAGCAGGCCCTGAATTCTGCACCAGCTGAAGTTTCCAAACCATCCTCAGAGGCAGCACCACATAATGTGTTGCAGTGATCTAACCTAGAGGTTGACGGAAGTTAGAATATCCCTGTCCAGATAGGGGCACAGCTGGGCCACCAGCCCAAGCTGATGGAAGTCACTCCATACCAATGAGGCCACCTGAGCCTCAAGCGACAGCAATGAATCCAGAAGGACCCCCAAGCTTTGTACCTGCGGCTTCAGTGGAACTATAGTCCCATGAAGGACAGGCAACCTCCCATCCATTCAGGCTAGGGAGCAGCATACTGACAGTGCTTCAGTCCTATCAGGGTTGAGCTTCAGTTTATTGGCTCTCATCCAGTCCATTACTGAGGCAAGACACCATTCCAGCCTATCAAATGCTGACCCGAAGTTTTTGGGACCTTCCATAGCAGCTCTGAGGTGCTCAGAGCTACTGTTGAAGGGAATCTCAGAAAGTCTCCTTTATAAGTAGTGTAGCACAAGGTACTTTTTGATTCCTGATCAATGGCTTTGTTGTTGTTGTGGCTGATGTTGAATTTATATACCGCCCTATACCCAGAGGTTTCAGGGCAGTTCAAATAAAAAGATCACAGAATATAAAATAAAAATAAAAGCAATCAACCAATAATAAAAGGTAAAGGTACCCCTGCCCGTACGGGCCAGTCTTGACAGACTCTGGGGTTGGTGCGCCCATCTCACTCTATAGGCCGGGGGCCAGCGCTGTCCGGAGACACTTCTGGGTCATGTGGCCAGCGTGACATCGCTGCTCTGGCGAGCCAGAGCCGCACACGGAAACGCCGTTTACCTTCCCGCTAGAAAGCGGTCCCTATTTATCTACTTGCACCCGGGGGTGCTTTCGAACTGCTAGGTTGGCAGGCGCTGGGACCGAGCAACGGGAGCGCACCCCGCCGCGGGGATTCGAACCGCCGACCTTTCGACCGGCAAGCCCTGGGAGTTGAGGCTTTTACCCACAGCGCCACCCGCGTCCCCCAACCAATAATACCCCATTTTAAAAGGGTATTGGATATTGATCAGGTGAACCAAAGGCCTGGTTAAAAAAGAACATTTTTGCCTGGCACCTAAAGGTGTATAATGAAGGCTTCTGGTGAACTTCCCTGGGGAGAGCATTCCACAGATGGGTAGACACTGCAGAAAAGGCCCGTTCTCATGTTGCCACGCTCCGGACCTCTTGAGGAGGAGGGACACGGAGGAGGGCCTCAGAAGAGGATCTCAGGGTCCGGGTAGGTTCATATGGAAAGAGACAGCCCTTCAGATTTTGTGGTCCTGAGCTGTTTAAGGCTTTGTAGATCAAAGCCAGCACTTTGAATTGGGCCCGGAAACTAATTGGTAGCCAGTGCAAATGGACCAGGATCGGTGTAATATGCTCAAACTGTCTTGCTCCCTTCTGCACCAGCTGAAGTTTCCAAACCATCTTCAAAGGTAAACCCTACATATATTTTAGATGTTATTTTTGCTTTTATGTCAGTGTCTGCAGCACAGGTACATTTGATAGCATATTTGCCTCTCTTTACACCTGTGTGAGGACACTCAGGTATTGTGCTTCCTGCCATTCCTTTCCCTTCCTTTCTCTCTTGTACTTCTAACAGAGTCCATTATTTTCAGACCTCTGTCCAGAAAGTATTAGAAGCTTAGATGATAGGTCCAAATCTGATGCAAAACAGTAGACGGGTAAAGTGGAAGTTAATCTGTGTGGGATCTAATTCCTGTGAGCTGTTCAAACTGCAGGGCAAATGAAGGTCAGGGAATGAAGGTAAGCAATGAAGCTGAAAGAATTTCATTGCTGCAAATGACTTAAGCAATTTGGATTTCTTTTTCTCCCCTTCCCTTAAACGCAGCATTCGTCAGAAATATTTCTTGGGTCACATTTTGAGATAATGCTTAGCAATATTTAAGAGATGTGACAAATCAATTCTCTGAGGTTTGCAAGCCATTTTATAATGCAATGAATCCAATGTTTTCTGTTTTGCTGGTGAAAACGCTCGGATTCCTTAGATGCTAGTAAAAGGGTCCCCTGTCAGAAAACCAGCAAAGTAATTATTATTATCATTGTTAATAATAATTTAATTAGATCCTGCCCTTCTTTCCCAAGGAGCCAAGGGCAGCAAACATATAAACTATTTAAGAACAAATCAAAAACATTTAAAGCAGTTGAAACATTCTAAAAGCAATTGTAATTAAAACCAACTAAAAGTAGTTACAGTTAAAAACATTCCCCTCAATGATCTCAGGGTTTGCTAGGAACAGTGTTCTTCAGCCACCCAATGCCTGGGTAAACTGGAATGTATTTGAAATGCTTCTCAAAGTTAATAATGATGGAGACAGGCACACATCACAAGGGATGCAGGTGGCGCTGTGGTCTAAACCACTGAGCCTCTTGGGCTTGCAGATCAGAAGGTCGACGGATTGAATCCCTGCGACGGCGTAAGGTCCCATTGCTCTGTCCCAGCTCCTGCCAACCTAGCAGTTTGAAAGCACACCAGTGCAAGTAGATAAAGAGGTACTGCTGCAGTGGGAAGGGGAGGCAAATGGCATTTCCGTGCACTCTGGTTTCCGTCACTGTTGTGCCAGAAGAGGTTTAGTCATGCTGGCCACATGACCTGGAAAGCTGTCTGTGAACAAATGCCAACTCCCTTGGCCTGAAAGCGAGATGAGCACCGCAACCCCATAGTCGCCTTTGACTGGACTTAACCATCCAGGGATCCTTTACCTTTTACCTTTACTAGGAATTGCACTCCACAGTTGGGGAACCACCGAACATGCTTCTCTGAAAGGCTGCTTGCCCACAGACCACTGCTACCAGTCAGGATCTGACTGGAATCTTATGTATCTGACTGAGCATCTATACGTTTCCCCCCAAAATGTTTGAGAGTTTGCATGTGTTCTAGGCAGACTGTGCAAATGGTCTCTCGAAATTGTGGGCAAAGAATTGGGGGGGGGGGGGAGAGGAACTTTTCACTGAATTTCTCCAGAAGGATGGAAAAAACAAAACAAGAAGTTCTCAGGGATGGGACTCAACATTGCAATAGCACAACTTCTTTCTTTCTTCATTGTTTTGTTTTGCAGAAATTAATTAATTAAATACATACATACATACATACATACTTACTTACTTACTTACTTACTTATATCCTGCCCATCTGGCCAGGCCTCCCCAACCACTCTGGGCAGCTCCCACCAGAATATTAAAAACATGATAAAACATCAAACATTAAAAAGTTCCTTACACAGGGCTGCCTTCAGATGTCTTCTAAAAGTCAGATACAGTGGTACCTTGGGTTACAGACACTTCAAGTTACGCATTTTTGGGTTGTGCACCGCACCAAATCCGGAAGTACCGGAACGGGTTACTTCCAGGTTTTGGCACTCAAACATGCACAAAAGCACTAAATCATGCTTTGTGCATGTGCAGAAGCGCTGAATCACGACCCGCACGTGCACAGACGTGACACTGTGGGTTGTGAATGCTGCGGTTGCGAATGTGCCTCCCGCATGGATCATTTTTGCAACCTGAGGTTCCACTGTAGTTGTTTATTTCTTTGGCATCTGATGGGAGAGTGTTCCACAGGGCGGGTGCCACTACCGAGAAGGCCCTCTGCCTGGTTCCCTATAACCTCACTTTTCGCAGGGAGGGAACTGCCAGAAGGCCCTCGGGGCTGGACCTCAGTGTAAAAACTGTGTTTGCTGCCATTTTGCATTTTGCATCACCAAAACCGTGATTTTTTTATTGACTTGCCTAAGATCTAGGACAAAGTGCCATCTTTTGCAAATTCCCCCCAGACCTCAATTCCGCCTTTGAAATCCCAGTGTTGTCCGGGGAAATCTGGACATATGGCAACCCTAGACAGAGGTGTAGCGTGGGGGGTGCCAGGGGTGCCGGCCGCACCAGGCGCAACATCGGGGGGGCGCGAGTCCAGAGGGTAGGGACAAGTTCCTTCCTCCGCCGGGCTCCCTGCCGCCACCACCAGCCTTGCGCCATAGCGCGTACGCCCCCCGCCGCCGCTGCGGCTGCGCTCCACTCACTGCTCGCTGGAGGAGCAGCCACTGCAGCAGCGCCGACGCCGCCACTGATGCCTGGCCGGGCACGGGCAGCCTCCGCACCCCGCCACCGCCATCCCCTCGGCCCAGCCACAGGCGGCGGCTGCTTCTGCCGACTGGAAGGGAGGAGAGCTCCGAGGGGCCTCGACGTGCCCTGCCCTCCCCAAAACCCTCCGAGATGAAGCCGGCGGGCGGGCGAGGGTCTCCTGGCGGAAGGGGGCGCCGCTGGCTCCGGCTCTCAGTGCAAGTCTCAGCCGCGGGGGGGGGGAGGACGCAGCGCGGCTGGAAGCCCCCGGACCCGGCCGGGTGGAGGAGAGGCGCTCGCCAAGCCCGGATCTGGAGCGCCTCGGAGCGCGGGCTCCACCTACAGCCCAAGGAGAGGAGGGGGCGGGGAGGCGCCCGAGGGGAGGGGGCTTCGGCTGCCTCGGCCCGCGGGGGCTCCACAAATAATAAGTTTAATAAATTCCTGCTGAGCCTTTGGGGGGGGTCCTTGGCTCCTTCGCTCGCCCCCAGCCCCAGTGGCGTAGCGTGGGGGGGTGCAGGGGGGCGGTCGCACCGGCCGCAACATCGGGGGGGGGTGCTCGCACCCGAGTGCTAAAATCCACGGGTTGGGGGCGCAAATTACTTGCCTTGCCCCGGGTGCTGACAACCCACGCTACGCCACTGACCCTAGATAAACACGCTTCTGGCTTTCTTCACAAGCTGGAGCAAGTAGGGAGAGTGAAGTGATTACCTGGTCATCTGCTGTACTTGTTTACGAGAACTCAGAGCCCTGACAGACAGCTCTTGCTCAAGCCCAAGCCCATCACAGCTTCCAAAAGATGCTATTAAAGCCTATACAGTTCAGTGCTGTCACATTAAAGTCCCCACACTATTATTAAAGTCACTGAACTGATAGCAAACCAAGTCGTACTTACAGTCTTCCAAGGAGATGCAGGAAATTTCTGATTCAAAACATGCTACTCTGATGGGGAAATAAAACTCACCATCCCTCTTAATTTTAGTGGTTTTCATTGCCATTGTAAAACTTCTTTTTTATGAAGGCTGAAATCAATTTCCCATTCTTGCTGTAATGCTTGGGCCTGCCACAAAGAGCTTGCCCTTTATTAATAACTGGGAGTCAAATATATCCTTATATTAACCTTGGATAATACATTAATATGTAGAGGATCGGGTGAAGAAAATATGACTATTACTCAAATTGTTCAGTTACCTGGGAAAGGTGCCCAGAACTTTATTTGTCCTCTGAGCCAATGTGCTATAATGATTTACTCAACTGGGTGACTCTGGACCAATCACTACCTCTCTTCCTAACCTGCTTCACAGAGATGTTGTGAAGATATTATGGAAGAACCAGGTTATACCTCCTTGGAGGAAAGGCAAAAACATTCATAAATATGAAATATGAAATTGACAGTGTGTCAGCAAGCTTTGGGACTTGGGTCTATGAGACAAATGTTGGGCCATTTGCCTGGAAAGAGTGTTTAGTGCCTAGATCGCTCAAGAATGCAAGCCAAACCACATCCCTTTTGTTCCAATTCAATGGTAATCAGTGGGTTTTCCTGGGGAAATTGGCAGGGCAAAGAAAGAAAGAAAGAAAGAAAGAAAGAAAGAAAGAAAGAAAGAACCCTCTCAGATCCAGACACGGGTCAAGCAAAAGTGCGTACAGAGGGAGTTGTCGCCATAATGCTGGAGGGGATGTCATCCACAGAAGTACAGTGTCCAGATCAAGAGAAGTAATAGTACCACTCTATTTTGTCTTGGTGGTACCACATCTGGAGTACTGTGTCCTGTTCTGGGCACCAGAATTTGAGAAGGATATTGCCAACTGGTAGCGAGTGTGCAGAGGAGGATGACCTGGATAAAGAGTTGGGTGTATTTAATGTGGATAAGAGGAGACAGAGGGGAGATATGATAGTCATCTTCAAATATCTAAAGAGCTGTTGCATGGAAGATGGAACAAACTTGTTTTCGCCTGCTCTGGAGGGTAGGAGATGAAGCAATGGCTTCAAGTTAGAAGAAAAGAGATTTCGACTAAAAGTCAGGAAGAACTCTCTGGTGGTAAGTGCTGTTTGACAGTGGAACAGACTCCCTTGGGGGGGGGGGTGGAATCTCCATTGTGTTGGTGGCAAGGAAAAAAAAGATATACCATATTTTTCGCTCCATAAGACACACTTTTTTCCTCCTAAAAAGTATGGGGAAGTGTCTGTGCATCTTATGGAGCAAATGCACTGGGCAGCAGAGGGATCCCTTGACTACCGCTGCAGTCGTGAGCTGAGGGATGCCTCCGCAGCCGGAGCCATGACTCCCGTTTGTCGCTCTTGCTCTGCCGGCTTCTCAGCGAAGTGGGGAGGAAGGGCGGAAGGGGCTCCTTGTAAGGGCTCCCTTCCCTTCCTCCTGCTTCGCTGGGAAGCCAGCAGAACAAGAGGCGCTGTGCTGCTCTGCTGACAGCAGAGAAAGAGCGAGAGCTGCACAGCGCCTCTTGCTCTTCTGGCTTCCCAGTGAGGCGGGAGGAGGGACAGAAGGGAGCAAGCAAAGCAAGAGCCTCTTACATGACTTTTGTCTCACTCTGCACAGCTCTCACTTTGCTTGCCCATCTCTCCTCCCGCCTTGCTGTAAAGCAAGCAAAGCACCTGTCCCTGTGTCTCCTCCTCCTCCTCTTTTACAGCGAGACGGGAGGAGGGATGTTGAATGCGCTTTGAAATTCAGACCGTGGGAAGTCAAAACAAAATTATCACAATTTGGAAGACAATTGGACCTTTTTTATTTTATTTTATTATTTTTATTGGATTTGATTTGATATGTTAATTGGATGCTTTTATTGGAAAATTAATAAACGCTTTAAAAATAAATAAAGAAAGAAAGTGAGAGCTGCACAAAGCGAGACAAAAGCCATGTAAGCAGCTCTCCCTTTGCTTGCTTTAAAGCAAGAAAAGCGAGAGCCACTTATATGCTCGGCGCAGAATTTTTTTTCTCTCTTGCTTTCCCCCTCTAAAAACTAGATGTGTCTTATCGTCTTATGGAGCATAAAATACGGTAAAAGGAAAAATCCCTGGATTAGGACCCCAGCAGAATTTTAAAATCACAGATTATGCAGCAACATAAAGTTTGTAAATATAGGCTGTTAGACTTTTAAAATATGCCCTTCTAAGTTCCTTCCCACCCTCTTCTCCTAGCATCGAAAAAGACCGCACATTTGGCAAGTTCAAAAATGTTTTACTTTCAAACTCTTCAAAGGTCAAGTTCATTTGCTTTTCTATCTATCAGCCAGAAAACATTGGCAATAAAATTTGTCTTAGTTACAGCGATGAAAGTTCCTAAATCATTGCTATAGGAACACAAGAATGGCTTGTAAGAGCCATGAGGTCTGAGCTGCAGCAACCAGCTCAAAATCTCTTCACAAACTGAGGTTTTCTGAAATACTAAAGGTGAACAAAGCCCTTGATTGCCTAGTCTCTCCCAAGACTGGGTGGGTGGGTGTGACCTAGCTAAACCTGGTGGGACAGCTTACTATATTACATTAACCCATTCACACATTAATTAGATTTAAGCATGTGGGTTATATGAGGCTCTTTATCCCACACATTGGAGGTTTTTAAGCAGACAATGGATGCCACCTGTCATGTATGCTTTAGCTGAGATTCCTTCATTGCAGGGGGTTGGACTAGATGATTCTAAGGGCCCCTTCCATCTCTACATTTCTATGATTCTACGTCTGAACACCATGGGTACACTTAAACACCTCTTGTGGAAATGTCTGACAGTGAACAGGTTCTGGTTGTGTCTCTGCAGTTATTTCAGATATTCTTCACCAACAGCTGGAGATGAACAAGGTTTAGCCTAGCAATCTTTCTTTATGAGCAGAAGAAGACAATATTTTATGAACCCTTGATAACTTACTTACTCACATCTGCCCCTGTGAGGATTGCTCACCAATGGAAGGCTGCAGGGAGTGCATATTAAGACACTTCCTTACAACAGAGACAGGATAAACAAGTTTTCAGCCTGGATTTGAAACGATTGAAAAGCCTGTGTGAATAAAAAGCTCTTCACCTGGAACCAAAAAATTCACAGAGAAGACATCAGGCACCGTCTGTGGTCACATGCATTTTGGATCACAGTTTATACTTATTCGGAACAGTGAACTGTTAAAGAACTTGCTAAGTTTCTTAGTTGCTAAGAAAGCGTGTTCTCCCTAACAGAGAGCACGTGTTGCGGTTGGAGGAACAGGCCACCCTCCCATGACTAGGTAAAATTTGGTGAGGCCCAGCTATTAAGAGGTTAAACGGGTTGCTGGGGAATTTTGATTGTTGCCAATTTAAGAGGAGGGATCAGAGGCTTTAAATATAGGGGACAGACAAAGGACGGCCTCTTGGCCGTTTTGCATCGGATCACCCGCCCTCCCGCCCTTTTATAGGGTGGTTTTTTGTTTTTGCTCGCTTGACCTTGCTATTGCCTGTCATGGGGTCGTCCGCCTTGGTGCGGGGGCCTAGTAGGAATTTTGCCATTTGGCTGATTGGCTGGTGCCATTTGGTTTTTGCCTACTACGTAGCAAATCGTCACAACTTGTAAGGTTGGCGGTTAGGCATTGGTTAAATTGGTGCTTGGAGGGGTAAGTGCCTACCCCTCCAAATGATGTGAAAGGGAATTCCGTTAAAGGAATCCAGGGGCTTGCCATTCTTTCGTCCTTGTCCGTGGAGCCGGACTTGGGCCGTGCAAGCCCCACCGGAACATGAGGGTGAGAGGTGTGGGTCTGTGCCCCAGCCTCATTCTCTCACCCAATACTTGTTTCCCACGCTGGCTTCCGGTAGGGTCCGGAAGGGCCAGCGCTGTCCTTGGGGGGCAAGGACAGATAGTCATAACCAATGCCTAAGCAACCACTCACGTTTTTTGTATTTGAATAAAGTTGTGGCCAAAATTATGCCAAAAACCTTAAACAAAATTGAAGTGTGAAGTGTGAATTATTTTGGGGGTGGCACTGTGGGACTCAACACGCAACAGAAAATCTTGAGTCTCCCAGCTTACAATTATGTGCTTCCAGTTTCTACAACAGTTACCAGTGTAATAACTTAATCATAGGAAAAGCAATTTGGAAAAATAATAGTATATCATTACTTGAAACAGTATAGTTTTTTAATGTATATATAACGATGCACATGCATATACATAAAAATAGTATACTGATATTTAAAAACATAATGATATTTATGAGCTAATCAAAAGGACCACATTATCTGGCAATTTGGACTAGAAATGCAAATTGAAAGATAGCTGGTAATGAAAGGTAAATTTAGGAATTAGCTACCAAACACAATAAAATAATATGAAAGAAAGAGTATGCAAGTATTTTTCTTCTTCGTGCATTGTGACATTTGCTGTAACACAATAAATTAGGAAATAACTTTTTCTGGTCAGGATGGCGAGTATTTTTTACTGCACTTTCTAAAATACATTCAATATGTATTTTTACATGTCTTAAAGCTGTACTATTATTTAAATGGGTGCATTGTTCTTAAGAATTTGCCGTGTGTGTCTGTGTTGTCCCTCATGCTGGACTGAAAGCTCTTAATTGGAGATGCAAGGGGCTGAATTTGGTATCTTTTGCATGCAACACTGAACAATGGGAGTAGAAAAGCCCATTGTTAAAAATGGACTCCAGATATCTAACTTTAGCAATGTACAAGTCATAAACAACAAATGAACCGGTTCCAGGTGGCAGTAACATAAGATCCAAATCCTAGGGAACAAGGTCCTTTCGCCTCCCCCCCACGCCCACCCTTTTCTCCCTTCCTCTTTCTGCTTCTCAATGCCTAGGCCTGCAAATCTTATTTCTCTTGATTTGGGCTCCAAACCCAAATCATTGCCCACGACGCAAGCTCCATTTATGTAGAATAAAAGGTAAAGGGTAAAGGGACCCCTCACCATTGAGGCATCTGAATATAGACTGCATTTTTAATCAAGGCTTATATTGGCTTATATTTTGACCAGGTTCCTAAATTCTAAAAATGGGCTTAAATTCACAAATGTTTTATGCCAGGCAGAAGACCAGCTGCCTAAGTACTTTGGCAAGATGTTTATCCTCCTGGACAAGCCCCACCCCCCCTGATTTATAGATTTATAGCAGAAAACAATTCTCAAAGTCGTAAAAAGGGAATTACAGGCTGAGAGCAAGGTTACACTGACCCTACATAATTAAGAGTTGGTAAATAGTAAAATAAAACCATGTGCCTCCCATTAAACTTGAGCCATATCTTCCTAAGGTTAAAGGCCAAGAGCAAATAGAAAAGAAAGCAACTGGCTGGAGAAGGGGAGTGTAAACAGAAGAAGAGGCTTTTTTCCTATTTTATTTTTAGGCTGTAAACTGTTCCTTTTACTTTGAGAAGGTTTATTCTTCTAAAAAGCTATCTATGATAATGTATGAAATATTCTGGCTTAAATGTAATTATGCAAAGGATCTAGAAAGAAAGAAATGTTAAATTCTTATTTCATAGAGTCATATTGCTGTAGGAGACCAGAGGGGCAAACGAGCCCAGCCCCCTGCCAGACAGGAGACACCATCGAGCACTCCTGACATATGGTTGTCAGGCCTTTGTTTAAAGACCTCCAAAAAGGAGATCTTTCATTGATGATGCATGAGAATGTGAACCCAAGATCTCTGACATCTGTTTAAGATAAAAATTTAAAACTATTAACCATCTGTTTTGGAGGGCAATAGGGCAAGGAGGGCAAGAGGTGAGCTGGTAATTAAGGATCCTTGTTGAGACAAATGTAAGATATATGACTACTTATTTGTCATTTATAGATAGAAGAATATATAGCTTTTTGTATCCCATAAAAGGCAATAGGAAATGGGTGTATCTTTTAGGATTGGTTATAGCAATCAGCCAATAGGAAATTCAACCAGGCTGATTGGACAGAGGCAGCCAAAGGAGGAGCAAGGGGGCTGGGCTGAGGGAATATAAGTGCTGGCCATAATGGCAGGAGGCCAGGCCAGAGCTTGGTAACCATATACCACTGTGCCTCTCATTTATTTGTCTGACAAATAAATTATTATTTTAATTTCTCTATTGCTGTGTTGAATATTTCATTCCAGCTAAGCGTTAACCACAAGCAGGGTGCTACACCATTAGGTCCAGTCGTGGCTGACTCTGGGGTTGCGGTGCTCATCTCGTTTTATTGGCCGAGGGAGCCGGCGTACAGCTTCCGGGTCATGTGGCCAGCATGACTAAGCCGCTTCTGGTGAACCAGAGCAGCACACGGAAACGCTGTTTACCTTCCCGCCGGAGCGGTACCTATTTATGTATTTGCACTTTGACATGCTTTCAAACTGCTAGGTTGGCAGAAGCAGGGACCGAGCAACGGGAGCTCACCCCGTCACGGGGATTCGAACCACTGACCTTCTGATCGGCAAGTCCTAGGCTCTGTGGTTTAACCCACAGCGCCACCCGCGTCCCCTATGTAGAATACCTAAGGCTAAATATTTTAAAGTACTGTATTTTCCCATGTATAAGACATCCCATGTATAAGAGGCCCCCTGCTTGTTTTTTTAACGCAAAATTAAGAAATTGAAGTTTTAAGCATCAACTTTGCTTAACAAAGTTGCTTAACAAAGCACCAACAAAGAACAACTTTGGCATAGCAACCCTGAGATCATCCGAAGTTGTTGACCTTTGGAGGGAGATCGCCCAAAGTTGTTGTTAAATTTTTGGGGGGGAGATCACCCAGTGGTTCCAGCGATCTGCAGCCCCCATGCTGCCCTACTGCCATAGGGCCACCCTGCACCCCCTTACCGTTCATTAAATCATCTGTGGCAGTTGCTCTGTAATGGATGGAAGAAGTCTGTGCACTGGTTTACGGAAGTGGATTGGCAGTTCTGGCAGCTCCTTCACTGCAGCCACAGGAAAGCAAGTAGCATTCCTCTTAACCCCTGTGCATCCCGTGTGTAAGATGACCCCCAATTTTTAACTAATTTCTTTTAGCAAAAGACAAAATCTTATACAAAAAAAAAAAAGACTGCAAATGCTGATGTAAGCCAAGAGAAGTCCGACACACAAAGATCAGGTGCTATCGTGAACTTTGAAGGTCTGGATGTGTTTCAGAAGATTCATATGTTCCTGGAATCGCACATTAATTCTCTTTCCGCCCTGTTTAGTTCAAACTGATCTTGACTCCAAAATGATTTCGTAGTATTAGCAATGGCCTGAGTACTTCTAATATAACACTCTGTTCTGTTTCATTTTTCTTCCTTTTGCCATTCTTAGAGAAGATATGTGAAGACATGATGGGCTCTGAATAGCTCCCTTCAGATCTTCTTGTAATGACACATGGTCAGGGATATTGTCCTGAATGGTTAACTTCACCTTGAACTTTCCATGTGTCCATTCATATTCGAAACAGCTGTTTCAGAGGTGGTGGAGTTACATTTCAACAGAAGGGGTATCTCAGTAAAATTCGGTGAGCAAGCTACATACAAGACCGCTTTCTTTAACAGGGTGAAAACACAAATGTAGGTGACCTTTCAGAAGGAGGAGAACGATTTCGGGACAAGAAGGGTAAGGTTCAGCATGTTCTGAAGTCCTGCCTTTGGATACATTCCAGTGTATTTTCGAAATCTGTTATTGTTCCTTATGCCTTGTTGTCAGGCTTCAGGGAATCAGATCCCTCCCAAAGTGGCACCCAAGAATCAGAAAAACAATAAAAGTTCTTACCAAGCAATTTATTCCATAATTCACAGAGAGCAACAAAGGAATGCAGCCTTCCCTAGTAATGGTCTTGCTCCAAGTAAAGTCTCACCCCCTACATCTCCCCTATTTGGCGTCACTCCTGCGTCAGTTAATCTGAGCTTTCTGTCTCTGAGCTCTCTGTCCTAATACCCTCAATGTGTGCCTGGTCTTGGGAGAGGAGAGCCAGGAATGCTTTCCAAGGACACTGAGTCTGCCACTTATCTCTCCCCTGGTGCTTCTTCTTCTTCCTGCTGCTCTTCTCCCAATGTTCCCCAGCTTCTCCTCTCTGCAGCCTCTGAACTATGCCCTTCTGCAAACCACTGTTCCAAATCTATACTGTCCTCCTGTTCTCAAGAAGGTTCAGGGGAAGGGGTGGTGGTCCCCAACATTCCTCCTCAGTCCAGCCCCTGACACTCATAAATGCATTCCTTGGCCTTGTGCTCCAAACTGTGTTCATAGATTCATAATGGCTCATACCATGCACTTGTCAAACCACATGGGAGCTGCTTCCCTGAGGTGCTCACTTACATGGCTATGGTAATGTGTTAGCATGTGGCACAGCCACATACTGTTCCTTCCAGTTGCAACATGCTCCCACGTGGATTGGTGTTCTTGCCTGTGCTTGAAGGAAACCAGTGTCAGGAGCTCAGGTGTTTGAACTGGGAACCCTTTATCCGTACCCTGCCACATTTTCCGATGTTGTGGTTGTTATATTTAAACCCCACCCAACTGACTGGGTCACCTTGGCCACTCTGGGTGGCTTCCAACACATATAAAAATATACTAAAAAAAACCTTCCCTATACAGGGCTGCCTTCAAGGTAGACTCTACACACATATAATATTTTAAAAATGCTGTGAAAATGCTTTTTTAAAAAAAACATTTTGAAAAATATATTCAATTTGCCATTGCTCACCATCTCCACCTAGTGTCACATTTGTATTTTCCACATTGCAACATGCTTAAAACGTTTTATTTGCAGCTGTATAGCTGAGTCCCAGATGCCTTATAAAGGCTGCATAGCTAGTTATCTCCTTGCCTCGGGGGTTGCTGAACTTCATACCCTCCAACATTTCTCTGATGAAAATATTTTATTATTTATTTATTTATTAAATTTATATACTGCCCTATACCCAGAGGTCTCAGGGCGGTTCACAGAAAAGATCACAGGATATAAAATAAAAATAAAAGCAATAACCCAATAATACACCCCCCCCACAAGAGACACATTTTAAAAGGGTATGGGATGTTGATCAGGTCAACCAAAAGCCAGGTTATAAAGGAACGTTTTTGCCTCACGCCTAAAGGTGTATAATGAAGGCACCAGGTGAACATCCCTGGGGAGAGCATTCCACAGATGGGGAGCCACTGCAAATAAGGCCCGTTCTTGTGTTGCCACACTCCGGACCTCTCAAGGAGGAGGCACACGAAGAAGGGCCTCAGAAGATGATCTTGGCGTCTGGGTAGGTTCATATGGAAAGAGGCGGTTCTTGAGGTATTGCGGTCCTGAGCCATTGAAGGCTTTATTGGTCAAAATCATCACTTTGAATTGGACCTGGAAACTACTTGGTAGCCAGTACAGTCAGACCAGGATCGGTGTAATATGCTCAAACCGTCTTGCTCTGGTGAGCAACCTGGCCGCTGAATTCTGCACCAGCTGAAGTTTCCAAACTGTCTTCAGAGGCAACCCCACATGTCACACATTGCAGTAATCTAATCTTGAAGTTACCAGAGCATAGACAACAGTAGTTAGGCTATCCCTGCCCAAAAAGGGACATCCTGCCATACAGTCCAACATGTCTCTGATGAATGCTTTCTGTAAACCTGGGACTGTCTCTGGAAAATAGGGACACTTGGAGGGTCTGCTATATCCTGCAGCTGGTCTAGCCTAGTGATGATTGTCAGGTCCCTGGGCCCCATTTTGGCACAGAAAAGAAATTGTGCCACATCAGCTGTGATGATTAGCAAGCAGTATGGGGTTTGCGGATTGGCCAGGGTTGAAATAAATACCAGAAGAGTTTCTGTCTTTTTCAAACCAACAGAGAAGAAACTCCTGCCTACTATACTTCAGTTGGATCCTCAGATCCGTACTCTAGCTGCTGACTGCAGGGATTTAGAGATGAAGAACACAGGCCAGCTCTGTTTGGTACTTTGTATGGTCCATCACAGACTTGTCCGCATCACTGACACTGTCTACCCCTTCACCTGATCCTGGTGGTGCATGCAAAGCAGGTAAGCTAGCACTAGGCCACAGTCCCTCTGCAGATAGGCCTTACCCCTGGCCTGAGGAGCTTGTAACTTGGTAGACCGGGTGCAAAATCAGGAAGTGAACCAGAGATACAAGTGCTCCTGAGGAGCAATCCTATGTGCATTCAAACACGGTGAGAGAACCACCAACATTTATTAAGTGGTGCTGCTACAAATGGATCATAAAGAATTTTTGCATGAGCTGGGGAGGTGGCATGGACAGAGCAGTGACTTTTTTAAAAAAGGAATAATGCTAGAGTTTAGAAATAACTAAAAAGTAAGCTATTCAATGTTTCACATGGGATTCTGATGAGCAGGTTTTAAGCCTGAGACCTTA
Organism: Podarcis siculus; assembly: GCA_034642415.1. Lineage (NCBI taxonomy): Eukaryota > Metazoa > Chordata > Lepidosauria > Squamata > Lacertidae > Podarcis > Podarcis siculus. The sequence goes on from JAXCMG010000159.1 coordinate 2,842,936, forward strand.
CGCATAATTCCATTTTCCCCAGGTTCTCTCCCAGGTTTATTGCTCCCTGCTTCACTTTTACACATGGCTCATAACTGTGAATTTCATCTTGCATAGGTTAGGGAGAATAATAGATTTAGTTTCCTTATAAAACTGTAAAACAGAAATATGCACTTGTGTTTGTTGTCATGTTTAAGTTGTTAGTCATAAGTCTCTGAAGACAAATTACTTCCAGAGCACTTTCTGGAACAGCAAATACTGAAGGCTGCTCATTGTAATTCTTTACCGTTGAGAAGGGAACACCACAACTGAGCCAAAGAGACATACAACCTTTTTAGCTTAAGAGACAGATAAAAGGTATATTTGAATTAGGCCTGCATCTAAATTGCATATTTTTGATGTCAACTGAATTGAGGGCTGGTAGGGGGGCAGAGAACCATATGAAAGAAAAGGGATATACACAACAATTTCAGTTGAAATAAGATGTGTTTTTCTTATACCTGGGCTATAAAAGGTGAAGGTAAAGGACCCCTGGACGGTTAAGTCCAGTCAAAGGTGACTATGGGGTTGTGGTGCTCATCTCACTTTCCAGCCAAGGGAGCCGGTGTTTGTCCACAGACGCCTTCCGGGTCATGTGGCCAGCATGACTAAACCGCTTCTGGTGCAATGGAACACCGTGATGGAAACCAGAGTGCACGGATATACTGTTTACGTTCCTGCCACAGCCATACCTATTTACCTACTTGCACTTGCACTGGCATGCTTTTGAACTGCTAGGTTGGCAGGAGCTGGAACAGAGCAACAGGAGCTCACACCGACATGGGGATTTGAACCATTAACCTTCTGATCGGCAATTCCAAGAGGCTCAATCATGTCAAAAACCCTGAAGAGTCATTGCCAATCAGGGCAGAAGATACTATACAAGATGGAGCAATGATCTGACTATAAGGCAGCTTCATGAGAGAGCTTAGAATCATATAATTGTAGAGTTTGAAGGAGCTACAAGGGCTATGTAGTTCAACCCCCTGCAATGCAGGAATCGTATAATTACAATTATACCACAGCCCACCCCTAGCAGACACTGCCTAGCAGAGTCTTCTACCCCTGGTGATGCTAATGTCATCAACAAACTCAGCTGTGCCAGGAGTTAGAATTGTCATAGTAAGGCATTGAGTGTTTTGCGGTCCCCACTGAAATCCCCAGCAGCATTCTCGCACAGGGATCAAACAATGACATGCCAAAACGTTCAGCTGCTTTGATTGGTTGGCTGAAGTAAATATAAAAGTTTCTAAAATCTATTTCAAGTCATTTATCCGATAAAATACTGTCACACATTGTCACACACTGGCAGCTGTTGCATTTCAGCTGTCAAACGCTTTCATGACTCCTACATGTCCGATAGAATGCTGTCAACGACTGCATGCCAGCAATCACATCCTAACTTGCCCCCTTACCCATAATGAGAGGGAAGTCATGTGTCGTTGGATTAAACGAGGGCCACAACCTAAGAGATTCGCATTGATCAATCTACAGAATGGGTTAACTGGCTGAGGCTGGCGCCACCTAGCAATCTCCTACCTCCCCTCCATTTTGGACATGCTTAACGTGGTTCCAAATCTGAACTGTACTGTTGAAATGCTGCTGTTCTTTCCTGACAGAGGCATCCTGCACTGCCGTGACCTGAGCTCCAAATCTCTGAGTGTGCAGTGCTTTCAAGTGCCAAGTGCTGATCCCCACTCTCTGGATCTCAAAGCTCTGAATTTCAGGTCAATGGGTTGTATACCAAGCAGCACCAAGTCATGGTCCCATCAGCACAAGGATTTCTGTTTGTGCAATGCTCTTTACAGCCTTCTTCCTGCACATGCCCCCCCAATCTGTTCCAAATTTGAAGATGGGGTGGCGTGCACATGGGCACAGGGGAAATGTCCCATAGTGCAAGTAGAACTCCTTGTGCTAACGGGAAGTGTTCATGGAATCTTTTTCTTCTTCTTTGGTGATCACTTGTAGCCAAGTAAGATTGTCTTCCATGAACACGGTCTTAACAGTGAGTCTGTAAGTGACTGTGGAGGCCAATTCTGGATCCACACACCCTTCCACAGTGGGGACAAAGGTTCCCAGGTGGGAGTTGAACATGGTGAAGGTTTGTCAAACATGCCTTCCTCTTGTCTCATTTCTCTCTTTCGTCCTGAGTTTGAGCATCTTCAAAGTCCATGACACCTTTGGTAATTAATAGAATACCACTCAATGGAACCCCTCCCCTTCAGTATCTGGGTGCCTCTGGGTACTTACCAGTGACAATTCTGCATCTTGGGCTTTTTCTACATTGCCCAGTTCTACATTGCTGCCACCTGATGTCATTAATCTATCAAGCAGAATTGCCTTGATGATGATACACTGCAGAGAATGTGAAAAATTCCCAGAACTCCGCCACTCAGAGATGTGAGGTGAAAAATCCTACTCAGCCCTAAAACAACCAGCTAAGCATGCATTGCAAACAGGGTGGATGAGTGGGAGCCAGAACAAATTACACCATGCCTGTGGAGGAACCCTATGTTCTTCTGTTCCCATAATCCTGTGTTCTTCTGTTTCCATAGTGGCTGGTGCCATCCAGAGCATTTGTCCAGCTAATGGGCTCAGAACCATGCCTTACCTCTCATGATGCCACATGCAATGTAACTCTGCACCCTATGTACTTTAAAGTCACAGGGTGAGTGGGTGGAGAGAAAACAAGCAGGAAAAGGCAACTACTAAATGTACAGTGGTACCTCAGGTTAAGAACTTAATTGGTTCTGGAGGTCCGTTCTTAACCTGAAACTGTTCTTAACCTGAAGCACCACTTTAGCTAATGGGGCCTCCCACTGCCGCCGCGCTGCCAGAGCACAATTTCTGTTCTCATCCTGAAGCAAAGTTCTTAACCCGAGGTACTATTTCTGGGTTAGCGGAGTCTGTAACCTGAAGCATCTGTAACCCGAGGTACCACTGTCATATATTAACTGCCACAAAATGTTTTAGATCTCAAATGCTGAATATAACCTATTCACTGAACAATTAGACATCATGACATTATTTGCCACCCAAATCCACAGAGTTGGATTTTGAAAGTTTGAGGATTAATTTGTTTCAGCTTTTTATATATATATTAAATGTCCCATATTTGTCTTCATTTCTCTTCTTCATATCCCCTCCAGTTAATCCATGCAACGGCGTGTGCTGTATAATTGATAGGAAGAAGAATGCATCCCCTCCTTTTTTTAACAGCCCAAACCAAAATATTTTTAATTGAATTTTCAGTATTCACCTGGCTCTCACAGAACACCTCACAGAACACCTGAACTTTTGTGTTCATGAAATATTTGGTCCCACCTGCAGAGACAGTATGAACTACTTGCCTTTTTCTTTTCTTTCTCTTGGTTAATGCTGTCAAGAGATTTCTACTTCTACTGAGGCTGCATTTTTCTTCCCCTCCTTTCAGCGTTATTCCGCCTTGAAGTTACAATTGCATTAAAACACATAGGTGTCTTCTTGTTGCTTTTTAAAAAATGCAAGGCTTTGTAAGGCTGGTTTACTGGGATTTATTGCAAGTTAATTCTCCTTATCTTCTAGGGAAACATATTGCTGAGTTCACCTTTTCTAGTGGCCTCTTATTTACAACCGTACACAATTTAGTTCTCCTCTCCCTCTCAGTAACTGAATTTCTGCTTGTGAATGCATCGTACAGTCCATGTTGTTGTTCTGCAGGAAAGTGTTTAACTTCTCCAGAAAAAAACAAAACGAAAAAACCTTACTTAAGGCAGGAACATGAAACCAAATAGAATTTGGCTGAGGACTACTACAACATTGCCACAAATACATCTATCTATCTTTCTATCTAGCCAGCCACATAACATTAAGTCTGTGTGAACTCAGCCAGATAGATAGATAGACAGACAGACTGATCTACCAGTCATGCCAAACTGACTATGCAGTTTGCTATTTTAATGATTTTGCAAAATTCAGAGAACAATCCTAACTCCCTGATTGGCAATATGGGAGATTAGGATTAGACAGAGACACCCCTCTACTGGGTTCAGCTGCTTGAAAGAGCATGACCACATAATTCCTCCCAGCAATAGCCAGTTTGGGGCTCTGAAAGAGGGTGTTACAATGAATCAGGGCATCTGACTGTTAACCAAAAGGTTGTTGGTTCAAGCCCACCCAGAGATGATTGTGTGGGGGCACGATTCCTGCCTTGCAAGGGTTTGGACTAGATGACCCATGAGGTCCCTTTCAACACTACGGATCTATGATTCTATGGGGTAGAGGTTGGGCCAGCCATGGACCTAATGGGTCCAAAGCTTTTTCATCTGTTTAGGGACGTTTTTAATGCTTGGTGTTTTATCATGTTTTTAATATTCTGTTGGGAGTTGCCCAGAGTGGCTGGCGAAACAACAGTCAGATAGGCAGGATATAAATTATTATTATTATTATTATTATTATTATTATTATTATTATTATTAGGAAGATAGTGCTTTAGGAGCCATTAGCTTGTACAATATGTGCCCTTGCAGAAATTATTATTATTATTATTATTATTATTATTATTATTATTATTATTATCTCCCTGAAAGGAGCCAGTTTAGACACCTCAGATTTTTGTCTTGTGAACTGTCCTGAGATCTCCTGATGAAGGGCAATATATACAGGTGAAACTCAGAAAATTAGAATATTGTGGAAAAGTTCATTTATTTCAGTAATTCAACTGAAAAGGTGAAACTAATATGTGAGATAGACTCATGGCATGCAAAGCGAGATATGTCAAGCCTTTATTTGTTATAATTGTGATGATTATGGCGTACAGCTGATGAAAACCCCAAATTAAAAATCTCCGAAAATTAGAATATTAAATGAAATCAGCAAAACAAGGATTGCAAATAGACCAATATTGGACTTCTGAGAAGTAGAAGCATGCATATGTACTCAGTACTTGGTTTGGGGCCCTTTTGCATCAATTACTGCCTCAATGCAGCGTGGCATGGATGCTATCAGCCTGTGGCACTGCTGAGGTGTTATGGAAGACCAGGATGCTTCAACAGCAGCCTTCAGCTCTTCTGCATTGCTCGGTCTCATGTCTCTCACCTTTCTCTTGGCAATGCCCCATAGCTTCTCTATGGGGTTCAGGTCAGGTGAGTTTGCTGGCCTGAAATAAAATGAAATAAATTAACTTTTCCACAATATTCTAATTTTCCGAGTTTCATCTGTAAATTAATCATTACATTACATTACATTACATTTATTATATTAATAGCCAGCCTGGAGCTGATGAAGCAAAAACAATGTGGGTGTGCTTCCATCACCTTCCACCCTAGTTGGCATGAGTTTGAGGGGCTTTGGATGGCTTTAGTGGTTCCACTGATCTGTCCTACCACCCTCACTTTGTATAGCTCTGTTCTTCTGCTTTCTCTGGTTATGAGGAGAGTATGTAAAGTATTGCAAAACCCATCCCCAAACCCATCAACTCTGACTTCTAAGATTTCTGCATAAATCACCCATACATCATCAAGGATCTCTTCACCTTCATAAGGACCACAAACTTCTTTTTTTTCCATTTTAAGAAAGCTGAAATACTTGAGAAACTTCTTTTTCTGCATTCCTGCAGAATTTTCCTACAAAGCACGTCCACTTGGAAGATGACCTGGGATCCCCTAGCTACCTCCAGAATTGAAGAGGGGACGTACTCAGTGGTACGCTACTTTTGACAATTATCACCTGCCTCTCTGTGGTGCCTTCTAGGTACACGGTAGTTTACAAACACACACACACACACACCACATGTTTGGCAGGTCCCTTCCCCAAGTCTCCCAATCTATAAATAGATGAAGGGAAATGGAGAAAAGGGAGAGAAGTGATGAATATAAGCAGATTTCCTTCCATATGTCCATTTGACCCCCTTCACAGCATAGAGATCTTGCGGGAGTTTGCCCCTCTTCCCTAGCAATGGTGACTTCTGTCCCATCCCACAAATCAGCTGATGGCTTCAGCAAACCTGTCAGGCCATGAGTACCTCTCGTTCCTGCTAGGACAGTTAATTACTAGCTTGTCAGTATAGGGACAATACAGATTCTTACAATACAAAGAACACCAAAATAGATAAAATAGCCAGTCTCTGGGAAGTTGAAGTTAATTAATAAGCATGAGATTTTCATTGGAAAATATAGTCTTAAAATATAAAAATCCTGTGTGCTCGCTAAGAAATAATTTGGTTACATCTGGAAAAGTGCTTGACAAAGAATTGAAATCAAACTTAATCTATTTTCAACTTAGATGCATCCGTACAAAGATTTATGAAAAGAAAACTTTTTAAAGTCCTACATATTCAAATTTCCCCTGAAAGCTCTTGTTTATATTTACATAATGTACTTTATGAGCTTCATTTTATATGTGATTGTGCCATACGAGAGAGCGACAAGTAAACAGATCAGCCAAGTCAGCTCTATAAAAAATTATTGAACTAATAAAACGTAAAAATTCCGCTAATAAATAAATTTATTGAAAGAACCTTTTGGATGTTCGGTAAACATCCAACATTTCACTGAAACCACAGGGGTAACTGCTGATAGTCAAATACACTATCGTGATGGTGTTTCTATGATCAGCAGAAAGAGGTCTATAAAATGGATGGAGAAGACAGATGCCTAAGGAGGTTTTTTAAAAAGATTAGTCAAGCTTCAATCCTGTAGCCACTAACCTGAGAAGAAGCCTCTGAACTCCATGGAACTTACTTCTGAGTAGACATTTAGAGAAATGTTCTGTTACAGAACAATCCTAACTCTGGCCAGGCAGCTGTGGGGTATGACAGCCCAACCTTTCACACTGGCTAGGGCAGAATTCAGGCAACCTGAGGGTGGAGAGCCCACTAGCTGTCTTGAAATTCTCCTCTCCTCTTCCTTTGAACTAGGAAAGCATTACAAAACCCAGGCCCTTCCAGATGTTTGGTCCATGGGGTCATGAAGAGTCGGACACGACTAAACGACTGAACAACAACAACAAAATACTCCCCCCCCAAAAAAAAAAGTTCAAGGAAAAAGTTCTACCAATCCCACTTACAGGATGAGCACAAAAAGAGTGACAATGTTTTGAAAACAATCTAAACATAATTGGAGAAGGTCAGTCCGCTGTGATTCTGAATCTTAACAAATAGTGATAGGACCAGAATACAGAATTGACAAAGAAATCCAACTTACTTTTTAAAAGGTGTAATGATTTTTCTGTATCACTTTCCTTCTTTCTCTGATGCTATCACTGTCTAATGAAGTGTTTCTCTAACTAGTGCTATTTATCTATATGTAACACAATAACCCCTTCTCTTTTGGTTCACTCCACCCCTCTTCCCTCAAATACCTGCTCTTACCAAAGACCTCTAGTCAAGACATCCAGCAGGAGGACGTGTCACAAGAGAGTCCATGTCACCATGACATTAGCCACCTCACTCAACAGTGGGTATTATTCTGCATAATATTAATTTTCATTTCAATATTCATTTTTACAGGTTTTGATGATTTAAGATGCTTGAATTATTATTATTTTACTTAGAAACATTCTAGACCGCCCCTCATCCTGTGGATTCCAGTGCTGTGTGCAATCGTAAAAATACAATGTAGGAAAAACAACATTATATTCTTCAAACAAAAATAAGATTCAGAGGCAACACAAACATGAAACTGTTGCAGAAGAACAGGGACCACACAACCCCCAGGCAAATAAAAATAACCTGGTGCCAGAAAGACTGTAGTTGTTTCATATTCCATGTGTGTTTTACTGTGTGAGTGTTTTTGGCTTTCTCGGTGTAATGTTAGCGACAAATATCTCAAATTGCCCGAGGCTTATAGTGTGGCTTCATCTGGTTTGGAAATTTGTACATAAAGGAAATATAAAAAGAATGAAAACATGTGTGGCACATCAATATTCTATATTGACCCCTTTGGCACCCAGAATATCAGAGACATGAATGGTAAATGTGTATTCTCCAAGTTGTGACTGATAAGTAGACTTGCTTCCACATATGCATATCACATCTTTAGAATTTGACCATAGCTCATGAACTCAATGTTGGCTCATTGTGAGATCGATAGCTTTTCTGTTCATTGTGAGATCGATAGCTTTTCTGTTTTCAGCAACCTCTCTATTTTAAGCAGGTTCTTTATTTTAAGCAATCTCTCTTCCTTAAAAAATAAAAAATAAAATAAAAAAGGAGGTGGGATATTGAAGAGGCAGTTGGTTTTAAACACAGTCCTCCAGAAAAGCAGGTCCCTAAACCTAATTATCTTTTATCACGGTGCCAGGATTTTTCCAAAACATTTACCATTCGTTTTACTTTCATTTTTTTTGTCAGTCATTTAGATAAACCAATTATGTGCCATCAAAAGTCAATTCAGTTTCCAATTTACTTAATGACTAACACTTACCAAGTGAACAATAAGTACATCAACGGCATTAACTGTTGCTTTTGAGCCTTTCCAAACTAATGGGATCTAATCAATGAACAATTAGAATATCTCCATCTCAATTATGCTTCCCAATGGTACTTCACAGCAGGTATCACTCGCAGTTTATTCTGATGCCCTTCCCATCCATTTTTTTGTCCCTGCTTTGGGGATAAAATGGTCAGAAGGAGCTACAGTTTAAAGAAATAATTAAGAAATGTGAGGTGTCCAAGGTGCTTCTCCCACAATAGCTACTTCTTTTCAAATTGTGAAGCTTACTAAACTGTATGCTCCTATCTTAAGTTCTGCTGGAGATGCCCTGCTCCAGGCATTCTCTTTAGTAGGCGTACACTTCTACAAATTACAGGGCCTTTTCTGTGGTGGCATCCAAATTTAAAAATGTCCTCTCTAACAAGGTTTACCTGGTACGGACCTTATAAGAGTTCTTATTTGTTTGTTTGTTTTTACCAGGTCAAAGTATTCCAATTATTTTGCATTTTAGACTGTTGATGTTTTAGATTGTTTTGTCTTCTTGTTTTTTTAGGCTTTTTCTGCTGGTTTTAAATTGTGTTTATGTGTTGTGTGGATTCATTTTATTCAACCCCACACCATCTGCAGAGCCAGCCGAAAACATTTGGCACCTGAGGCGAACCACAAAATGGTGTCTCACCACGGCACCCAGAAAGAAGGGGTGAGTGGAGATCTTTGTCAGGAACAAGGGGGGATAAAGATCTACAACAGGATCTGGTACCCCTGTGGATCGTGCTGCCTGAGTCAGTTGCCTCATGGAATATTTTGATGGAAGTTGGTTAAGAAATGTTTAAAACAAATAAGTGAACTTGTCAGGAGACATTGCTGCAAAAAACAGGGAATCCTCTTCTCTGGGTGCAGCCTCCCCATGTGATAAGCTATCAGTACTGCAAGTTGGAATATCTTCTTAGGCAATGAGCTATCTTTTGTCCTCCTAGGCTGGCCTTGGCCCTCCAAAGCTGCACACATAAAGTAAAGGTAAAGGTAAAGGTAAAGGTAAAGGTACCCCTGCCCGTCTTGTCAGACTCTAGGGTTGTGCACTCATCTCACTCTAGAGGCCGGAAGCCGGCGCCGTCCGCAGACACTTCTGGGTCACATGGCCAGTGTGACATCGCTGTTCTGGCGAGCCAGCACCAGCGCAGCACACGAAACGCTGTTTACCTTCCCGCTATAAAGCGGTACCTATTTATCTACTTGCACTTTAAGGGTGCTTTCGAACTGCTAGGTGGGCAGGAGTTGGGACCGAAAGACGGGAGCTCACCCCGCCGCGGGGATTCGAACGGCCGACCATACGATCGGCAAGTCCTAGGCGCTGAGGATTTACCCACAGTGCCACCTGCGTCCCCTACACATACCATACATTTAAAGCACAACTCCCTACAAAGAATTTTGGATTTAATTTACCCCATACAGAGAGAGCTACGATTCACAGCACCCATAATGTACTACAGTTTCCTAATTTTTTATGCAGGAAGCCATATGCTTTAAGTGTACGATCTGTGTGCAGTCCAAGACAAGAACGGCTATTAAAAGCTTCCAGGAATTTGCTTGAACAACAATGGCTAACTCACTAAACCAAGGTCCCAGCTCCTGGATGCTCTCAGATAACTGCCTACAGCTTAATTCTGATGGAAGCATGGGAAGGGGAGAACTTAAAAGTCGCACTGAGGTTTAATCCAAACACTCATAGCATCAGTTGGCATATAATCCAGCTAAATATTTTTTAGTAAATGATTGTCCGTGGTGCCCCATGTCCTTTTCCATTTCTCTAATTCTTCAGGACTTGCATGCCCTACAGTTTGTTTGAAACTAAGCAACAGCTGAAGTTTTTATTTTCTGTAATCCAGGTGATTTGACAGCAACAGCACACTGTGCAACAAGGAAGCCAAAGGTGGTTCCCACCCAAAAAAAATGACCCTAGGCACCAACCTAATATCTGATTAGCTTGTATGAGAACTGCTGGGAGACTGTCTGCTTGCTGCAAATTTGCATTGACCACTGAAATTTGAATTCTGTGCCCTGACATAAGAGAAATGAGATAAGAGAGGGGAAAGATTTCTACCACATAATTTTTGTTTCTCCTGAGGCGATATGGCTACATTCTCAAAATTGTATTTGCCAAAGTCATTTTATACAGTCTGAGCCATTAGCCTTATTGACTTTCACTATAGAGTTCGAAAGGACGTCAAGTGCAAGTAGATAAATAGGTACCGCTCCGGCGGGAAGGTAAACGGCGTTTCCGTGCGCTGCTCTGGTTCGCCAGAAGCGGCTTAGTCCTGCTGGCCACATGACTCGGAAGCTGTCCACCGGCTCCCTCGGCCAATAAAGCAAGATGAGTGCCGCAACCCCAGAGTCGGTCACGACTGGACCTAATGGTCAGGGGTCCTTTATAGCTACATATGCACACTTTCTAAAGTTCTCTTTCTCTTTCTGAACAATCAAATTCACTGTTGTCCACACTTAAGGACTGAAAGAAGAGTGTGCCCCGTGACAATTTTAGAGAATAAGAAAATTGTGACTTTTTTGGGGGGGGTTACTTCTGAAAGCAGAGGTGGCTTTCAGAGTTGAAACTCATGGAGTTATTTGCTTTGGTTATAGGTTACAGAAAACACTGAACGCTGCAAATGAAAAGTTATTATCCATTGTACTAGACTGAATGAGAAGATTCTTAATCCTACGTGTGCAATATATTGTGATTTAAAGAAATGTAATCTGGATCCTGAAATACTACTCGCGGGGTGAAGGGGCAAACTATCTATATATTTATAATACAGTGTGGTATGGAAAATTATTATTTTTTTAAAAAGCAGAGGTGACAGTGTTCTCTTCCCTTTCCTGCTTAAAATAAAGTTCCCCCACTGCTTCAAGCAGCATGGAGCTACTATTGTCAGCAGCTGCGTAAGCTAGGAAGCTGGAATGACTCATTTGGAAAAACTTCATGTCATATATCAGGAACTCGGGGTATTTTAGGTCTGACTGTATTGCAGAAACACTATTGCTGGAGTGGAGTGGGGGGGCAACCTTCACGGACAAATGAAGGCCAGCTCCTTTCTCTCTCTCCCCCCCCCCCCCATGCTTCCCTCATGGTGTGCTATCCTTCTGACTGAGGCATTTTGAGATAACATGTCATCCTGCCTGGCAGCTGACTGAAGCAGCAGGAAAAAAGGCTTCTTTTGCCAGCAGAACATGCACCCCCAAAAATAAATCCTTCACAACTTCTTCCTGCCCCCTCCCCCCCCAAAGAAACAGAGCTGTTAGGTTTCTGTTATGCCACTGTGCAGTTCTTGGAGTCACAAGACTCTATTGACATTCCAGACTGTTGGAAGTCTCACGGGAGACGGGAGACGGATGTTGATGTTACTGGTTTCCTGTTTCTTTGTCCTGTTGTTTTCTGTCTCTCACAGAGAGCAGATGCATATTCTTTTCTGTTGCATAGTTAGAAATAAAGTAGCAATGTAGCACATATTTCTGGCTCCTGCTGCTGTGGTCTGGATACTCTGCGCAATGGAGAGCGTGGCTGAAGTCTCATTCAAAGACTTAGGTCATTAATCACTGTCAGAGGAGAGCTTGGATGGGTTCAGAAGATACGCCCGGAGGAGTAGCCATTACAGCTCGGTCGTACGGAGGCTCCGACAAGAGCTGCATGGCCTTTGGGTTTCTTCTAGACTTGTGGCTTCTCATCCTGTGCCAGATTGTGATGTAAACTACACTAGCAGAGATCTGGAACAGGAAAGGAAATACATGCAGAAGGCAGTGTAGGACTGCAGAGCCTGTGGAAGTGAAGAGGGTCTCCAGCCACTGAAAAATGTTAGTGAGCTTTCTTTCAAAGTGTTAAAAATTGCCTGTAAAGTAAGGTAAACCCTGAAAACATCTTGGGAATGGGTCTCGTACCCTCCAACATTGCTCGGATGAAAATAGGGACATCCCATTCCATAATGATAATTTTACTATTTCTACCCCACACATCTTACTGGGTTGCCCCAGCCACTCTGGGCAGCCTCAAGCCTATATAAAAAACACAGTAAAACATCAAACATTAAAAAAACCCTTCCCTATAATAGGCTGCTTTAAGATAGCTTGGGGGTTGGATAATTCCATACCCTCCAACATTTTCCCAATGAAAATAGGGACCTCCTAAGGATAAGCAGGATCAAATCAGAAACTAGGATGGCTTCTCTAAATCAAGGAGATCCCTGGAAAATAGGGAAACTTGGAGGGTCTGGTGTCTGCCCAGTCCCCAAAGAAGTAATTTGGCCTCTTTTCATCTGTTTTGTGGAGAGCTAATGGTTCCAGAAAAACAGAGGGGAATTTTGTCCTTTGCAAGAACCAGCATTGTTTGAAGCACCCTGATCATGGGCACTACTAAATCAGATGATCTTTTTGCACTCCTGAAAGTGCTTATCCAAAGCTGCTGAGGCATTTGGACTCCATTTAGCCATATTGACACACACACACACACACACACACACACACACACACACAAACAGGACTTTTTTTCAGCAACAGCTCACCGGAGCTTAGCTCCAGCACCTCTTGCCATTCTAAGAGACCAAGGGAGATGGTCATGGTGAGCTCTGGCACCTCTGAGCTCTCTCTCTCTCTGTGTGTTCCAGTATTCATTAAAAATGCCAAAGGACAGTACATAAATTGTAATAAAAATTTTAAAACAGGCATTAGTAAACAATTGTAAAAAGTTAGATTCTAAATTGTCTGCATAGGCCTAGTGAAACAGGGGGAAAAAATAGCAGGCATTTTAAAGTTGGAACAGAAGACACCTCCTGAATCTCTGTTGTCAGATTGTTCCACAATACTGAGCCAATGTCACTAAATGCTCTATTTCTTTTCTTTGTCAGATGAGTCTTGCCAACTCAGAGAATGACCAATGCTCCTGTGGATGATACCAATGATCAAGCTGGGATAAAAAGGGTTCAGATGGTCCCTGAAGTACCCTGGACCTAAGTTGTTCACGTCTTTGTAAATTAGTCCAAGAAGACTTGAATCACATTTTGACCACATAGCTATTGAAAACATGTCATGAGATAGTTTTGGATTAATGTAAGTTTTGTACCAATTCAGCCAGAAACACAGCTTCAGATGAAATGTATGTATGAATTCACACCCCTTCAAATCTTCTGTCTGTATTCTATTTTTACCAGTGTGTAGTTTTTCAATCACTGGACTGCCTACCGTTATAATGCCATATGATTTGCTGCTGACTGACTGATCCTTCATGCAGTGATATGATTTCAGATCCTTTCTTTGCAGGCTAGAATCGAACAATCCGACTCCCTGAGGTAGAAGCAAAAATTAAACCCTAACCCTCCTTAGGCCCAATCTCTGTGTTATAGCTACCATGTCACCCAATGGACCCGGTTATCAATAGATTCAGGCTCACAAAAGGAAGTGCTTCCTCGCAGCACATATGAACACTTGAAGAATTTGCTGCTGTTAGCCTCCAAGGAAGAAGAGAAGAGTTTGGATTTGATATCCCACTTTATCACTACCTGAAGGAGTCTCAAAGCGGTTAACATTCTCTTTTCCCTTCCTCCCCCACAACAAACACTCTGTGAGGTGAGTGGGGCTGAGAGACTTCAAAGAAGTGTGACTAGCCCAAGGTCACCCAGCAGCTGCATGTGGAGAAGCGGAGAAGCGAACCCGGTTCACCAGATTACGAGTCTACCACTCTTAACCACTACACCACACTGGCTTGGTTTAGCCCAGTATGGTGAAATCACTCAGTGCAGACAGGTAGAAAGGAGGGAAATGAATAATGTTTGGGGATCTTTTCACCTTCTAGAAGGTAAACTGAAGTTACACATACAGAATTAGCATGTGAATGGGGAGGTCATGTATATCTGGTATTGTTTGTTATAGTCATGTGGCAATTGCCTTCAAGCTGAAAATTCCAACTTTGCCCATTGGGCTCAATAATATTTCTTTAAACAACAACAACACAGTTAAGTGATATGGGGAGAACCTTCAAGGTTTAGCAATCTATCCCACATGGAACTCTGGGAATTGTAGCTCTATGTGGGGATTTGGAGACCCCTAACAACATTCAGCACCCTTAACAAACTATGGTTTCCAGGATTCTTTAGAGGAAGCTCTGACTGTTTAAAGTGGTATGATTTTGCTTTAAATGCCTAGGACAGTTGATGGGTGTAGGAAAGGACACTATGACCCCAATTTATGCCCTGAATACTGTGAAAACCTACAGGCTGAGGTGGAAAAATCTCAAAACGAATGTACTAACCCCTATGGCAACCACAAATATACAGTCCAGCTGTTAATTGAACCACAGCCCTTTTGTCTGGAATACTGTGCTCTTCTTCCTTAATATAATGCTACCTCATTCTCTCCAAACTGGGTCTGGCACCCTTCAACGTGACTGTTCTGTTGGAATAAAAAAATCCAAATATATAAGACATTTGAGGAAAAAACTGCACCACACATCTCCATTTCTGGCAAACAAAAAACCTGCCACTCTATCTAGACTTTTGTTCCTGTTGTCTATCATTATACCTTTCTTTTCTTTTAATTACAATATGAACATTTGCCATCGAATAAAAGGCAGGCTAAACACAGAAAAGCAACAATTTCCCTTTCAATTGCATAATTTTCAAGTACCTCCAGTTTCCCACTGTGCTTTGACATTTTAATTTCATTTCTGTTTCCCCAGTCTGTCTGCAATAAGACTCTTGATTCAACATAATGATAATGGGGTATGCATTCATATGGATAAATCTGTAGAAATATTTGTTAGACTAATTGCTGCAACAGACATGCTTCTGAAGAGGATATTCACCTCTCCTGAGCTTGATTCAGGCAGTCAATGTTGTATCCAAGTAATGACTCCAGAATATATTTGTGTGTATGGAATCGGCACATTCACACACTGACCTGGCGAAGGATCGTTGTTCCATTGTAGTCAGAGGATATGAGCTCTGTACACCACTCCTTTATGAAGTCAGAGTCACGAGTCAAATTGTAGTTTCTTTGGATATTTTCTGAGTTAAGAAGGCACCCCCTAGTTAGAGCCATGTCCCTTCCAAACAACAACAACAACTGTATTATCTATACCCCTCCCATCAGGCTGGGTCTCCCCAGCCACTCTGGGAAGCTCAAAACATATCTGAAAGCATTAAAAAACCCCACCAATCCTTATCAAAGCCTCATGTTGCTCTTTTGACTCAGTTGTCAAACATGTATTTGGCAGCATGGGAGAGATTATGGATTTGGGACTTGAAGTTTACAGCATGTTAACTAAAGAAAGAAAATTATATGAAAATGATGTGTCATTGGTATTTAAAGGTAAAGGGACCCCTGACCATTAGGTCCAGTCGTGGCCGACTCTGGGGTTGCGGCGCTCATCTGCTTTATTGGCCGAGGGAGCCAGCGTACAGCTTCCGGGTCATGTGGCCAGCATGACTAAGCCACTTCTGGCGAACCAGAGCAGCGCACGGAAACGCCGTTTACCTTCCCACCAGAGCGGTACCTATTTATCTACTTGCACTTTGACATGCTTTCGAACTGCTAGGTTGGCAGGAGCAGGGACCGAGAAACAGGAGCTCACCCTGTCACGGGGATTCGAACCGCCGACCTTTGGATCAGCAAGTCCTAGGCTCTGTGGTTTAACCCACAGCACCACCCACGTCCCATTCATTGGTATTTAACCCCTAGCAAATTAGGTAAAATGTATAAAGAAAGATCAAACACATGCTGGAAATGTAAGGGCACCTTCTATCATATGTGGTGGACTTGTAAAGTAGTAAAAGAACTTTGGGAGATGATATACAATGAATTGGGGGGAAATGCTTCAAATAACCCTTTCTTTTTTAAAACAAAACAAAACAGAAGCTTTTCTTTTAGGAATTGTAGGTGCCGAAATTCCAAGTGACTTGAAGAGATTTTTCATGTACAGTGGTACCTCGGGTTAATAACTTAATTCGTTCTGGAGGTCTGTTCTTAACCTGAGATACCACTTTAGCTAATGGGGCCTCCCGCTGCCGCTGCGCCACCATGTGATTTCTGTTCTCATCCTGAAGCAAAGTTCTTAACCCGAGGTACTATCTCTGTCTGCTCCTCCTTTCCCATGATTTCCCAATTTCCCCCCTAATCTGCCTCTGAGCTGTGACCTCCCTCAACCCCCTGTTGTAAATCTATGCTGTCTTCCTCTTCGTCCTCCCTGGAAAGGTCAGGATGGGGAGGCGGTCTCCACCACTTCTGCTCCTCCTCTACCCAGTCCCTGACAATTAGTTTTCTTTAACAGTGGAAGCAGGTTTTCAGATTATACACAGCTCTTCTTCAGGCTTTGATAGTGAGAGCAAAAAATAAACATCCAATAGTCTAGATAGAAGCAACTGCGTAGTCAGGCTGATGGTTACTTGGCTGCAGAAGTTTACTGGCCATTGCTGTTGGCATGGAGATAGTCTAGGCTGAATGCAAATATGCCATTCTGATGTCATGTGTGATGTCACAAAGAGGATATGCTTTAAGTCTTGGTAAAGCCAGAAACAGTTAACAGTCAGACTGCATCTCAGTGCTGTCAAGATGGATCTCCATAATAGGTAATGAATAGTTTTATTTGGAGGATATATTAACTTTTACTACAGTGGTAACCTTGGGTTAAGTACTTAATTCGTTCCGGAGGTCCGTTCTTAACCTGAAACTGTTCTTAACCGGAGATACCACTTTAGCTAATGGGGCCTCCCACTACCGCTGCACCGCCGCCCCGTGATTTCTGTTCTCACCCTGAAGCAAAGTTCTTAACCCAAGGTACTATTTCTGGGTTAGCGGAGTCTGTAACTTGAAGCGTCTGTAACCTGAGGTACCACTGTATGTGACTACTGCTGTCCGGACACTATTAGCCCAGAGATGGAAAGAAGGTGCAGTTCCCACTAGAGAAGAATGGCAGATTAAACTAATGGACTATGCAGAAATGGAAAAACTGACCAGAAGAATTAGGAATCAGGAAGAAATTGGACTATGTTTTTATCAGTGATTTATTAGAATTGGATTAACGGATGCAGGAGGAAAAGTTAACATAAGGACCAGGCTTAATCCGGGGGGGGGGGTCATTTCTGCAGTCAGAAACAGAGCATTGGACTTTGTGGACCTGACTCTAAGTCAGGAAGGCAAGTCTTTTGACTTCCATAGCTCCAGAAAAGAAATTATTAAGAAACTTCCCCCAATCTGGTGTCCTCCAGATGTTTTGCTCTCTAACTCCCATCAGTCCTGGCCACCATGGACCATTAACATTAGGCAAGCAGCTTTGTTTCACTGCTTTCAACACCTGCTAAAATAATTTCTGGTTAGGCAAGCCGACTCAGTCATGCAATTTTATTTTATATATATATTAAAACCAGTAGATTTTATCTGTATTTTGATAACTTATGTCTATCTGTTTCTAAAGTCTGTTGATGTTATTGCTCTTTTCTTATGTTTATTTAATCTTATTTTATGTAAAACAGTAGATAAATCACGTTAATTAAAAAGAAGTTGAAAAACCTCAGTGACCAAGAATGATTGGAGCTGAAGTCCAAAACATCTGGAAAGGGCCAAACTAGGAAAGGCTGAATTAGGGGATAGGGATTTCTAATCTGTATTTGGCCATTCTCTCTGTATGCCAAGATAATGGACCATTTAATCTTCCAACTCAGATAAACAAAGGAAGGGATATACTAAGTTCTGTCAGGCACAGTCGAAGAGGCTGGCTGCATTAATGTAATATAAGTCTGTACGTTGTAGCATGATCTTTTTTGGTCCCAAATTGCTGATGCAGGAGATCCTGAGAAGAGATTCTGAGAGATGAAACTGGAAGATCTGAGAGTGGAAAGACACTAGAAAATACCACACAGAAGGTGTCTCTAAAAAAAATGATCATCTGGAGAAGACCCTGACCGAGAGAAGAGAAGCCTTCTCCATTCACACACTGTTCATCCAGCAGCAGATCCACAACCAGAGAATGACTGAGGTCTGAAGCTCCAATCCAGCACAGGACTGTGGAGCAGGTCTAAAAGGTTGCAATTGCTCACCTGTGGATAGGTAATTTATTCAACTCCATCCCTTCGTATCTTTGTTTGATTGACTTTCAATTCTGTGTTCCAACTGAATTAACACTGGCTTTCTCTCCTCTTCTTCTTTTTAAAGAAACCCTAGTCGTCTTCTTCATATTAAAAACTTGCTTCCCAGTGTTCCAAAATATACTTCCATGCAACACGAGATAGAGATGCCCGAGGAATTTTTGCACATCCCTCAACTCAAACAATAAAAAATATATATTTTAAAAACATTCTTTGAGAGGAAAATGTGCTTAAAATGCATATTTAAATATTCTTTAAATTCAAAATTTCATGTAGGTGTTTTTTTTTTTTAAAAAGAAACGCAGGTAATTTTGAAAATGAAATGGGATGACATATGATTGTGGAATATTTGAGTATTTATTTTGTTTGTTTGTGTTTTTTGAAAACTCAATAAAAAGCATTTTTTAAAAATTCTTGGAGGAAAGGTGGGATATAAATGTTATAAATAAATATATAAATAAATTTTCTGTGAGAACAAGAGAGAGAGAGAGAGAGAGAGAGATGGGATGGACTTAGCGGTGAACACATGTGAAAGTGATAAGGACCAAAATTAGAGTTGCCCATCCCTAATGTGTGGACTGATGGAAGGCCTAGCATCATCCCCCCTCATCCATCCTGCTACAGATTTGAAATCCAGATCTCATGGTTCACCTCCCAACAACAGTTGCTCATAGGGAAAGTGTGGTTTCAGTAACTTCTCTAGCTCTTTCAATGTAAGAGCCAGAACATACTTGAACAGACAGGGATATTTAAGAAACAACCAGAGTTTTGGGGAATCAGCATCTTGGACTTGGCTAGTCTTAACCTGTCCTTACTGCTCATTCCCTTTTGTCCCTTCAGCCCTTTTCAATCAATCCCTGTTCACACAAAGGTGTCATAATGTCTTTTCAGAAGGGCATAAATCACTTTCATTTCTGAGGAAGCAGGTAGAATTTGGGGGTGAAGGGAATCAACGGCATGGCAAGCAACATTTGTTCTGTTTGGGAGCTCTAATGCTGAACCCCATGCGAAGTTTATGACTTGCTTATCGGTGTATCTATGCATCACTCTGCCTGTCAAATAGCTTAGCAAATATAATCATAATCCCCAAAATATTGCTCAGGCAGGTTAAAAAGTTATCTGGAGTGGCATGCATCACCTACTTCTCTGTAGGATTCTTCCAGTTATATTTACAGGACAGTGAACAGGCAAAAGACAAGCTGAAAAGCAGAGCATGCTGTTTAGTGTGAAATTTTAGTGTTTTAAAGCAAGTGGGGATCCATTTTCCCTGCTCCCACAGGTAAATCCTTTACTATGACATCTACTAAGACAAGTGTAATGTGGTTTTTAAGTAAAATATCACCTCCTAGCCACTACAAAGACATATTTAATATGCTTCACCCACCACCCAGTATAAAAGTGTCCCTGTGATAGGCATTAATTAAGAACTTTTTGGATATTGAAATGTTCACCTATGTTGAAAATTCCCGCTGGAATTACAGGCTAGTATATGCAGGCACAAAAAAATGGTGTATGTGCTCATGAAGGCAGAAGCTCCAGTGGTTAGCATGAGATGTAGGAGAAAGTAAAGTTGATTTCTGAATATATACTGCAGTGCTGAATCTGGTAAAAGCACCCCCCCTTGCCCCTGGCTGGCCACCACTGCTATACTTACTGGGGGGAAATGGCAAGATTATGTCCCACTTCATATGTTGCCCTATGGTGCAGTTCAGCACAGAAACTCAGATTCTTTATTCAGAGAGAGAAAACCCCAACAGAGAGCTCTATGGAGAGGACTAACCCTGGTGAGGCAGTTGCCAGGGCTGAGTATCTTAGCCTCCCACTTCTTCCTAAAGGCTCCTCCCCAGCTGGCTGCCTTCACAACAGTCTGTCGAGGAGGGGCTCTCTGTGTCTTTTGTTCTGCTACATGTAATTGTTGGGATCTCCACTGCGACCGAGCTGATAAAGCTCATCTTCCGGCTGAGTCCTTCGGAATCGCCCCCGACGATAATTAACGACCTGAGCCTTTGATGAGGCCTCAGGTACATTTCCATTCAGCAGAGAATCAAAGCAGCAGAAGTGATGAGATTTATGGCTACATCACTATGCTTTATTTCTTACTACGCAGACAGCAAAGAAATATACATTCTTTCTCTATGAAAACAGAGAGCAACTCAACAAAGGAACAATGGAACAGGAAACGACTAACGTCACATCCTGTCTCCTGTCTTCCGTGAGACTTCCAACAGCCTGGACTGTCTCTGGGATGTAAACAGAGTCCTGTGACTCTAAGCAGCTGCACAGTGGCAAACAGAAACTAACAGTAATGCCCTCCTTTATCTTGGGGACAGAGAAGGAAACAATGGAACTGGCAGGCAGGGCCGTCTTAAGCATATCCGGCTCCATGGTGCAAAGCTCCCTCTGGCGCCCGCCCCCATTTTCCAGAGTTTTTTAGGGAGGATGGCACTGCCAGCGGGGCTGGAGGAGGCGTGCAGCAACTGGAGGGTGGCTCCTCTGGTGGGGTGCCACCCGGCTCAGCTGGCCGCTTCATGCCGCAGTGGCCATGGAAGACGGAAGCTCCAGGTGCGTCGCTGCTTCAGCGCAGCATGGCGGAGATGGGCAAGGGTGGCGAGCTGATGCCGGGAGGTGCCACGTCCGGCCTCCACCTCTTCCCTGGTGACCTCCAGAACTTGGCGCCCTGGCACCCCGCACCACTAGCCTCTATGGGTAAGACGCCCCTGCTGGCATGTGGCTGGGGGGGTGTCTGTCTTTCTCCTCCTCAGCTGCCTCATTTTCACTTAATCCGGTTGCTTTCTTAGTCTCCAACCTGCCTGCACTCCCTTCTTCCTCTGACCTGTTTCCTGTATCCCATCACTATTCTCCTGGATCGGAGGCTTCCCCCTCCGAAGCTTCCCTGGGGGGTTCCCTGGTTGGAGCCTCCCAACATTCCTCCTTGACTAGCCCATCCCTGACATCCCAGTGCAGCTGCTTCTCTTCGTAGGGTAGAGAAATGAGTACACTTCATCCCCTTTGACTGTGAAAAGTATGTTCCAGTCTGATGCCCAACCAACCACACGGTTGGTCATTTTGTGCAATTCTTTCCCATTAAAAATAGAGCGGGAGATCATTTGAATTGGGTGACTGTGCATTCCAGGCTTCATTTTTGTGTGTCTGCTTTGCCTAAGGTGTCGTATGTGGTGAAAGAAAGGGTGTTTGCTGAACCTAAACCACATTAAGAAGATGTCCTGGTGCGTGTGCAAATTATATTGTGTACATGCTCAACTCAAGAATTACCGTATTTTTTTGCTCTATAAGACACACTTTTTTCCTTCCTAAAAAGTAAGGGGAAATGTGTGTGTGTGTTATGGAGTGAATGCAGGCTTCACATGGCTATCCCAGAAGCCAGAACAGCAAGAGGGATCACTGCACGAAGCCTCTTAAAGGCAGGAGAAGCCTTCCTCCCGCTGCCCTGAAAAGGCTTCGCATTGCTTTCGCTGAAGCCAGAACAGCAAGAGGGATCGCTGTGCAGTGATTCTTCTTGCTGTTCTGTCTTCTGGGATTCAGAATATATATATTTTTTTCTTATTTTCCTCCTCCAAAAACTAGGTGTGTCTTATGGTCTGGTGCGTTTTATAGAGCGAAAAATATGGTACTAGGAATCTTGAGAGAACTGAACAGTATTTTGATGTGGCCTACAAAACTTTTCCTTTTTCTTTTGTTTGTTTGGCCAGCTTTTGGTTTTTCATATAACACCCAAGGCTCAATAATCACATAGAGAGTTCAGAAAACTCAAGGTACAGTCAAATACACAGTGGTTCAACTATAGTCCTGCTTTTTAAAAATGCATTAACTGATTGTGAAAGAATGGGGATGGGAGCACATGTTTGAATCAGTACTCAAATGTACATCCTATTAAAATCAGTGGATTATGGGTAGAGGATAGGCATTCATGCTCAAATGTGTTTTCTGCTGTGTATTAAAATGTTCTGCAGACTTACAGCTATAGTTTGAGTCCAGCAAGTGACATGCCTGCAGAAGCTTGTGAAAAATCTTTTTTAGTGCTCAAACACAAAGTCTGTGAAATGTTAACATTCCAAAGCCTCTCTCTCCAACAACAATCTCCAAAGAGTTAATAATCTAAATTTTGATAGCGGCATGGAAACAGAGGGAAGGGGAAAGCAAGAGTAACATATAATAAAGTTTTATAATAAAACTATAAATCAACTAAGTTTTCCCTATATTCCCCCTCACTTCAACCTTTGTGACAAAGGATACATTATCGAGACCAATTCCACAGTAGAGCCTAGTATTGCTTTTGCTAAAAATAACTCCAAAAATGGCAGCTGTAAGAAGGTCTCATCTTCACATGTGACTCCATTACTGAAGGACACTTAAAGCATGTAGTGTTAAAAGCTTGTGAGTTAGAAGTACCAGCTCTGATAAGATGGCTTACTTCTTAGTCTTCCTGAAATAAATAAATATTAGATTTGTGCAACAATGTCTTACATTCCCGTGGCTGCCATTTGAAAAAGTAGCTATAACGATGGCAAGCAGCCCAACTATTCATTTCCCATGTGTGTGTTTTTTCCGAGTGGAACATTTCTTGCATACTGTGTGCGCGCTCTCGCCTAAAAACTGCAAGACATTTCATGGAACAGAATCATCTTATTTTGTCTCAAATGTCACTTTAGGCATAATTAAGTGACAACTTGCAGTCTTTCAGGAGGAGTTTCAATGGATAGTGCCTAAGACCAGGGGCCACCAACCTACAGCCCAGGGGCTGGATAAGGCCTGAGGGACTCATTTATCTGGCCCACGGTGACCCCCACCGCCGCTCACTGCCGCCCGCTCTTACGACCACGGCGTGGTGTGGCGCGGCGCAGGGACCCACTTTCAGGTCAGAGGAGCAACGGAAATAGTGTGTGTACGGGTGTGTGCTCCGCCGCCCTCCAGCCCACCACACGATCATCGTTCGAGACACCGGCCCAAGGCAAGGAAAGCTTGGAGGCCCCTGGTTTAGACCAAGGCAAAGCTGAGTTCAAATTCCTTTTCAGCCATGATGTTTATTGAGTGGCCTTAATCCAATCCATCTTCCCCCTTAACCTACCAAACAGGGAAGTTGTGATGAAAAAATGGTTGGAGGGACGATATCCCATGCAGTCTACACCACCCTGGTATGGTTGGGGGAAGGGTGGGATATAAACTCAACAAGTAAGATTTCTTCCACTACTGAGGTGTAGCTCACAAACCCCAAAAAGCAATTTGGAAACTTATATTCAAGGTGTATAGATAATAGTCCTTGGCATGAATGGGGACCATTTTCAGCCTCGTTCTCGGCAAATTTTCTGCGGTAATATGTCATTGGTGGGCTAAGCTAGAGACAAAAAATAGAGAATAGATGCTCAGGGCATTTCTTGAGTACAGGTAGCCATTATGTACATGAAGACTAATACCTTGTTTTTCACCTTACTACTCTTCAGAGAACAGAGTCCTCTCTCCTCAGATAGTGAGCAGGGTTTCAGGGGACTATTTTGCCACACAGCCTGCCAACCTGGACCCCTTGTGAGTATGAGATTGGTTCTATAACAGAAGAAGCAAAGGTTGATGGGAGTTGTAGTCCAAAACATATGGAGGGCACCCGCTTGGAGAAGCTTGCTGTAGACTGCACAAATGACAATTTAGCATTAAAATGTGAAATGGATGTACTCTCCCACTACTTTCAACCACTAATTTCTTCCCATCGAAAGGCAAACAATTGAATTTCTGCCCTCCGCCCTACACCTGGATTAAAATTTAGGAGATAAACCCACCAAGGACAAGATGAAATGTGTTGTGTGGGCTGCATCTGGCCCAGGGGTAGCCAGCTGGCCATCTCAGCTCTCCAGGAAAAGCAACATTACTCTGCAAGCATATCATTAAACTACTGAAAATTACATGAAAAGGGAACTTAAATACCTAGTGTCTCACAATTACAAATCACTTTCCCCAAACAAATTACAAATCATTATCATCTATTATCTTCCATTACCAACTCCTGCTCCAGTTTCACTTGTCAATTTCTGTAATAATAATTTCAGGGGGGAAAATATATCTAATAATGAGCATGATTTTGTTTGACTATTTAAGTCGCCTGAATACACAACTGCATCCTCAAAAGGCAATTATTAGCATTGCTGACTTCCATTCTCCAGATTAATTCAGGCTTCAAATAAAGCCCCAGTTCAACATTCTCAGGAAATCACTTCATCTTGCTATTTCGGCACATGCTTAATCCAATTATTGTTCCTTTTGTTTTTTAGTCACATCCAGTGCCTCCTCGTCGGTCGTCAGCCGCAATACCTCCGTGGGACTTAGCCCTATGACAATTTGCCTGCCACGGTGGTTCGTGTAAATATTTATGCCGAACCAGCCGAACGGTTTAAATAATTCATTTAATGTTGCCGGGTCGTTTCTTTCGGTTGGTCCCTGCATATCCACAAAACTGGCGTGGCCAGATTACGATTTGCTTGCAGCCTGAACTTGTAAACATCCAGAGATAAGCAGCAATAAAAGGAATGTCTCAGAAGCAACATGAAAGAGCAATATGATTCCTCTGGATATAATTAGCCAGGATGGGAGAACAGAGGAAAAAAATTGGGGATAATGAAATGGAGCTTTTCGATGCTCAAATTTCATTTCACCACCTGCAGCTATTAAAGTATCCCACCCACTAGTATAATTCACACCTATTGTTAAAATAACCTAATGCATTCCCCTCCCTCCTTTTGATTGGAAGCATATTTTTGAAGCATGATTATTATCTTTTTCTTTTTCTTTTCTTTTTCCAGCTCTATGCTGTAATCTCGAGGGTAAATGAAAAAGAGCTATCTTGATCAGTGATACGGAGCTAAAACATACAGACAAAGCCCTATATGACTTACCTGTTGCCAGGTTGTGTAGCATTGCAGACTGCAGGTGGGGAAATTGAATGGGGGGTGGCTTGCTCTTGGTGCGGTTACACACCCTCTGCAAAGGAGTGGGTTTGAAGCAGTGGTGTGGAGTGTCTCCCATCAGCTTCAGTGGGTAGCCCAGCTGTGCTCCTATCTGAACAGGGTAGCCTAAATCTGTCACCTGTGTTGTGGTAACCTCCAGGTTAGATTATTGCAACGCATTATATGTGGGGCTGCCTCTGAAGATGGTTTGGAAACTTCAGCTGGTGTGGAATTCAGAGGCCAGGTTGCTCACTGGGGTAAGATGGTTTGAACATATAATGCCAAACCTGTTGAGACGGCACTGGCTACCAATTAGTTTCCGGGCCCAATTCAAGGCATTGGTTTTGACCTGGAAAGCCTTAAATGGCTCTGGACTGCAATACCTCAAGGACCTCCTCTCTCCATATGAAACAACCCACACCCTCCATATGAGACAACCCACACCATGTGTTCAACTGAGGCCTTCCTTTGTCTGCCTCCTCCACACCAGGTCTGGTGGGTGGCAACACAAGAACGAGCCTTTTCTGCTGTGTCTCCCCACTTGTGGGATGCTCTGTCAATTTGCATCTCTTAGTACAGAAAGTTGTATAGTTAAAGCCATGGTTTTCCCAGTAGTGATGTATGGAAGTGAGAGCTGGACCATAAAGAAGGCTAATCGCTGAAGAATTGATGCTTTTGAATTATGGTGCTGGAGCAGACTCTTGAGAGTCCCATGGACTGCAAGAAGATCAAATGTATCCATTCTTAAGGAAATCAGCCCTGAGTGCTCACTGGAAGGACAGATCCTGAAGCTGAGACTCCAATACTTTGGCCACCTCATGAGAAGAGAAGACTCCCTGGAAAAGACCCTGATGTTGGGAAAGATGGAGAAGGGGATGAGAGAGGACGAGATAGTTGGATAGTGTTCTCGAAGCTACCAGCATGAGTTTGACCAAACTGCGGGAGGCAGTGGAAGACAGAAGTGCCTGGCGTGCTCTGGTCCATGGGGTCACAAAGAGTCGGGCACGACTAAACGACTAAACAACAACAAGAAGTACAGAAAGTAATGATCTGATGTATAGAGATCTTTCCTATTCTGATTAGTTCAAGAGGGTTCTAAAATGTTTCTTTCTATGTGAAAGAAACAGGCAGAAGTTTTCTGATGTTTGGGTTATTCCTTCCAGGAAGCTGAGTACTGCTGGTTAAAACTGGTTCTGTTATCTTTTCTGCCAAGGTCATGCTGCCAATAATAGTCAGGCCAGGAGGAGCCCGGGTTTCACTCACTTTCTCTTTCTAGCTCTTTGTTCTCGTGTGGTGCTCTGTATGCTATAGTGTTAAGGTTTAGACTTATTATAAGTCATTGTTAAGTTTAAGGTTAAGTCTGCTGCACCCGGATTTCTTATGGACTGTGCCAATCCTGAATGTATTGGATTTGTGACCATTATGTTCATTTGCCTTCAGTAGCAGTAAAGCTCTGCTGGATGAAGTACAATTGCCTCTGGTCTATTTTTGAGAACTTTTCTGCAACTTGTTTAAGTTTTTCCTCCTCTGACGACATGCTCTCCCCAAGAAGGCTTGTATTGTGCCCTTAATTCTCCCTCACAAGCATATACTCTTGAGACATTGGATATATCCCGTATTTTTCGCCTCATAGGGCGCACCGGCCCATAGGGCGCACCTAGTTTTTTTTGGGGGGGGGAATAAAGAAAAAAAAATTCCCCCCCAGGCACGGGGCTGGGGCGGGGGAAGCCCGAGCTTCCCCCGACCCCAGCCCCCAGAACAGGCTGCTATCCGCAAGCCTTGGGAGCCCGGCAGGAACTCCCGCCAAGCTCCCACGGCTGGCAGAGAGCTGCCCGAAGCCCGGGGCATGCTCTGCTGTGCTCCCCGGGTTTCGGGCTGCAGGCTGCTGTCTGCAAGCCTTGGGAGCCCGGTGGGAACTCCTGCGGACTCCCAAGGCTTGCGGGTAGCTTCCTGAAGCCTGGAGAGCGAGAGGGGTCAGTGCGCACCGACCCCTCTCACTCTCCGGGCTTCAGCGAAAGCCTGCATTCGCCCCATAGGACGCACACACATTTCCCCTTCATTTTTGGAGGGGGAAAAGTGCGATCTACAGGGTGAAAAATATGGTATGTACTAAATAGTTTATCTTCCACCATTTACAAGTATCTTATAAACATAGCTGTCAACTTTTCCCTTTTCTTGCGAGCAATCCTATTCGGAATAAGGGAATTTCCCTTTAAAAAAGGGAAAAGTTGAAAGCTATGCTTATAAATGCAGCGGGCCACCTGGGAACTTAGATCAAGGACAGAGAGGTGGGTCTATCATATGCTATTTGTAGCCTTTAATTTGAGATGCAAGGGATTGAGTTTGGGATCTTTTGTATCACTGAGCTATGGTACAGAAAAGGAGATGTCCATTGTTAACAATGGGCTTGGAATATCTAACTTTAACAATGTACAGCAACTCATAAATAAGAAAGGGAGTGGGTGGTGCTGTGGTCTAAACCACTGAGCCTCTTGGGCTTGCTGATTGGAAGGTTGGCGGTTCGAATCCCCTCGACGGGGTGAGCTCCCGTTGCTCTGTCCCAGCTCCTGCCAACCTAGCAGTTCAAAGGCATACAAGTGCAAGTAGATAAATCGGTACCGCTGTGGAGGGAAGGTAAATGGCATTCCCTTGCACTCTGGCTTCTGTCATGGTGTTCTGTTGCACCAGAAGCTGTTTAGTCATGCTGGCCACATGACCCAGAAAGCAGTCTGTAGACAAACGTCGGAGTCCCTTGGCCTGAAAGCAAGATGAGCGCCACAACCCTATTGTCACATTTGACTGGGATAAACTATCCAGGGGTCCTTTATCTTTTTTACCTTTAAACAAGAAATGAGCTAGTTCCAGAGGGTGGTAAAGTGAGGCATGTTCTTGGGTTCCAAGTCCAATAAAGGTCCCACTGCTTCAAAAACAACACCATACTAACTTTGCAAAGAACATCTATGAAGGTCAGAGACAAGATGAAGGAATTTCTGGGTTCTCTGTCCTACCTTTTCTAATTTAAAGGTGACTATCTAAGGTACAAGGGACACAGGTGGCGCTGTGGGTTAAACCACAGAGCCTAGGACTTGCCGATCAGAAGTTTGGTGGTTCGAATCCACGCGACGGGGCGGGTGAGCTCCCGTTGCTCGGCCCCTGCTCCTGATAACCTAGCAGTTCCAAAGCACGTCAAGGTGCAAGTAGATAAATAGGTACCGCTCCAGCGGGAAGGTAAACGGTGTTTCTGTGCGCTGCTCCAGTTCGCCAGAAGCGGCTTAGTCATGCTGGCCACATGACTTGGAAGTTGTATGCTGGCTCCCTCGGCCAATAAAGCGAGATCAGCGCTGCAACCCCAGAGTCGGCCACGACTGGACCTAATGGTCAGGGGTCCCTTTACCTTTTATCCAAGGTACCTTGCCCAAGATGCACACCTGCATTTCTGCAGCCACATCTCTTGTTCTTGTGAAAACCTGCTTCCATTTGTGGGTCCCTCTTGCAGCATCAAGGCATTTATTTTCTACTGGTCAAGGTTACGCATAGTTCTGTCTCCAGGAGTGATGTGGGGTGGAAAATGTCAACACAAGAAATAACATTTCAAATATAAGCCTTAATATGATGTTCTTTCCGAAATAAAATTTAAAGACTTGAATGGTTTTTTTAAAACTTCTTGGCAAGCATCTGTGTCCAGACTTCACAAGTAAATCTAAAATACCTGCTGTGATACAGGCAGTGACATTCTGATTTTTTAAAAAAATCTTTTTAGTTTGTTTGTTTCGCTGTGTGATTTCCTCAGTTTTATATGTTGTATATCACTCCTGGCTTATTCACACTAATCCTCTAGGCACTCAGACAAGATTGTTAAGGTGACAGATTAGTTTGGCATAACCATGTACTAGTCAGAAAAAAATGTCTTTAAAAAAATAATCAAGTTGAGAGGATCTCCTGGGAAACTGTTTGAGATATCGGCTTTGCTCATTCTTCTCCATACACCTTCCCATTACTTACACTGAGTAATGCATTCCACTCATTTTAGTGGGCAATTATGTTAAAACTATAAATCACAACTTAATAGCGTTCATTGTTCCTATGCAATAAAAATGCCTTAACTAGATTTCACAGTGTTTTAAGAAAGAAATTCTCTGTTGGCATATTTCATTTCAAGCTAGTCTGGCTCTTATGGCAACAAAAAAACTTTTCCACATAATACAATGCCTTATAAATCTTCAATGACAAACTAATTATATTAAATAAAACACTGTGCATGGAGGTTATTCAACTGATTTCCCCACCTCCCAACTACTTCATAAATTCAAAGCTTCCAGAATATGGCCTAATAAAGAATGCAAAAATCACAAGAAACCTACGGCAATTATTAAAATTGCTCAGACCCCACCGCACACACCAATTTGATTGAAAACATAAGATTGTAACTAAGATTAGCCATATTTTACAGCTCCCCATGAGGAAAGAACTGAAGAAACAACTAAAGGAAAGCAGTTTAATGTGGTAACAGAATGCAATCAGAGTTTAGCTAGTTCCTTCAAATACTTCACACTTGGTGAGGAGGGATGCAGAAGACCATTTATCATGGACAGATGGAAATTTACCACATTGTACATGAAACTATGGTTACTGCAAAAACTTGTCAAGTAGTGTAGGAACATTTACCCACATGTTTTTAATTGATATATTTATTGAAATATAAACACATAAATGGGAGAAGATAGTATTTAACATATAAGCAAAAACACACATACACATCTGGTGTAATCAACATTAACAGTGAAAAAAATATTTTTAATATTATACGGAGAAAGAGAGGAATAAAAAAAGGGGGGGAGAGAACAGCACACAAGTACTTCCTCGATCTCAGCTCAGTGCACAGTTTGTCTCCAGTGAATTTTCCCCGAATAGCAAGCTGGAAAACATATGTTCCAGGAGCAAGGGTCAAAGACATTACCTGCTTTAATAATTAGTCTTGGCTTTCAGCCATGGCGAGTAGGGTTTAATCAGTAGCCTGACAGACATTTCGAGAACAAGTTAATGTGACGGTCATTCGCCTGATTGGATTGACAATCATCCATCTCCCCATGCAACACTGGGGGGATTCAAACGGGATGACCTGCTACCAGATGTTCTCCTAGTCCTTCATATATCTCCTGTAATATGCAGAATGATGCATTTGCCACTGCTGCGTAGGACCGGCAATAAGATGGATCGACTGCTGCCTTTTTGTACCGTGCTGCTCCTTGGGAAGATTCAGGCTCTCTTTTGGAAACTGGAGATGGTATCTCCATTTTCAAGGGGTTCATACTCTCAGCATCAGGTATCTGGCAAAATCTTCAAGTTGGAGGGCAGGGGGTTGTTATTGGGGGTTGCTGAGACACCTCGTCTTCCAAACAGTACCACTCCTGAAAGAAACATGAAAGCAGAGCCCATGAAGCTCAGTGGAGTGTGCCGAGAATTTGGACATATCAGCTCCTTGGAGGAAAAGTCCCACAGATAAGCGTACAGTGGTACCTCGGATACGAACTTAATCCATTCTGGAGGCCCGTTCTTAAACCAAAGTGTTCTACAACCAAGTGTGGTGTAGTGGTTAAGAGCGGTAGACTCGTAATCTGGGGAACCGGGTTTGCGTCTCCGCTCCTCCACATGCAGCTGCTGGGTGACCTTGGGCTAGCCACTCTTCTCTGAAGTCTCTCAGCCCCACTCACCTCACAGAGTGTTTGTTGTGGGGGAGGAAGGGAAAGGAGAATGTTAGCCGCTTTGAGACTCCTTCGGGTAGTGATAAAGCGGGATATCAAATCCAAACTCTTCTTCTCTTAAACTGAGGTGCATGCTGTCCCTAATGAGGCCTCCCCCTGATGGTGTTCAGCTTCCATTTGTCTTCCGGGGCAAAGTTCGCTGGTCAGAACACCTACTTCCAGTTTTGTGGAGTTTGTTGGCCCAAGCAATTGTTAACAGGGCTGTTCGTAGACTGAGGTACCACTGTAGAATGGTACCTCGGGTAAGGAACTTATTTCATTCCGGAGGTCCGTTTGTAACCCAAAACCGTTCTTAACATGAGGTGCACATTCACTAATGGTGCTGTAGGAATGATCGCTCGGTTGTGGAGCACACTCCCGCCCGCGGGCGGCCTCAGCTGTCTGCATGCTTGACCTTGGGGTGCGGAGCACACTCCCCCTCACAGATAAAGCCACAGCTGTCTGAACATCTTGCCCTCTAACCTTTTGCGGTCTCAGTAGTCTGCGGTGTCCTGTCTGTAACCTTTGTCTCTGAGACCTTTGTCTCCTTCGTCATACACTGTGCAAGGGGAAAATGACGCAGTGGAAACAGGTGCCAAAATAACTTTGTACCACCCCACGATCTCGGGACTGGAAGATGTGTAAAAGTCACAGTCCAAATATATCTGCCTGGGTTTTGCATATTGTGCCAATAAAAGGAGCCTCCACAGAGCTAGCTGGCAGCTTGCTTGTGCACAGTTCACCTGCATTATCAATTCCTGCCTCATGTCCTTCACTTCAGGCGCCTCCTGCTGTTGCCTCGCCACTGGCGCTCGACTTCTACTCACATCCCAGGGCAAAGTTTGCAACAAGAGGCATCTACTTCCAGGTTAGCAGAGCTTGTAACCCAAAGCATTCGTAAGGAGGGCAGTACATAACATGGGGTTCCACTGTATATCAAAGCAGGTGACTATGAACATATATGAGCTCACTGTTGTAACTACTACCAATTAGTTTGGGGTTATCTTGACTACCAAGATGGCAATTGCAGGACTTCCGGAACATTTTACCTTTGGTTCAATTCACTACGCTTCTCTGTAGACCACATGACTTTCCTCTGGGTCGCACTCCCTTCCAAACCCAGCTTCATGCACTCCCTGAATGGTTCTGTTTTGCTGGAATATGTCCTTATACTCAGATGCTGCTTCTTGCTTGGCTGGAGAGAGGCTAGAGAGAGTTCTACGTATAAACTAGCCAATGGCACAAAGGTAAAACTTACAAAGGTAAAATTTTGCATTAGTTTGCCTACCCAGTTTTGTCTGTGGGCAAAAGGCTGCTGAGAGGAATGCAGTTCTCAGGATGAAAAAGGTCCCTCATCCCTGGCAGGGGCAAACGTTGGTCCTTCAGATTTCAATGGCACTCTGTGCAAGACCAGCCAACATTTGATGCCAGCGCCCACCCCCGGCCTCTTGCCTTCCATTCTGCTCAGTTCACTGTGTCATAACTGTGGTGCCCTGCAGCATGCACTAGGCTCGGGGCCCAGTGCAGCAGAATTGGCCGCACTGCCTAAAATCCACCTCTGCCCCTGAACTAATTGCACAATCCTAGTGCTGAAGTTCATTTTACTTCTCTCTGTATGAAGGGGAGGCAAATGGTAACTTCAGCAACCCCTGTGCACATTCTGGTTGGTTGGAACATGTGTTTACGGGTTGGTTGGAATGTGTGGGCATAGCAGTGGCATAGAAAATGAATGTCTGCACAGGGATACACTCGGATGGTTTCGGCCATTAAATACATTAAGATTCTAGGATCGGAAAACCCACCATTTAAAAGAAGAGTTAAGTGCTTCTTCGTGTGCTCCAAAGCATGAAAATTGTAAGACACCTGGGCTTAACTTCCATATCATGCAATCAGGAAAATCATTCTGCGGTCTCACTTACAATTTAGCCTCCGTGCACATCTGCTTTCCCTTGGTCTTTCAGCTTTATCCTCTTCTTCTGCAAATAGGAATAACTGCACATCCCCAAATGTGTTTATATCAGTGGTACTACAGTGGTACCTTGGTTCTCAAACTTTATCCGTTCCGGAAGTCCGTT
This sequence comes from Podarcis siculus, assembly GCA_034642415.1. NCBI lineage: Eukaryota > Metazoa > Chordata > Lepidosauria > Squamata > Lacertidae > Podarcis > Podarcis siculus. Next base: position 2,876,252 of record JAXCMG010000159.1, read on the forward strand.
CCAAAACCAAAGTGTTCCAAATCCAAGGCGCACTTTCCCATAGAAAGTAATGCAAAATGGATTAATCTGTTCCAGACTTTTAAAAACAACCCCAAAACAGGAATTTAACATGAATTTTACTATCTAACAAGACCATTGATCCATAAAATGAAAGCAATAATCAATGTTCTGTATTATAAAATAAAGAAGACAGTATTGTAGATGATTAAAAATTAAAAAAAAATTCTTACATGCACTGATGATAGTCTTTGTTTGGATGGGGGCTTTTATCCTTTTCCACAGTCACAGAATCAATCAATCATAAAATGAAAAACAAGCCACAGTCAAGTCACAAAAATGAAAAAAGCCAAAAAATGCAAAAAATAGCAAAAAACAAAGCACCAAATATCACCTCAGAACACTGCAATCAGAAATGGAAGGCTATAATTACAGGGGGGGGGGCTTAAATTAGCTGCTCAAGGGTACAAACAGGATGAAAAAAGCCTTAATTATGATGGGTGCGGGAGTTAAATTTGCTGTGCAAGGGTAAAACGGAAGGAAGGAAGCCTTAATTACTATGCAGGGGACTCAAATTTGCTGCGCAACAGTAAAAATGGAAGCTCAGGAGCACATTCGGCTTCTGACGCAAAGTTCGAAAACCGGAACACCTACTCCAAACACCAGTTTGCAGCGTTTGGGTTCCAACTTGTTCAGGAACTAAGCTGTTCGAAAACTGAGGTACCACTGTATATGTATGTCTGTGTTTGCAAGGATAAGTGCCAGGGTGTTTGTTTCGTTGAAGGAACGGCTCTCTATAGGCATAGCACAGAATATCTTTACTAATTTGTGTCCTTTCATGCCCCCATTTTTTTAAAGGATTCCACCCTCAAGCTTAAGAAAGTATTCTTTAAATAAAGTAAGACAGTGTTGGCTCAGTTTAGACAAACAGGACTAACATTTCCTGAAACGTAGTTGAAAATAAAGTCACACAGCTCAGTGCATTATGTAATCTCTTCATGTTTTATACCACCATGTGTTTATCAACTGCAATTTTATTTAACAGTAGCAGTCCCCCCCCAAAACAAGAGAGAGTTTTAGATATAATACAGAGCTGACAGAAATGAAAATTTGTGTTGCGTGATCATAAAATAATGATCACAAATAAAGCCTACAGAGCTGACAGTGTGGTGGCTTAAATTACCATGTTCCAATTCACATTTCCTTTTCTGACATATTTATATTTTATTTTACAATATAAAACAATGATTCATGAGTGCAAATGCTTGGGAAATTGGGCATAGTTGACTAAGCATCACTTCACAGTCTATTTTCTGCAACAGCCACAGATTCAAAAAATGAACCTTGCAATTTACCAAATGGCTTTAAATATTTTCTTTCTTCTATTACACATTCCTTCAGTGTGAAGTTGTCATCTCTTTACTGTCACATTTTGTCCTCTTAAAATGAGGAAAAAATTATTAAAGCCCGTCAGATGGAAATTTACTTGTCATAGAGATCTTACATTCTGCCCTTGGCACATGAGTTTCCAATCAACAAGGAAATAGATTTTTCTGGAAAATGTTAAAACTCTTTAGGTTAACACTGGAATCCTAAGCCTGATTTCTGGGATATAGGTTCTACTGAAATGTATGAGTCTAACTTATGAGTCAAAGTGTTTTACACTGAGGTGTTTATCTCAGACAAAAATGGGGGAGCTTTTCAAATCATGATTATAGATCCATAACTCTGGTGTATTTCAGAGAAGTAATGGATCACTAAGTTCACACAGCCCCTTTAGGTTCATCTTTGAGTTATGAAGGCTTAGCATTTAAAAGTTTGGGACCAGATTACCTTGAAGGATCACCTTCACAGGAAACCCAAGTAACAATAGCAGTATCTGCCCTGTTGCATAAACACTGTGCTCAGGTAGTTGGAGTGGCATTAGCCAAGCTACCAGCTAACTAAACCTGAAGTTTGGTTAATGAAGGTCATATTTCTACATCATCCGACAGATAGTGGTGTAGTTAAATTAAGGTGGTTTCAGTATCTGACCCTTTTTGTGTTCGTTCTTCCTTTCCATCTTCTTAATTTAAAAACAATAGAGTATGAAATGACGTAAATAATTCTAAATATTAGGGGCTACACATACACATTTTTTGATGAAGGCAACATCAAGTGGTGATCACTGGCATGCGTAAATGTCCATTGCAGATACAAAACCGATGAAAAAAACTGTACGCACGTCAGACACAATATTTTTCAGTATAGGTACTTCACACATTCAGTTGCCAACCAGAAAGGTACAGAAATCAAGCCATGAGACATATGTATGTGTGAACCTGCACTTTGTTACTAGGCTAAAAAGCAAACTGTTGAGAGGTTGTGTGGGTGTACTAACACCTTGCGATTTGTCACACCTCTGGTTATCATTGAGAGATCCTAATATTAATAAGAGAGAGCAGGTGGCGTTTGGTTGTGCTTGGTTGTTGTTTTTTTACCTCCTGGCAACTCTCAATAAATTCCACATTGAATATTTTTTCATGCTGTGTTAAATCACACTTTTAATGACAGACTAGGCTATGGTCTGTACAATAACAGCAAGAAGTTCAGGCATCCAGAATTGGGGAAATCCATTTTCAACAATAATGGTTTCAAGGACAAAGACTGGTACTGATGGGAGGGAGGATGTTTGAGATATTGCAAGACGGTTCATTCAGAAACTATTGGTTCCTTTAAAGATCTGGTGTGCTAAGATATCTGACCCCAGTCCCTTAAAAAGAAGATACTGTAAGAAAAGACAGATAAAAGAAAATTTCAGAAGTTTGTAGGTCACACTCCCCTCCCCGCAAAAAAGGATTATAGGCTAGTGAGAATTGCAGCATGATTCACTGTTGAATTCAGAGTTGTAGCAACCAAGCTATAATAGCCCCTCAACAAATAGCTCTATTTGGCATGCATTAGAGGGGGATATTTCAAGGTCTAACGGCTTATATTTCTACACTTTATTTTACTTTTTTATTTTAAATGTCTGCTAGGGTTCTCTCATCAAACCTGGATCTTTATCACCCAGGAATTCTACTAATATATTTTATATCTTTTGCTTTTCACCAAAATCCAAACAGCAATATATGGGGAGTCCATGAACACTCTCCCCACTTGTCCTCTCCAGCCAGAGAAGTCTCCAGCACTGGAGACTGAGCATGGTCATTATGGCTAGTTGCCACTGATAGCCTTATCATCCATGAATAAGAACATAGGGAGAACCCAAAGCAGATGTAGCTGTGTCTTTCCAATTTTGAGAGTAATAGTTGACGTATGATGAGAACATATCCTCCAACATTTCTTGGTTGAAAATAGGGACGTCCCATTCCATAATGATAATTTTACTATTTATACCCCACACATCTTTCTGGGTTGCCCCAGCCACTCTGGGAAGCTTCCAACATTTGTAAAAACATAATACAGTGGTACCTCAGGTCAGACGCTTCAGGTTACAGACTCTGCTAACCCAGAAATAGTACCTCAGTTAAAGAACTTTGCTTCAGGATGAGAATAGAAATCACGTAGTGGTGGCGGGGCAGCAGCAGAAGGCCCCATTAGCTAAAGTGGTACCTCAGGTTAAGAACGGATTTCTGGAACGAATTAAGTTCTTAACCTGAGGTACCACTGTAAAACATTAAACATTTTTATAAAAAAAACCTTCCCAAACAGGATTGCCTTCTGATGGCTTGGGAGTCGGAGAACGCCATACCCTCCAACATTTCTCCAATGAAAACAGGGACATCCTAAGGAAAAGTAGGACATTCCAGGATCAAATCAGAAACCAGAACAGCTTGTCTAAATCAGGACTGTCCCTGGAAAATAGGGACACTTGGAGGGTATGTGAGAAGAGTTTCAGGCCTCCTTAGCAAAAGAGTAAGAGTGTCACCAAGTCATGTTTACAAACTTAGGTACATGTGGGCTCTGTAGGAATTCTAGTATTCTGCTGCATCCTTCAGAGTCTATAGCCTAGGGCACTGTCCTATTTGTTCACTCAGATTTCAGCCACAGTACATTACGTTCTCATATAGCACAGATTAAATTCTTGATCTAATAACTGCACTCATCCAAAGCAGGTTTCCCCAACTCCAGTATGGATCAGGAACAGGAAGCATACCAACTTCCTGCTCCAACTAATGGCAGGAATCCATTGAAAGATAGAGGGAGAAAGCAGTATTTTAGTAGGCCCTGTGGTGAAATTTCAGTTATAGCCATTAAAAAATAAATAAATGTGTATAACTTTTAAAAAAATATATAGTGACACAAACAATGCATCATCGGAGGCAATGGCCCTTGTTCAATTTTCTTTCCCTCAAGGTTCCTCTCTGCCTTTTTAGCAGCTATTTTGAGCACAGTGCATCTTCAATTCAATTTAGCATTAAAGAATTCTACATGAAATCTAGCCCAAATGTTAGCATTTCTGCCAAGCCTTAAAATGAATCTCCTGCCAAAGGCATAATATTGTTTAACCAGATCAAATCATTATAATTAGATTCAATGATTCTTTGGAACTCTCCTACATTCAGCTGTATACGAACCAAATCTCATGAAAATGTGGATTTTTTACAATTAAAAAAAATCAACAGCTGTAAAATGCTTTGGGTTCAAAACAATTAGTGTTTTCCAAATTGCATTTTATATCTTCTATACCAAAGACAAATGAATACCCTCTCAAAATTGTAGGGATTGATTTTAAAAGAGGAACAAACTCTTCTTGCCAGAATCAGAATTGGGTCTAAGTATGTCTTACACAACACTTGGTTGGGGGAGAACTAAAAACTTGAAGAAATTCCTCTGAATAAAAACAAATGGTGAATCCCCACTTTTTTCTTCATTGCTGCTGTGCTAAATTTCCTATAAAAGTGATGAGAAGAGTGATATTGCTCTTGTTCCTTCTAAGAGGCTTTTCTTTGCTGGCTCTTCGATTACGTTTTCTCTGAAGAGAATTGCTGCCCTATCCTTAATGATGAGTTTCACTCCATTTTGCAGAATGTAGCTATACTTGGAAAAGAAGAGAGTTTATAACTTTTTGTTGAGATTTCTGCTCCAGGTAGCCATATCATTTAATGCTCAGGGGTTTTATTTCCCTCATTTTAAAGCAAACCAATATGATTTACATTCCCTGGACTTATATGTGGATTGGTATGCTGTGATCCTTCAATTTGCATATTTCTACGGATCTTGTGATACAGCTCATGGCTGAAGAAACAGTATCAAATTTTATAGGAAAATGTGTATTTTTAGGTTAAAATGCATACAGAAATGCAAATTTTAGGATCTTGAATTGTACTCACACCTACTTCAGTGTTACCTGTGATTTTCTTTCAGCATGCCACAGGATACTGTTTCATTTTGGGGTGTGCTTTTTTTACATCTAATACATGGGTAGCATGTACTTGTCATTATACAAAACTAAATTAAGAGCCCTACCCAGTTCCTAAAATTTCCCATGTGCAAGAAGAACACTTTATTCTGGATTTGGAGAATTTGGAACCCACCAAATATATGTCATCATCCATTTATGTTGGATTTCTATGTTTTATGATGACATGCACAGACCCTCCAAGTGTCCCTATTTTCCAGGGTCAGTCCCATGTTTACCGAAGTCATCCTGGTTTCTGATTTGATCCCAGAAAGCCCCACTTTTCCTTAGGACATCTTTATTCTCATCAGAGAAATGCTGGAGGGTATGGAGTTATCTGAGCCATCTGTAGGCAGCCCTGTATAGGGAATTATTTTTAATGTTTAATGTTTAATGTTTTATTTGCTTTTTATGTATGTTGGAAGATACCCAGAGTGGCTGGGGCAGGGTATAAATAAAATCATCATAATGGAATAGGACATCCTTAGTTGGAGGGGTTATGCATGCATGATTTAGCAAGCTCAACATAAAAAAAAAAAAAACGAAGATCATGGCTACTGGTCCCATCACCTCCTGGCAAATAGAAGGGGAAGAAATGGAGGCAGTGAGAGATTTTACTTTCTTGGGCTCCATGATCACTGCAGATGGTGATAGCAGCCACAAAATTAAAAGACGCCTGCTTCTTGAGAGAAAAGCAATGACAAACCTAGACATCATCTTAAAAAGCAGAGACATCACCTTGCCAACAAAGGTCTGTATAATAAAAGCTATGGTTTTCCCAGTAGTGATGTATGGAAGTGAGAACTGGACCATAAAGAAGGCTGATCACTGAAGAATTGATGCTTTTGAATTATGGTGCTGGAGGAGACTCTTGAGAGTCCCATGGACTGCAAGAAGATCAAACCTATCCCTTCTTAAGGAAATCAGCCCTGAGTGTTCACTGGAAGGACGGATCGTGAAGCTGAGGCTCCAATACTTTGGCCACCTCGTGAGAAGAGAAGACTCCCTGGAAAAGACCCTGATGTTGGGAAAGATTGAGGGCACAAGGAGAAGGGTACAAGAGAGGACAAGATTGTTGGATAGTGTTCTCAAAGCTACCAGCATGAGTTTGACCAAACTGCGGGAGGCAGTGGAAGACAAGAGTGCCTGGCGTGCTCTGGTCCATGGGGTCACGAAGAGTCAGACACGACTAAACGACTAAACAACAAAAAGTATGTGTTTGTGGAAAGCTGAAAGTAGGGGTCAAGAGGAAGAAACACATTAATTTTTTATGCTCAATATCCCCCAACCCTTTGTTGTTGTTGTTGTTTATTCGTTTAGTCGTGTCCGACTCAAAGCAAGCAAAATCCCCCAACCCTAGCAGTCTACAAAAGTGGACTACGAAAGTGTGTTGGGATAGAGGGACAACTGTCATTTACTTGGCATGTTGCATACATAACAGGTGAACTACTTATGACTTAGTGGGTCACACCAGCCTGCACTATATAACTGTTGCATACAGACTCATAGACTAGAATTTGCATTTTAATTACATACTTAGCTTTTCAGGGCAGGAACAGTCTATTGCCTTTATATTATGTGAGCCACTTAATGATAAGTGCTGAACAAACACAGAACTAGACATGTCTTTCTCTAAAGAGATTAGAGCCTTTCACTGTGAAGTGGCATCTCCCATTCATTTCAATGACTCATGTGCCGATGCAACATTTAGCAAATGGATTGGACTTAGTCTTTTGCTTTTCCCGCAATAAATAAGTCTACCCTCTAATTATGAAGTACTGCAGATGGCCTCTGAAGTAAGTTGGGCTTACAATGACGTGATCTACATGACTGTAAGCATCCGGTGTAATACAGGATTTGTGTCTTCATCACTTGTGCATACAGAATGCCCCTGTAACATTTTGACAATTAGCATATTGGCTTTGATCACTTACAGTGCATCAATACAAATTGATTGCAAAGACCCAATAAAAGCCCTCTGCATCTTAGGAAGGATTAATGGTTTATCCAGCACTTTCTATTTTGAAAGAACAAGGGTAAATCAGCAGATTGAGATGGGCATTTTCAACCAAAGCAGATATTCTTGCGGGCAAGATCTTTGTGGACACAGCTCTATCTGAGCAGAGTTCCTCATCTATCATTATCAAGGCCCTTTTCTTTTCTCCATTCATCGAATTTTGTTAGATGCTCACAATATACTATGCTCACAGCAATGCACCTTGGATGAAAGGCCCATCCGTATCTTCTGCAGAAGAATCCAGCAGCCCAGATGATTTCTGACTCTCCAAGATGAAAGCTCCCCTTGCTAAGGTAATCTGCAACAGAACACAAGCCCATAGCCGAAATAGGGAGAGACCTGAACTTGCTTGCCAGGATGATTGATTCTCTTTGACTGGGTCTTTGTGCAGTTCAGCTGAGCCATTCTGTGTTCAAGTACCTGGTCTTTAGTAGCTCAGATGCTGATTCATACTAGTATATACAGGTTATCCCAGCATATGGTACAATAGGTAGTCATCTCTACTGCCTAAGCCACAACATCCCATAAAGTTCCATCCTCTGAAAATAAAATACAGTGGTACCTTGGTTCTTGAACAGCTTAGTTGTCGAACAAATCAGCTCCCAAACACCGCAAACCTGGAAGTAAGTGTTCTGGTTTGTGGACATTTTTCAGAAGCCGGACATCTGACGCGACTTCCGCTTGAGTGCAGGAAGCTCTTGCAGCCAATTGGAAGCCACGTCTTGGTTTTCGAATGGTTTCAAGAGTTGAATGGACTCCCAGAATGGATTAAATTCAAAAAACAAAGGTACCACTGTAGTTGCTACTTAAATTATAACAGTCAGATGCTGTCAGATAATGGTATCAAAAAACAGCTATTCCTGCCTTTCCAGTTTGATTTTGAAACCAAAAATTTGTTGCTTTAATGGATGACCCATACTAGTCAATGGAGGAAAATATTGCCTGGTCCCTTAGCAGCCTTTGATATTATTCACAACCATAAAAGCCAGCTCATGCTTTGGGGATATCCTCTGGCTGAGACAAGGATGAGGGAGCTAAGGTGGTATAGCCCAAGTATTCCAAGAATCTCCTTCACCAGCCTGAGATCTACTAAATGCTATCCCGCTCACCCCAGCAGATGTTGCTATAGGATTGCTTCCTAAATCTCTGCTGCTGAGCTACAACTCTTATTGGTAACCTAGGTGTCATGATTTTCCAGGGACAGCCCCGGAATTACGAAAGCCATCCTGGCTTCTGATTTGATCCTGGAATGTCCCTATTTCCCTCAACGGTGCTGCCACAGCCAAGCTCAGAGAGGAGGATGAGCCAACATTTTTCCTGAGTGGCTGTTGCTGCATGAGAGAGAATCCCATGGCCTCTCCATGGCTTCTCCGTGGCTGCCACTGCTGACCTCCTCCCGTGGTGTAATGGCTTGGGTCTCCCCCAGAGAAGTGAGACAACTCCAACAGTAATTATCTCAGATTTATTGCTCAAACTCATAAATCACTGCGGAGCTCAGTCTTCGGCATCTTGCCCCAAGTTTGATGTTGCTGAGTCTAAGCTCCACCCCTTCCTCCAACAGACAAGCCCCTACCATCCCTTCCGCTCTTTTTCACACCTCTCATGAACTTTTATAGCTCGATGAGATTTGGCAGAGATCATTTCCAGTCGCTCTGTGTCTGTTTCACTCTCAGTGCTCTGCAACTGTCTTTCTTCTCTCTGTGTTACGTCCCCCCTTCTGTGTGTACTAAGGTCAAATTCCTGGGGCTAATTGCTTCCTCCCCTTCTCTTATGAATTCTTGCTGTTCTTCCACTGTTCCAGTCTCTGTCTTGCCTGTCAGAGAATCCTGTTCTGACACGTGGACAGCTTGTAGGAGAGCAGGCATGGAGAAAGAGAGGCTGCTGCCATCGAGGCCCAGCCCCATGTGCCACGCTGGCTTTGAAGGAAGACTGGAATGGTTCTGTAAATCCGGGACTCTCTCTGGAAAATAGGGATACTTGGAGGGTCTGCTTTATCCTGCAGCTGGTCTAGCCTAGTGAGGATGGTCATGTCAGGAACGTGACTCCCCATAGCGTAGCAGAAAGAGCAGTCTCGGGAAGTGAACTAGAGACTGAATCCGTAGATGAGGGAGAAGAGTTCGTTTTCAGGCGGAGCAACCCACAGCCCCCCACAGAGGAGGATTTGGATGCCGGCTAAAGCGTGGTTAGGCAGCTATCAGATAAGACTGGGACAGAAAGCTCTGGGAATGAGACAGGCCAAGTCTTTAGTCCCCGTAGTAGGAGATGGGAAAAACTCTGTGCCTTGCGGAAAGGTAGGGGTGCTAAGAAAGGGTTCTGGCGTCATTCCTGCTGGAAGCAGAATTCTGAGTCAGACTAGGGCTACTAGTGTAAATGAGAGGAAACGGGAAGCCCCACTCTGGATGTGTTTTCTTGTAAATAAAAACTAACTTGGAACTAACAGAGTCTCTCACTGCTCATCAGGCTGGCTGCTTGCCAAGGATCATTATAGGTCAGGTCCCAGGGTCCTATTTGGGCACAGAAAAGAAATTGTGCCACATCGGCTGTGGTGATTAGCAAGCAGTATGGAGTTTGCGGATTGGCCAGGGTTGAAATAAATACTAGAAGAGTTTCTGTCTTTTTTCAAACCAACAGAGAAGAAACTCCTGCCTACTATAGTTCAGTTGGATCCTCAGCTTCAAACGCTAGCTGCTGACTGTGGGGATTTGGAGATGGAGAACACAGGCCAGCTCTGTTTGGTCCTTTGTATGGTCCATCACAACCTTGTCCTCATCACTGACATCATCTACCTCTTCACCTGAGCCTGAGGGTACATGCAAGGCAGGTAAGCTAGCACTAGGCCACAGTCCCTCCCCACATAGGCCCTGCCCGTGGCCTGAGGAGCTTGTAACTTGGCACACTGTGTGCAAAATCAACAAGCTAACCAGATATAAAAGTTCTCCTGAGAAGCAATACCAACCTAGGTGGGAAGAAAGTGGGAGCAGAGTGGAGCACAAGGAATCTTGATTTTTTTTTAATGCTTTGTGTAAAAGGTAAAGGTAAAGGGACCCCTGACCATTAGGTCCAGTCATGGCCGACTCTGGGGTTGCGGCGCTCATCTCGCTTTATTGGGCAACCTTTATTAGCTTCTGGGTCATGTGGCCAGCATGACTAAGCCGCTTCTGGCAAGCCAGAGCAGTGCACAGAAAGGCCGTTTACCTTCCCGCCGGAGCGGTACCTATTTATCTACTTGCACTTTGACGTGCTTTCGAACTGCTAGGTTGGCAGGAGCAGGGACCGAGCAATGGGAGCTCACCCCGTCGCGGAGATTCAAACCGCCAACCTTCTGATCGGCAAGTCCTAGGCTCTGTGGTTTAACCCACAGTGCCACCCTTTGTGTGCCTGTGTGTCTTTGTGTCCCTGTGTCTAATTTTGTCCCTTTCTAAAATTTATTTATTCCTGTATGTTTTTCTTTTTTGTAAATCTACCCCAAATTCAAATAAAACTGGGATTAAGGGGTTTTCTTAGAATGGTGGAGGGCATAAGTGGGGGTTGAGGAGGGTCAATTAGTGGGGAGTGATAAATGTCCCTATGTTCACCTGTGGAATGTTGGAGGGTGTGTTCTTATCAACCCCAGTCAGTGTGGCTAATGGCCAGGGATGGAAGAAGGTGTGGTTCAGCACATCTGAAGGGCCAAAGATTCCCCACACCTGCTCTAAGTGGTTGACATAAAATAGCATGCAATATTCATTAAAAATAGCAATAGACACAGACTTTTTTAACAAAATAGAAATAATAAAATTACCAGAATATAGACAGAAATTTGTTTAAAAAAAATGTACACAATGAAATTACATGCTCAGGTTCGCTTACCTCTCCCCCTTTTTAAAAGCAGGCGTGAAAATGAAGGCACTGTTGTATTTAGTTTATCAACTATAATTCTAGCATTTGTATAACCATTTTCATAATTGGAAGTCTCTTTGTTTGCTTTTTTTTAAAAAAAATACTTATCAGTAGGATAGAAATAAAGATAATAAATAGCAACAAAAAGTTGCCATGGAACTTTTCACATCTCTCTAATCTATGCGTATAAAATGTTCTAAATGAGGAATAATCTGCAGTTCTTTGGCTGGGAGTGTGCAGAATGTTACGGGGTTTTTTTAAGTAATCATTTTCCAAGTAGAGCCCTAATAGCACACACAAAAAAGAGGTATTATCATTGTTGGATATTCGTAGAGCTATCACTTCTAAGGGTGACATTTATTCCCAGCTCACAGTGATATGCCCGGAAACTAAATTATTTTTTCTTTAGAATGCAGCACTGTGTATTCTAGACTTCCCTTCCCCATTAGCACTTAACAGCTTTCTCCATTTGGTGACTGACAACAAGAACACAGTACCAATCACCAGGTGTTAAATTCAGCAGAGTTTTGACAAGGGGAGAAGCCTTCTACTGCTTCAGGGTAGACTGTAGAAATCTAGCTTTTTAGCACTTCTTGAAAGACCGCATTACACTTCTGCTATAAATATCCATGGATCTGCATAAGGATGGAGTGCTGCTAATATATATACAGATAAAAAGTCCTACCTTGGACTTTTAAGAACTTTGCATGATTTATTTTTATTTTATTTATTATATGTCTACGCCACCCTTCATCTGAGGAACACAGGGTGGTTGACAATATAAAAATGCATAACATTAAAATAATAATAATAATAATTTCTGGAATCCCCTTACAATTTTTTGCATCAAAATGAAAAAGAAATGCCAGACAATTCTTGCAATCATAGCTACTTGGAAATTATCCACTTTTATTTTTTCCACTTGTTTGTTGCATGCATTCTATCCCGGATTTATTTCCATTGCCAGCAGTGTTTTAATCACTAGAGTGAAAGAATGCAGGAAGGATTGCTGGCCTAGTCAGCCTTAAACAACTTCATCATCCCAGTTCAAAAAGGTCAGCTCTGCCATAATGAACAGAGTGCTTGGGAAGTCAAAGTTTCTGCCCCAATTTGACACATAAAAACACACTGGGATATTTCAAACAAAATATCTCAGTGTGTGTGTGTGTGTGTGTGTGTGTGTGTGTGTGTGTGTGTGTCTGGAGTATGAAACCATTTTGTATTGCTGGTTCATCCAACATCCATTTTGGAATGCCTTTAATTGTATATTCAAACCTCGGTTGTTGAACGTAATCTGTTCCAGAAGCCCGTTTGACTTCTGAAACAGTCGTCAACCGAGGTGTGGCTTCCAATTGGTTGCAAGAGCTTCTTACACTCAAGTGGAAGCCACGTCAGACATTCAGGTTCCGAAAAACGTTCGAAAACCGGAGCATTTACTTCCGGGTTTTTGGCAATCAGGAGCCAAAACGTACAATTACTAAGGTGTTTGGGAACTGAGGTTTGGCTGTTACTGCTTTACACTGTTTTAGAGTGTGTGTTTCAATGTGGATGATTGGCACCCAGGGAGTAAGAGTGCGATGTAAATCAAATGATAGATAGATAACATTATAGGATCCAGATCCAAGAAAAAACATCTCTTTTAAGGGCTTGCATTTTGGCATGAAGAAGGACATACCCTCTACAAACAGTCTGAAATTACATCACACATTACTGTGGCTCAGGCAGGCCAAGGTGTGATATTCCTGAGGATTTAGCAAGTTTCATGTACGGTAGTTCCTGACACAGTTTATGCAAAACATTAGCATTTGATAAGACAATCAGGATGCCTGTCAAACATTCCCCAATGCAGAGCATCTGGGCAAACAATGACAATTAATACAGAAGGGGGTTCATAGATATAGGAGAGGAATCCCTTCAGGAACTTCCCCTGATTGCGATCTAACATACGTGTTCACAGGGAAGAGGGATTAAGGAGGCAGAGGAAATATTTAGGAGAACCAAGATGGCTTTTGGATTGTTCTCCTGTATCTACTATTTTAGACATGTGGCTTATATACTTACGTATGTGTGTTTACGTTGTGCAATTATCAATATTTATTCTATATTTGAGATCCTTGCTAGGAGGGAAGGGAACAGAAAAATAAAGATCTGCCTTGCTTTCACTGCATCCTGCCTCCATCCATTCATCTCTGACGAATGATTGGCTTAGGGGACTAAGTCGCTTGGGGAGTTGGGCAGCAAAAGCCAACCACCCCTATTTTTCTAGATAGATAGATGATAAGAGAGAGAGAGAGACAGAGAGAGAGAGAGAGAGAGAGAGAGAGAGAGAGAGAGAGAGAGAGAGAGAGAGAGAGAGAGAGAGAGCGCTCTGTTTTGTCTAGAAAGTGCTGGTTTAGATGCTTCAAACAGTCAGTTCAGGTGCAAGGCAACTCTGTGTTCCTAGGAAAAGGCAGAAGAAAGATTCCTTTCCTTGCCTTGTTTTTTTTTTCAAAGGAGATAGAAGGAAGCAGTTTGACAGCAGAGATGGGACAAGTTTTTAATTTCATCCTGTTTCGGTCTCTCTGGCACTCAATCCCAGGTCTGTTCTGTCCCATTCTCTCACTTAGTGTGCCATTGCATCCCACTATGTGCACTTTTTAATATAACATATGCACTTTTAAAAGCTTTTCAATACATTCACCAGTAAAATATGAATTGTGCATCTTTATTTGAAATGCATATTTTATGCATACAGTGGTACCTCAGGTTAAGTATTTAATGCATTCCGGAGGTCCGTTCTTAACCTGAAACTGAAGCACCACTTTAGCTAATGGGGCCTCCTGCTGCCGCCGTGCCCCTGGAGCCTGATTTCTGTTCTTATCCTGAAGCAAAGTTCTTAACCTGAAGCACTATTTCTGGGTTAGCGGAGTCTGTAACCTGAAGCATATGTAACCTGAAGCATATGTAACCCAAGGTACCACTGTATATCACCCAGCCCTAACACACATCATTATTCACAACATATTGCCAGGTCAGAAAATTATGAAGCCAATATCAAGATACGGATTTCAAAACGGTTTTGGACAGTATGTTGATATATTTCTCAGCCCTAGTACTGATCTACAAGCAAGTTCAGGAGCTTTGGATCAGAGCAATATGCTGTGAAAAGCAGAACAAATTAATTATACACACACACCTAGTTGTCAGTCCTGATATTTGGAGCTTAACATTTTGTTAATTTGCATAGATCATGGGTGGTTTACAACATCGCCCTCGAGAAGAGAGGGAAAGCACATTGGTATAAGGAGATACAGGAGACTGATGAAGCTTCAATCATTAGTAGGGAATTCTTTGGGGCTGAAAAAATCAGTTTGGGGCAGATTGTGATTTCAGTCCCCAATGAAGAAACTAGAAGAGACCTGAAAGTTTGGACAGTGGACACTAATAATAATAATAATAATAATAATAATAATAATAATAATAATCTCTGTATTTACCTTATTTCTTTCTGAATTCAGCTGCCCCTCTATGGGTACTAGCTGGAAAGCTATAAAGTGTCATGTTCTTGGGTTTGATTTGGTTTTTTTCCATGAAGAGATTTAGAATGCAAAGCAAAGCAGTCGATGAAAATTGATGCACGCTCACAAAAATATTTACAGGAAAATCAATCTAACAACTTCACTAGAATGCACCGTTGTTTGTTATTTGCTCTTCCATGATAGAAAATAATCTGAATGGAATTAAGGCAAAAGTTCATGACTGTTAAGAATGCTGAGACATAAAATGCAGATAATGCAATAATGAGGTTGTGCACTTAAAATGCTTCCAGGAATGATGGAGGAAATAATCTGCAGATTGAATTGCAAATGGCTTCAGATATTGTATTTGACTGTAAGTTAATATTTGCTAATGACATTGTTTCATATTATGCATCTCACGTCAGAAGTATCACCCAAGGGGCCATATCAGACCTGCCTCCTACTGCCCTTCAAAGCTCCACCGTTGATCCCCAGAGAAATATGACATTTGCATAGTTGTGGCAGGGAGATATTTTGATAAACATGCAGTCCCAAGGATCCAGATCACTGTGCCTTGGGTGTACACAGTTGATTTCCAGGGTCTGTTCAGACATGCAGAAGCTTCTATGCTCTATTCTATACTATGCAAAGTTGGAGGTGCTCTTATTAATTTGGAAGTTTCAGGCCTGACTGTAAATTGGTTCTTGCTTGCCTTTTTCCTTTGCAACCTCTTTTAGAACTACTTTAGAAAAGAAAAGAAACACTCACTTGTAAGTTGATACAGTTTTATTCTGCCAGTTGCCCCCTTCATGAAGACAGATGCAAATAATTCATTTAGCTTCTCAGCAGTATCTTTCTTCCTTGACTGCATCTCTTTCACCTTGAAAGTACAATGGCTCTAGTAATGATCTGGCAAGCTTTCTGTTTCTAATATATTTAACATCCTCTTATTGAGGTTTCTGAACTTTTTGCTAGTCTTTCAAAGAATGTTCTTATCTTCCCTTAATGTGGGAAGATAGATTCTCTATCGTCTATTAGCTTTTCATAGTGTTTGGATTAGCTTTATAGCAAGGATCTCTTCCTTAAAACAGGCAGCCATTCAGTTACATGGAAGAAACTCACTTGCTCTCAGGGATAATGCAGGAATGGGAGGGAAATTGTTTCTTCTCCTTGACACCAGAGTCATTACTAGCAGATTGTGCAATCATCACAGAATCATAGCGTTTAAGGCTGGGTCCAACACCCACTTCAGTGCAGGAAATCTATACTTGTAAAATCCCAGATGGTTATCCAGTCCATGAAAATCACCAATGAAGGAGAGCTCACCATCCCTTTTAGGTCATGGATGAGAAAGCTTTTCTGGCTGTTGGGCAGGATTAAATCTGACAGGTGGGTGGGGCCACCGACCTGTCAATCACCTGACATCATTACGAAGGCAGGCAATGTTGCACTTTGAAGTTGCGGGTTGTAGGATCTCAACAGGTACTGTAGAATAATAATACCGATTGTCCGATATCCATTTTTGCTGAGGCTTCAACAAAAATGAGAGACTCTTTAAAATAAATACCTTTAAAGTTACATAAAGAATAGCAAAATAAACTTACCTAGCACAATAATAATTCCCAATTATCTGACCTCCTTTGTTCTTTTTGTTTTCAGAAATGAAAATAATTGATCGAGTCATTTCTCGAAAAGATGGTAAGAAAAATGATATGTTACTGGAATGGGAAATGAGAAATTCTTGATCTTTAGGAAACTATGCTCAGTTATAAAGACCCCCAAATAATGAGTTGATTTGTAACAAGAGATAAGGATGTAAACTGTATCCACTGTGTTTTCAAAATGATAATGGATGACATCTCTCCATCCATCAATCATAAACTAGGACTCATTCTCTCCTTATCCCTGGATGCATTTTCAAAATGACCTATTTCCTTCGTTATTCTTGTTTTTCTCATGCATAAATATTCTCCCATTAATTTATTGGGAGTTTTGCATCTTTCTGACTTTACAAATCCTCTTGAGTTTTAATTAGGTTAGAATCCTAAGGCACATCAAGAAACATCTACTTGCAAAGCAGCAGGTTTTCTCAACGGGGTTGCCCAGGTCTATTAAAAACAATCCTGGTTACCAAAAGTGTAATAAAAAATGCAGCGCTTTTCAAGGAGCAATGGTTTATTGGCAGTTCCAAGAGGATTCTTGCAGCAGAAGGAAAGCTGATCAGTGCTATCCTTTCTTCTTCTACACCACCCCTCAAAAAAAGTTAGGGCTAAAAGTGACAGCCTACTATTTGGTGTAAATAGTACAGCTCCCCCCAAGTATCTGAAATTACCGTATTTTTTGCTCTATAAGACTCACTTTTTCCCTCCTAAAAGGTAAGGGGAAATGTGTGTGCGTCTTATGGAGCGAATACTGGCTGCGCAGCTATCCCAGAAGCCAGAACAGCAAGAGGGATTGCTGCTTTCACTGCGCAGCGATCCCTCTTGCTGTTCTGGCTTCTGAGATTCAGAATATTTTTTTTTCTTGTTTTCCTCCTCCAAAAACTAGGTGCGTCTTGTGGTCTGGTGCATCATATAGAGCGAAAAATACGGTAGTTAAGCTAAAAAGAGGTGCCAGAACTCGCCATGAACGCCTCCCTTGTTCTCTGATAACGGCAATGGCGCCCACCTGAGTTCTGGTGAGTTCTAGCTGGGGGGATAAAAACCCTGGATTTGCCTGGAAATGAGCAAAACTGCATAGAACAGCCCTTGAAATCTATTTTAGGTAGTAAATGTCCTATTTGACTCCCAGTAAGTTAGCGGAAATGTATAAGACAAGTACAAATACCTGCTGGAAATGTGGAGAGAAAGAAGTTACCTCCTATCACATGTGGTGGTCATGTAAGGTAATGAAAGCTTTCGGGGAAATGATATATAATGAATTGAAAAAAAATGTTTAGAATAACCTTTGTAAAAAAACAAAAAACCAGAAGCTTTTCTATTAGAAATTATAGGTACCGGCATTCCAAAGGAGCAGAAAAGACTTTTTATGTATGTGAGAACAGCTGTAATGATGCTACTAGCCCAGAGATGGAAAGAGGACAAAATCACCACAAGAGAGGAATGGCAATTAAGATGATGGAATACATTGAAATGGCAAAACTGACCGGAAAGCTCAGGAAATAAGAAGACAACAACTTCAAGAAAGAATGACCTTTTAACCCCACAAGCTTATAACTAGGGATAGGAGAGAAATTTGACTCACTTCACATTGAAACACAAATTTAGCAACCATATTTACTAGAGTGTAACAAACACCCTTTTGGGACCAAATTACATTGCGAAAATTAGGGTGCACATTAGATTTGATGGGGCATTTACATTCACCAGCAAATAGTTTCTGGGTTTCAAGGTTTTGAAAATTGAGGTGTGCATTCAATTTGATGGCACATTAAAGGTAAAGGTACCCCTGTCTGTATGGGCCAGTCTTGTCAGACTCTAGGGTTGTGCGCTCATTTCACTCTAGAGGCCGGGAGCCGGCGCCGTCCGCAGACACTTCTGGGACACATGGCCAGTGTGACATCGCTGCTCTGGCGAGCCGGCACCAGTGCAGCACACGGAACGCCGTTTACCTTCCCGCTATAAAGCGGTACCTATTTATCTACTTGCACTTTAAGGGTGCTTTCGAACTGCTAGGTGGGCAGGAGCTGGGACTGAAAGACGGGAGCGCACCCTGCCGCGGGGATTCGAACCGCCGACCATACGATCAGCAAGTCCTAGACGCTGAGGATTTACCCACAGCGCCACCCCTGTAGATGCACGTAAATATGGTAATTTGCACTTTCTGAAACAATACACAAACTGAAACACAGCCATCCTCCTTTCGTGCTTTTTAATGTTACATATTTTTTTTGAGCTCTTTGAGATGCAAACTTATCAATTATATCATTGTGGCGTTTGCCCTACTAGGTGTGTGACATCATACTGGGTTCATAAGGAAAGGGTTAACTAATTGTAAAATGACTAACCAATGGGAACCCAAGGGGCAGAGTTAACTGTGTATAAGGTTTAAGCACAGAGGTTTTTTGGGGGGAGTTAGAGTTAGGGTGGTTGAGAAGACAGTCTGGAGTTAGAAGAGACAGAGAAGATAAGTCTGTGGGTTGGGCTGGGCTGGTGTGAGAGAGTGAGAGAATTTGTAAAGAGGAGTCAGTCAAACAGTTGAGATAATCAGTCAGAAGGTATTAGGAAGGTATAGGCCAGTAAAGAAACTAAAGTTAAGATACTGACAGGAATATTATCTGAGAAACCATAAACTTGTTAATGTTTGTAAAATAAACTTGGGTTTTTTTTAGTTCACTTTTAACAACTGTCTGGACTCAGTGTTTTACCAGAGAGTAACGGGTTGGTGGCAGTGGGGAAGCAAGCACAGTGGTGGCACAGGGATCAATAGACCATTAAACGTCTGGGGACCCTGTGTGATCGCCACAATAATTTAAAACAGTAAGTCGAAGTTTATCATTTTATTCTGGCTCAGTTCCCCACCCTTGAAGCAGCACCCCAAGGAATTAAATCCTTCACTCAACTGCTATTGGGCACTCTTTTGCAAACCGTCTTGCAGGAAGTCTGGGAAGGGAGAGGCAAATCGGCATCTTCTCCCCCCTTCCACCAAATGTCTGATTAGGGTTTCATAGATAACAGTTTCATAGAGTTGTAGAGTTGGAAGGGACCCTGAGTATCTTCTAGTCCAGGGATATCCAACAGGTCAATCCCGATCTACTGGTACAGAAGATCCCTGTGATGTTTTTGTAGATCGTGGCTGATCCCTGGCTCCCTTTCCTCTGTGTCAGTAAATCTGACTCCTGCCCCGCCTCCTCATCCCGCCCTCCATTGTTGTTTGAACTCAGGGAGGGAAGATGGAGCTCCCTCTGTGTGGCTGTTTTCATCCATAGTGATGTGTTTGTGAGTGACTTAACTCCAACTTCCCTTGCCTCCCCCCCCAAAAAAAACCAGAACTTCCCTCCTGTACCTTAACCCACCAAAAAAACCTCAACTTTGAGCTGAACCCCTAAAAAGGGGGGCTTTCTTCTTCCCAGAAAGCTCAACAACTTAGAGCTGAACCCCTTAAAAAGTGGAAGGGGGTAGATCCCTGCCAGATTTTAATTCTGGAAGTAGATCACAGTCACTTGGGAGTTGGCCACCCCTGTCCAACCCCTTGAAATGCAGGAATAGGCAGCTGCCCCATACGGGGATCAAACCTGCAACCTTGGCATTATCAGCACCACACTCTAACCCACTGAGCTATCTAGACTCATTAAATCAGTTTCCTAAAAAAAACAGTAATTCAGATATAGGGTAGGGTGGGTAATCCCTGGTTCAACTTTGGGTGAGGGTCCTTCATCAAGATCACAGGGCAGGGAGGCTGTCCACAGCTGTAATAAAAATCATTAGCATAGACTGCTGTTAATTGGGCAGTGGGATGGTCTATCTCTTACCAGCACAAAGTTCTCCTCGCGGAGTTTGAGGAAGGAAAAAGATTTTTGAGACTTCAGTCTCTCAAGTTTCCACACAACCCTTCCAGAAAAATGTATGATAAAGGGTTAAAAAGAAAGAAATTTTAGATTTACTTTCCTGCAGGAAAAAAAAAGCTCCTGCTAGGATTTTTAAAAAAATATATTATTAGAATTGTTGATTTCATCTCTTCATCATTTTTGCCTGCAACAGCTTTTACTAAAGATGAGTCATAATCCCTAGGAAACATTAGGGTAATGCAATAGATATTTGGAACGGCACTCGGCATGCGATAGAACTCAACAGTGCAAGAAGCAAATTAACGGAGATGATAAAAAGAAAAAGTTTAGCCAGAAATTTATTAGGATAAAATATAATGACAGGAGGGTTTTTTGTTTTCTTTTGGAACTGTAATTCTTTTCCTCTCCCTTAGTCTCTCACCCACCCACATCCTTCTTTCAATAATACTACATTACATTAAAGTTTGGTAACTGAAATGCGCACGACTTTTCAGTATCAGTTATCATTCATAGAATTACCTGAGCTAATATAGAAATTAACATGTGTGCCATATATCTTGGCCCAAGTTTCTGAAACCTATGTGTCATCAAGGATTGCCTAGGTATCTAGCTGTGCGGGAAGTACGTCTGTAGTGTGCAGATTAGAGGCCCCCTTGCAGATGGCATGCTGAATATGGATAAGGTGATAATGACGAGGGGTCACTGCTGAAGTCCAGTTTACACCTTCTTCACATGTTTAAATTATGCAAGGAGACGATCCAAATAGGGATGATCAGTGGCACAGCATGAGTTACTAGTGCCCGGGGCAGGACAAGTGTTATGCCCTCTGGTGGATTGGGCAGCTGGGGTGAGGGCACACACCAGGGGACATGCACAGAGTCTGCATGAAGGGTGAATGGAGCCTGCCTCCAATAGGCTCCTCGCTGGCTGCCTCCTGTCAGGATGCTATCAGTGGCTCCCGGTTGGTTGTCCAGGAAAGTAGCAAGTTTCTTACGCTCCTTTTTTATTTCAGACTTTCCATATAGAGGCTATAGAACCCAGCCTCTTGGATAATGACATTGTCCAGAGTGAATCTCCACCCCACCATCTCCCCCACTTCCTCATTCGTCATTATCATCATTTCCTCTATGGGTTGTCAGGAACATGGCCCCCCATGACCCAGCAGAAGGGTTAGCCTCTGAAAGTGAACAAGAGGCTGGCTTTCCTGAGGAGACATAAGGGTTAAACTTCAGAGCTAGCAGTTCACAGGCTGATGATTCTGATGAGGGCTGGTTTCCAAAACTGATACCCTGCAGCCCTCTCTTCACACTCCTAGCTCAGATGAAGAGGGAGGGTTGGAAAACGGCCAACGAGAGGATAGGCTGCCAACAGATAGGAGAGAGACTCTGTCCACTGACAGTGGAGAAGAGACAAGTCATACTCTCAGCCCTCGAACGCAGCATTGGGAATGCCTTGAAGACGAGCGAAAGGGAAGAGGCAGACATACGAGGTTCTGGCATAGATCCTGTTGGAAGCGGAAATCAAATTCAGGTTAGCGCATCTATTGTTGCTGAGAGGAGTGTAAAGCTCCACTCAGGATGTTTGTTTGTGTAATAAAAACTATATTGAACTGATGGGAGTCTGCTTACTACTGGGAAGCTGGCTAGTCACCAGGAATCATTATATGGGTGCCACTAAGTGCCCTCTGTCTTCGAGCTCTTTGCTCTCCTACTTTTAAGGCTCGCCGGATTTTGGGACATGGAGGGTCTGGAATGCTTTCTAATGACAAGGTGCCTGCCAGCTGCTTCTCCAGCTCTGCCTGCTCCTCCTCTCCCATGATTTCCCAATTTCCCTCTTCATCTGCCTCTGAGCTGCTACATCCCTAAGTCCCCTGTTGTAAATCTATGCTGTCTTCCTCTTCCTCCTCCCTGGAAGGGTTAGGTGGGGAGGTGGTCTCCACCACTTCTGCTCCTCCTCTGCCCAGTCCCTGACAATTTGTTTTCTTTAACAGTGGAAGCAGGTTTTCAGATTATACACAGCTCTTATTCAGGCTTTGATTTTGAGACCAAAAATTAGACATCCAATAGTCTACAGAGAAACAACTGGGTAGTCAGGCTGATGGTTACTTGGCTACTGAAGTTTACTGGCCATTGCTGTTGGCATGGAGATAGTCTAGGTTGAATGCAAACATGCCATTCTGATGTCATGTGTGATGTCACAAAGAGGATATGCTTTAAGTCTTGGTAAAGCCAGAAACAGTTAACAGTCAGACTGCATCTCAGCACTGTCAAGATGGATCTCCATAACAGGTATGAATAGTTTTATTTGGGGACTATATTAACTTTTACTATTGGGGAAAAGTTTTAGATTGGTTTGCCAGTTTTTACCCCATCAAGTTGAGGCCAATAGATATACATTCACAACCCTGTACCCATCAAATAATCAACTATATGGGTGGCTTTGTAACTGATTCATACAACCACATTTCCTTTCTCCACTCTGTAGCAGCTTTTTCTCTGTATTTGAAAAGATAAAGAAGGAGAATATAATGAACAAGGAATATGATCTGGATGAGTATGGTGAGGATCTAACCTTGACAAGTGAGGGGGCTAGGAAGATGGCTTTGTGGTCCAGCATAGGATATGATGGGTGCTGCTTCATATTATTGAATTCCTGTTCCACAAAGAAGTAGTCTTTGAACTCTTTACTCTCCTACTTTTAAGACTCGCCGGATTCTGGGACATGGAGAGTCTGGAATGCTTTCTAGTGACAACGTGTCAGCCAGCTGCTGCTCCAGCCCTGCCTTCTTCTCCTCCTCCATTATTTCCCAATTTCTCCCTCATCTGCCTCTGATATGTGACCTCCAGCAAACCCCTGATGTAACTCTATACTGTCTTCCTCTTCCTCCTCCCTGGAAGGGACAAGATGGGGCGGTGGTCTCCACCAATCCTCCTCCTCTGCCCACCCCTGGCACCTCCATCCACCTGCCCACTAGACTAACCCAACCGCTGCCATGTATCAGCTGCCAGGCTCTGTGCCTGTTGTGGGGGCAGCTGGTTACATCTACTAAAAAATGTGTGCCCAGGGCCACAGCCCCCCTGCTGCCCCATACTATGCCTCTGGGGCTAATGAAGAATCACAAGTTTGATCTGAAATGCAGGAGGCAAGGCAACTGTCCCCACTCTTCCCAAATGGTGGTCCCGGAGCTGCACTGAAAGCTGTTTAACAATCATATTTGAAACTTCCTATGGCATTTACATGGGGCCCCTGGTCCTTCCACGGACTATTGAAAGAAGATTCCACCTAAACATTAGGAAAAACTTCCTGGCAGTAAGAGCTGTTCGACAGTGGAATTTGCTGCCAAGGAGTGTGGTGGAGTCTCCTTCTTTGGAGGTCTTTAAGCAGAGGCTTGACAACCATATGTCAGGAGTGCTCTGATGGTGTTTCCTGCTTGGCAGGGGGTTGGACTCGATGGCCCTTGTGGTCTCTTCCAACTCTATGATTCTATGATTCTATGACCCTGCACCACCACGGTTTATCTCTTCCACTGCCACCAACCAGGTTTCTCCGGTAACAAATTCAGACTCAGTCAGATTGTAACGTATTAACAAAGATTCCAGTTTATTGTGAACACAAACAAGTTTTAAATACTTTGAAACACTGTAATCCAATACACTCTCTATCTCCCCTCTGTCTCTAACCCACTCTGACTCCTGTGCCTCCCACCCACAAGAAACCAACTGAATTAACTGCCAAAACCCCTGCGTTGAGCCTTAAACACAGTTAGGCTCCGCCCCTCGGCTTTCTTATTGGTCAGCCTTTTAACCCTTTATCTCTCTCCCCCAGTACAACATCTCCATAATGAGTGGGCAAATACCATACTTCCATTTAAGGGGTCCCCTTTTAACAGTGAAGGAGCCACTGAAGTGTGACTCTTTCCTGGACTGCTTTGATTCCCAAAAGATTGTCTCATCCCCTGGATACCCAACTGATCACTGCACCCCACAAGAGAAGGCATCCTGCAGATCTCAACTTATCAGGAAGTCCATCCCATGCAATGTAAAGTGGGCCTTTAGTGTGGCAGCACCTACCCCTTGGAATGACCTCCTCTTATATATCTGATATACTCCATCTCTATTTTCCTTTCAGGAACTGTTGAAAACATTCCCTTTTCAACAAACCTTCTAAGTAGATATTGTTATCCCAGTTGTATCTTTTATGGATTTGTGGTATATTTTATGTACATAATAGTTGTTGTTAATTGTTTTATATGTGATCAACTTTTTAAAAAGTGTTTTTATATAAGGAACTTCCTTAACGGTTTTTATATATGCCATTGTTTCATATACACTCTTATTGTATTGAAAATCACTTTGGGGTGCCTTACAGGTTGTGATTAATAAATGATATTAACAGTGCTTTTTTTCTAAAATGAATGTTTAGGGGTACTCTCATTTTGACTCGAGAAAATAACCATAAATACAGTTCATGGGCAAAAGTACAAAGAACATGCATTATCTCATATTATACAACTGACAGCTCACAGTAACTACCACATTGGCATGAGGTTGGGTACACTAACATCTTCCCGATTCCTCTGCTTGCTGTTGGTGTCTGTCACCAGATGTCGTCCTTGAATTTAGTAATTTTCCTACTCATATTGAAATACTGCCCCTCAATGAGGCCAAACCTTCATAAGAGGTAGGGCAAAACAAGGCTTACCAAAGATCTGCAGGATCATATGCAGGGATAGGTGAATCTGTCAATTTTAGTTTCTCGTTTTCCAGGCTTAAATTCAGTTTTCCACATTTCCACAACCACTTGCAATTATATCTGTCTCTATCTATCTATCTATCTATCTATCTATCTATCTATCTATCTATATCGATCTCAGGAAAATTCACCAGCATTTTAGCATGAATATCTCATAATAATAATAATAACCTATCCATCTGGCTGGGTTTCCCCAGGATTTTATATGTTGTTTTGACTAACATACACATTTTTGCAAACCATTTCCCTTAATACAATGGTGTCCAAACTTTTTTCAAAGAGATTTGATGAAGTGAAGGGCTGTGAGGGCTGAAGTTATTGACCTTGTTGAACTTGTTGAGCTTTTTTTAGGATTGAAGTTGTGGAGGTTTTTTAAGGATTTTACCCAAGAAATAAGCTGCCACAGGGGCCAGATTAAACCAACTGGTGGATCAGTTTAGCCCCTGAAATGGACTTTGAACATCCCTGCCTTAATATAATGCATTTTTTTGTGTTATTTCCATGAATATATCCATTTTTTGCACATTTTGCCCTCATTTATGCATTTATGTAGACATTGTAGGGTTGGAGATTTGCACTGCAAAATTTGGAGAACTACACGTTTCAAAGGATGGCTGTGTTTTGGTTCATGTGTTTGATCCAGCCTTGAACTGCTGGCTCAACAACAGAGAAAGCCCATTTCATTCCTCTTCTCTAGTCACTGCAAGCTGCTGGGCTTCAGATATGGTGGTGGTCCTGGTGCTCCATTCTGCCCTGATATTCCCTGGCTAGAGATAAGATTGCCCCGTTGGCTATTTGCATTCCCCCCCTCACCCAAAGTCTTATGTGGTTTTATACTGGCTTTCAAGACTTGCAGCAGGAAGCAGGAAAGGACCTCTACAGGCCCTGTTTCTGCCATGTCTAACAGAGAAACAGTGAGAGGCAAATTGGAGTTGGAAGCTAGAGCTCTTTATGGGAATGGCTTTGTTGTTGTTGTTAATGGAAGCCCTGATGGGCTGGCATGTTTTTCACATTCCCTAGGGCGCTCTATCTACTGGGCAGTTTTTATGTGATTTGATAATCAGTTGAATGTGGCTGCCTGGCGAACTCATGTTGATTTTTCATCATGGCCTTTTGTAAATGAAGCAACAGATGGAGGATGAAAAAAACCCCACATTAGCAGTATGGGGAGCATGAGATGGTTTCTCAGAGGACTACCTCAGCTGAAATAAGGAACGGCAGGACACTCAGAGGAAGAGACTGCTGCCTATGGCACTGGAGGTATGGTACAACAACCAACTGTTTTTTAGACAGCTCTAGTGGGCGAACCTCCCTCAAAGCAGGCTTCCTCAACCTCGGCCCCCCAGATGTTTTTGGCCTACAACTCCCATGATCCCTAGCTAGCAGGACCAGTGGTCAGAGATGATGGGAAATGTAGTCTCAAAGCATATGGATGGCCGAGGTTGAGGAAGCCTGCTCAAAAGCGTCTCTCCTCACAAAGTGAACAGATCAAGTGCAGATCCTGGGTGAATGAGCTGTGCCAGGGGCACTGGCGGAGGAAGGGGGTGCGGTGGTGGCGGTCCGCTCCGGGTGTCATCCTGGAGGGGGATGACATCGCCGCCGCCCCCAGGACGCTCACTGCTTGCCTCAGGTGGCCCCCCTGGGGACATCTCAGGAGGGCTTTATCCCCAGTCTTTGAATCACAAGTAGGGTTCTAACCAACTCCTGCTCACATCTGTTAACGGCATATGATTCAAGTGCCACAATTTTCAACGGACAGTTCCAGAATTACGAAAGTCATCCCAGCATCTGATTTGATCCTGCCGGCGTTGAGCTGTTGAGCTCAGGAGGGAGGGTGAACCTGAGCTTGTCTCGAGCGGAGACTGTGGCAGTGGCAGCTGTGAGTGAGCATCCTATTGCCTCTCCATTGACTCCCTTGAGCAGCTCGTAGCAGCTGCTGGAGAGTAGGCGACGAGGAGGAGAGGCTGCCACCGCCAGGGCCCAGCCCCACAGGGTGCACAAGCTCTGAGGGGCAGTCAGAGGGCTGGGCTGCCCTGAGTGGAAGGACAAGGTAGGCTTGCCATACATCAGGAAAATTCCTGACATGTCGTGGTTTTCAGGTGTAAAAATGGCGTGGGGGAGGGAATTGGCAACATGTCAGGGAAAACCCAGATGTATGGCAATGCAGTGGAAGCAGCACCAAAAGCTTAAAATCACTATTTTTGCAGGAGGCGTCCCCAAAAAAGCTCAGCAATCTGGGGTTGTTCCCCCCAAAATAAGGCAACCCTAGGATGGGGGGAATAGAGGGGAGCACAAGAGGTCTTGATCATTTACAAAATTCTTTGTGTGACTGTTTCTAAACTTGCACATTTCTAAAATTGATTTATTGGTGTGTGTTTTTCTTTTTGTAAATCTACCAAATAATAAAATGAAATCAGGATTAAGGGGTTTTCTCAGGACGGTGGGGGGTCATGAGTTCTGCGTCCCATGGGTGTTGTGGTGGTGGCAGATAGGCATAGCTGCCAACTTTTCCCTTTTCTTGCGAGGAATCCTATTCGGAAAAGGGAATTTCCCTTAAAAAAAGAAAAACGTTGACAGCTATGCAGATAGGAAATGCGCTACACAGTGGGAGGGCAAAAAATGGGGTGTGTGAGAGGAGGGTCAGTTGGTCAGTGAGAAATGTCCCTTTTTTCATCTGAAGAAAACTGGAGGACATGTAACAGCTATTGTTTTATGTTTTGTTAATCAAGTTGTGTTGGTATGTTTAATCCCAGCTATTGCCATGATTCTCTTTATTTCCTTCCCATTGCATTTGCTCTATTCTTACATTCTTCCTCTGGCTCTGTATTCCCATGTGTGCCACCTCTTCCTTGAATCAATGGGCCTCTTCCCACACAAAGCATCTGATTTCATTGGACGTGCAAAGGAGCCCTCATGAATCAAATCGGACATACAGAACTTCCATATAAACTCAAACATGATGCATCACAATGGAGTCATTTCACACCTTTGGCTACCGGTATCCCAGCACAGGGCTGTAGCTCAGTGATACAGCATCTGCTTTGCATGCAGAAGATGCCAGGTTCAGTCCTCATCAAGGATGTTTCCTATTTGAAATCCCAGAATGCAGCTGCAACTCACTGTAGGCAAAACTGAGAAGGATGAAATAATGGTCTGATTCGCTATAAGGCATTGCCTATGTTCGTCTTCCTAAATAAAGTGGAACCTTGGTTCTCAAACTTAATCCATTGTGGAAGTCTGTTTGACTCCCGAAACCTTTCGAAAACCAAGGTGCAGCTTCCAATTGGCTGCTGGAGCTTCCTGCCCTCAAGCAGAAGACACGCCGGATGTTCAGCTACCGAAAAACGTTTGAAATCTGGGACACTTACTTCCCAGTAAGTGTCCCAGTTTTCGGCGTTAGGGAGTTTTCGTCATTAGGGAGCCAATTTGTTCATCAACTAAGCCGTTCGAGAACCAAGGTTTCATTGTAAAGTGATATACCTGCTTTTGTGAACCAGCCCTTAGTAAATCATGTGGTCACAATCATCCGTCCACCCTGTGGAACGCTCTCCCATCAGATGTCAAGGAAATAAACAACTATCTGACATCAGAAGGCAGCCCTGTATAACGAAAATTTTTAATGTCTGATGTTTTATTGTGTTTTTAATATTCTGTTGGCAACTGCCCAGAGTGTCTGAGGCAACCCAGTCAAATGGGCAGCATATAAAAATTATTATTATTATTATTATTATTATTATTATTATTATTCTTCACAGGTTTCTGGAATTCTTGCTGCCTTTCAATGTGGAGGCTTATTTGACATTTAGGACAGTTGCCGAGTCACACACATCAGTTTCAGGAGAATTGCCCAAGGCTGCCGATCCTTTTTTTACCCAGAAGAATGAGGTGTAATCACCGAGACACATCACCGAAGCTGTCAACAAATGTTGGCATTCCTTCCTGGCTGCTGTTCATTGCTTATCAAATAATCACTTCTTGTAATAGGGGAGCAGAGTGTAAACATGCTCTTTGCTAATTTGCCAGTCCTTGAACATCTGATTCTAAGGCAGAATGAACAGGAAATACTCATGAGCTCCGTGACGGCCTAGTTTGGTTCCAATTAAAATTTTAATGAAACTCGAGCAGAACCCAACTGTGACTGGTGGCACAGCTTTTGATTCAGCTGTGCCCTTCTTATGTCACCTCATTTGGCGGGGTTTCTATGATCAGACATCGATACTGGGAGCTGATGAGATTGAGACACATTAAAACTGAGGAGGGCTTGGAGCAAATTGCTCTACAGAGTTGCTCTTTCAGTTGTTGTTGGCAGATTGACAATCCAAATCACCTAGATCTCTATGTTGCTTATTTTATTTTATAATAATAATAATAATAATAATAATAATAATAATAATATATGGATATCCCAGGAGACTAAGAAGGGAGGAGAATGATTATATTGTACACCAGACAGTGGAGGATGCTTGTGGCTATAAGAACAAGACTCCCCCACCCCTAAGAGAGGCTGTGGAAATAAATAACATTACACGGGGATCCAGGAGTGGATTAGCAAGTGAAAGGACTGTGAGATGAGACCCATTGCTAGAAATAACTTCATAGCCTGAGTATGTACTATGAGGTACCCTGGCTTTTAATTCTATGTGCACAGAAGCTCCCATCCTGTGGCACCATTCTCTAGCTGACTCTGATTGGCATCTTATCAGTGCTCATGAATCCTCACACATATTATTATTATTTATTGGATTTATATACCACCCTATACCCGGTTCACAGAATCAAATCAAGATATAAAACCACAAAATACCTAATAAAAATAAAAACAACAACCCAATAGCCCCCCCTCACAAAAAACACATTTTAAAAGGGCATAGGATGTAAATCAGATCAACCAAAGGCCTGGTTAAAAAGGAACGTTTTTGCCTGGCGCCTAAAGGTGTATAATGAAGGTGCCAGGCGAACTTCCCTGCAGAGAGCATTCCACAGACGGGGAGCCACTGCAGAAAAGGACTGTTCTT
The DNA here is from genome assembly GCA_034642415.1 of Podarcis siculus. Classification (NCBI taxonomy): domain Eukaryota; kingdom Metazoa; phylum Chordata; class Lepidosauria; order Squamata; family Lacertidae; genus Podarcis; species Podarcis siculus. The sequence continues at coordinate 2,906,298 of JAXCMG010000159.1, forward strand.
GTGTTGCTACCCTCTGAACCTCTCGAGGAGGAGGCACGCAAAGAAGGGCCTCAGAAGATGATCTCAGGGTCTGGGTAGGCTGATATGGAAAAAGGTGGTCCTTGAGGTATTGCAGCCCTGAGCCGTTTAAGGCTTTATAGGTCAAAACTAGCAGTTTAAATTGGACCCGGAAGCTATGCATTTTTATGGTAGAGGAGGTACAACAGCAAAGGAATGGCAGGGGTGAAAAGGCAAGGAATACTGAGTGTTCTCTATTTCAGTTGTTGTTGTTGTTGTTGTTGTTGTTATACATTGATTTTCTATTATCAGTTTTGGAAAATCATCTTGATAAACTGTTATTCAAATGTAATGTTAGTGCAGAGCGTACAAGAGTATTGATAACAGACTAAAATGCGGAAAATCTGATCCACCAAAACCATAGGGGATAAGGAAATGAAACATTGCTGTTTTAGAGGGAAGGGAAGTCTTTGGCCTTGCATCATTTTCTGACCTTGAGGACAGAGTTTACTGTGGACTTATAATGGGGAACCTCCTATTGTTTTCCCTACCTGTTTGCTCCAGTCTTCTAAGTTTCCCCAGGAGAAGCAAACAGATACATTTGAAGCAGAATTACATTGTGTCTCTGTGTGACTCCATTTGCTAGATGCTGAGAACAAGTAGGATCTTTGAGGCCAAGAGTCGACGTCCTAACCAGCCGTCCTCCATGGCTCTAATAAAAGTCAATTACTATCTCCGTGACCTTGGACGAGTCAATTCAACTTCATGGATCCTCCTGCTGCTCAGCTGTAAAATGAAGCGAGGGCTTAGAGGGAAACAGATGCTGCATTTATGCGGCACTTTTCCAGGGTAAATAAATTATAGGATAAAATAATAATTAATTAATAGCTGGCAGTCAGTGCGTGGCAATTAGGCTGTCAGAGCCATTAGCACTGTACCTAAACAAAATTCATTTTCATTAGGGATGCTAATGCATTCAAGAAGCTGTTGACATCCCCATGTACATTCAGACTTGCCTTCACCATTGCCAGAAATTGACTTGCCTGAGGTTGGTAAGATTTGTTCAATTGCCTGCCCAAAATTCTCATCCATGCTTGTCTCTTCTGGGGATAGCATTCTTGGCATTGCTGCAATTGTAAGATGCTGTAATTATGTAATCATAGCATGGTGTGTGCTGTTTCTCAACCCGCAAGATTTATGTGCTATCACTGATGATGTGTACCGTTATGCAACTTTGAGGTAGAGGGAGACAGCCACGTAAGGCAGAGCCGATTTTGTGTGTCATGAAAGGGCAGCACATGGTTAGATATTTAAAGGATGATGATGCTTGCCACCAACAATCATCCTTTTGGAGTTTTCTGTCTCGGGTACCAAAGTAATTTGATCACTCTCCAATACTTTAGATGCTGGGATGCTGTGAGCTCCTTTTGCCGCTCCAACTCAGGAAGCTAAAAGTCTGAGGTCTACCTATTCTATTCTATTCCACCTTTTGTTGCTGATATAGGATTGTTGCGTGTCACATGTCTGTTTACTTTCCAGCACAGATTGCTGGGTCCCGTGAGGAGAACTTCCACTCTGTGTATTGCTTTTCTTTTGAGACTCTCTCCAAGAAGACGGCAAGGAGAGACAACATGTTTATTTGTTCTGATTTATGTAAAATAAATCCATAGTTTTAGTATGTATCCACAGCCTCAGCCTCTTCTGTTGTGCAGTTTACACTGCTACATATAGTGTGCTCAAGTCAGTTAGCTTGAGTCTCTGATTTACATCGAAGCCAGAAGTCGATGAATCTCCACAGCGTGAAGGCTGAGAGGGAGATGATCCAGCTGGGGGCTAGCCAGGTGGCCTTTTGACCCCCAGATGCTGACAGCCCTATGAGGAATGGTTGAAGGAGCTGGGTATGTTTAGCCTGGAGAAGAGGAGACTGAGAGGAGATAGGCTAGCCATCTTAAATATCTTAAGGGCTGTCACATGGAAGATAGAACAAGCTAGTTTTCTCCTGCTCTGGAAGGTAGGATTCGAACCAATGGCTTCAAGTTACAAGAAAGGAGTTTCCGACTAGACATCAGGAAACACTTTCTGACAGTGAGAGCTGTTCGATAGTGGAATGGTCTCCCTTGGGAAGTTGTGGACTCTCCATCATCGGAGGTTTTCAAGCAGAGGTTTGATGGACATCTGTCTTGGACGCTTTAGTTGTTATTTATTTTGTGGTCTCCTGTGGCAAAATTGCATAACTAGCGTGAGTTATGTTGTCATCCCTTTATTCCGCTCCATTAATTTCAATGCATAGGAAACACAATGCAAATGGACCAGGAAATGTAATCAATTATATATCATTTGCAGACTGAAAACAACAATGAATACCAGCTGCATCTGCTGGGTTGGTTTCTATTCCAAACATTGAATGAATAAGTGAGCATCATTAACTGCTACTCCTGTTTCCATTTTTTGTCTGAATTCTCCAACATCCCTAATGGCATGTTACCTTACTCACTGTGTAGACACGTGTGATTATATTACACACTAATATAAGGAAGTATTATACCTTTACACATCCCCAAAGGAAGCTATCTTGTGACGTTGGTAGCGTGTGATTATATTACACACTAATATAAGGAAGTATTATACCTTTACACATCCCCAAAGGAAGCTATCTGAAGCTATATATGAATAATAATAATAATATTTTTCACTAAAGGGGGCACTCTTGTTTCAAAAGTAGTTATTGGCGCTGGCTTTAAAAAAATGATATTAAGAATAAAACATGGCAAATATTCCAAATATACAAATCAATATTCCCAAGCATGCTTGGTTACTGTTTGGAAGGTCTTAAGGTTTATTTTTATAGACAACCCTGACTTTATTTTCCTCCATCCTTGCTCTCAGTTTACCTCCCACAGACCATGCAGTCCTGCTAGGAACGTGAGGCTGGCTGGAGCATAAATGCTAACTGTATCATGAGTCTCTACAACGGGAAATGTTACATGACCATTGAACACCAACGGAGAGCGATTGCGATTGATTGCCATGATGTAAAGCCTGCCTCAATGGACTTAAACCATGTGATCCGACTAACTAGATTTACACCCCATTGTTTTGTCTGGGGAGTCTGCTGATACCAAGTATTTCTTTGCTTTGGCAGAGAGGCTGATTTCCATCAACCTTTTGAAAGAGGATGATGGATGGAAATGCATTTTTCGTAAGCTCCTGAAGTACAGCGATAATAAATCAGCAAAACATGCATTAAAAGAACTTTCCCCTGATTCTGAATCAATTTCTTGCTTCAAAACCTCTGTAATCTACCCTTATTTATGTTTGTTCTTTCATTAATGCTTCTATATTCCTTGCTCAGGGATGGTGGGAGTTTCTTGAAACATAGGCATTCCCAACTCTATCATGTTTTTTTTATTTATTTTTAAAAAAATGGTAATTATTTTAAATCAAATTATACACATTGATATATACCCATCAATAACAAAACTGCATTTCCAAGCATTATTTCCATCCTGTACACCCAATTAATTGTAAATATTATTCCGTCTTTATAGAGCAAACAAACATAATAATCCTCTTCAAATGAAAAGCAACTGGAGAATTAAACTTTGGTGCCTTTTCATGAATACCTATTTCCACTGGTTATCTCAGGTTAATTGTAACATTATCTTAAATTGAGGGCAGGGACTGTCTTACCTCTGAACAACCTTGTTTTGTTTTTTGGCTGAAGAGTGAGATAAAAAGTTTAATAATAATAATAATAATAATAATATCATCTTTCCCATACAGTGCTCCTGCTCTACTATACAATTAATACCTGTTTTCTAGAGATGACCTCCAGAAGAAGAGCATCTCTGTATCCCATTCCTTGAAGAAGCTTAAAGCAGCAAACAAAAGACATAGATAAAGATAAAATGATTCTAAGATCCATCCAGGGAGCTTCATGGCTGAGCAGGGAGCTAAGCACCCACTACTTCAAGCTCAACACTTTCTCTGCTATGTCAACTTGCCTTGATCAAAAGTGGGAAAGAGAAGTTTCTCCAGCAGTGTTTGCGTAGCCAAGTCACTTGTAGAACTAGAACAATTGTTTTAATGAGGGATTTCAGCATTAATTCCATGCAGGCTCCTTTAGAAACTATCCAAGAGACTGCATCATTTTGTACATTTATGTCACCTCTATGTTCTGTCTCTCTTGCATTTTGCAACTCAAAGTATTGTTTGTGTGGTTCCTACGTAGATGGTCTCCCATCCAGACACTGACCAGACCTGCTACAAAAGCTGAGGCTGCTGAACAGACTCTTCAATAAAACAGTGAACAGGGTGGTGATACAATGACACCTGCAATCGATACAAGATAATATCACCAAAGCAACTATCTGCAAACAAACAATAAGCGTCCATAAAAATGGCAAAGGTAGTTTCTTTCCCAAATAGGTTTTATCTTAAACCATTGCAAACACAGAAAATAAAGAATCCACTTGTGATATACCAGGGGTTCAGTGTTCTGATGTTCTTCTTGTATTCCAACGTCTTCGACAAACAACTTAGTCTTCGAGCTTTATAGTAAATAATATTAAAGAGAAGACAGTATGTAAACGACTTAAAGCAGGCGTATATCTGTCCCTATCTGCATTTTTCCATCGGGAGGAGTGTAGAAAGTGGATGATGTTATTCAGTTTGTTAAACCTCCTTGACTCTTTGACTGTTCTTAATGGGGGTGGGGTTGTTGCTACAGCATTTATACAATTTTTTTGTGTATCTTTATTTTTAAATATTAGCATGATTTATATGGAAATTGTTCCATTTTGTAGTGTACTTTTTGATGTGTTTTATTTATTTTTATGACTATTTTGGCTATGTTTACAGTTATGAAGATATTTTCATGTTGTAAGACACCTTGAATATGGTGTTAATGGAAACGTAGTGTACAAATGAAGTGATGCTGCTGCTGATGATGATGATGTTGATGCTTAGCTTCAGGAAGTTGATGGTTTCATGTCCATTCACACCATAGGCTGTGTGGAGAAGCTCTTTCTTCAGCAAATCATGTAGTTACCTGTCTATGAGCCTTCCTCCATCCACCTCCTTCCTTCCACTCCAGAAGAAGGGTAGGGGAAAAGGTCGATTGGGTTCTGCTGGTGACTCTTGAGATGGTTTGCAGTAGATCTGCAACTGTAATTGTTGAACAAAAGCCATAAAACAGCTACCCACTACCTCCCAAAGTTGGCTGCTAGTCCTGAAAACAAACTTCTGGGCTGAGCATGTCTTCAGAGGCATTCCAGACCCTCCAAGTGTCCCTATTTTCCAGGGACAGTCTCAGATTTACAGAAGCCTTCCTGGCTTCTGATTTGATACTGGAATGTCCTCCTTTTACTTGGGACACCCCCATTTTCATTGGGAAAACGTTGGAGGGTATGGCATCCTGATTCATCATTCTAAATATACAGAATATCTCCTCTGACGCCATTTTCCATCTGTCTCTGGTTGGTGAATCTTGACATACCAGTGAAAACTAAGTTTCAATCTGCCCATTTAGAGCTCTAGAGTAAGGATGGATGAGGGAAAGGGAGGAAGGCCAATCCCGACCGAGCAACTGGGTGAATAACAGAGCTCCCCTTCTTCATCCACTGTATAGTGTTTTAGGGGATGCATCTTGCCAAGACATGTTACCTGGAGTTTTATAGGCATTCTTCCTCACCCCTTAACCTTGCGGGAAACTGGGGAACTTAATGGAAAGTTTTGTTGGGTGGGTGGATGCATTTGTGTGAACGCACAGGTCTCCATTTTGATCTGACCATTATTCACGAGAAATGTTTTGCCCACTACTCAACCCTAACAAATATTCTGTTAAGAAGGCACCTCTCCCTGTTTCTCTCTCTCTCCCTGCCCCCTCCAGCTTTGCTTCCTATTTGTCAGTATCTTAAATGTCTGCTGTTTCAATTAAAAGTATTCCTTTCGATGCCACAGATCGATTCTTTCTGGCTGCCGCAGCTCACTTGCATTAACGATAAGGGAAATATGGCTTAAGTGGTCATCGGACAAAAGCTTGCTAGAATCACAGGGCTCAAGTGTAGGATTAGTTCCCTCAAAGCAGCTTAATCGTTTGTCTGTAATTGTAAAATGCACTTGGACAAAAACCTTGCATCCACTTTTGCACTCGTCGGCTGCTAATTCTAATGGAGCTGTTTAAAAAACACTCAGGAGTTACAAAGGGTGCAATCAGCCAATGCAACTGCCGCCTCCCCGCTTTGTTTCAGCGGGGCTTTTGTAAGGGCAAAGCTTAGCCGAATGTGCTTCAAACAGCATATGTCAGCAGTTGGCTGCAGTTCTGTAGAATCTTACACTTATAAATATATGTTCCTGGTGGATAAGGTTGTGTACTCAGCTTGGCCTCTTGTAACAGCAGAAATAATCCATTGTTGCTTGTTTGGGTGCCGGGAGACCTCTTGCCAAACTGAGAAGACAGGTGAGTCAGCTGCAACTATGCTTATAGGGATGTTGTCTATCTAAACTTTCTATGTTAGCCTTGGTGAAGACTTGATGTTTTCACCCCCCCAAAAGTTTTTGATTTGCGCTTCCATTGAAATGAGGCTGTATTTTAATATTTTAATGTTGTATTTTAACCATGTTTTTAAGTTGTATTTCAATCATTTTGTTTTTATATTGGATGTTAGCCGCCCAGAGCCCAGTCTTGGCTGGGGAGGGCAGGGTATAAATAAAAATTATTATTATTGTGTGTCATGGAAAGCTGGGAGAAGGCAGGTAAAGGGACAAAGAAGATCTCTGCTGCCAGATGGAGTATTCCGCTGAATGCTAGGTGCTGGTAAGCTCAGGTGAGGAGAGTCCTACTCAAGGTCCTACTTGCAGCTTTCCCGGGGTCATCTAGTGGGCTACTGTAAGAAAAGCAGACCCTCCAAGTGTCCCTATTTTCCAGGGATAGTCTTGGATTTATAGAAACCATTCCAGTTTCTGATTTGATCCTGCAATGTCCCACTTTTCCTTAGGATGTCCCCATTTTCATCAGAGAAATGTTGGATGGAATAATAATAATAATAATAATAATAATAATAATAATAATAATAATAATTTATTACTTATACACCACCCATCTGGCCAGACCTCCCCAACCACTCTGGGTGGCTTCCAACAGAATATTAAAAACACGAAAAGCATCAAATATTATATAAAAAAAAAACTTCCCTGAACAGGGCTGCTTTCAGATGTTTTCTAAAAATAAGGTACTTGTTTATTTCCTTGACATCTGATGGGAGGGCATTCCACAAGGTGGGTGCCACTACCGAGAAGGCCCTCTGCCTGGTTCCCTGCAACCTCACTTCTCGCAGTGAGGGAACCACCCAAAGGCCCTCGGAGCTGGACCTCAGTGTCCGGGCTGAACGATGGGGGTGGAGACGCTCCTTCAGGTATACTGGGCTGAGGCCATTTAGGGCTTTAAAGGTTAGTAGCAACACATTGAGCACATTAATTTTACAGTTATAAATATTATTTTTTTACATTGTGTTGATCCCCAGTCTTTTAAGATTAGGTGCCCCCTGTTCTGCCACTCTTCAGAAACTCCAGTCCTTTTTTTTTTCTTTTTTAAGCATACTGGTTTCATCTGTTTTCAATTCAAAGGTGAAATTGACGTCTGTGGGGAATTTCCGAAAGGCAGCTATTTTGTGTTTTTTGTTTTAAAAAAATGCTTTTTGTTAGAAAAACCACCAGTCTGGAGGGTCTGGAGGGACCCTGATACCACTAACTACATACTGAAGACAAACTATATTATCAACATGACCAATAAATTAGGACAACCTTCTTCAATGAGCATCAAAAGCTTGAAATTTTCTTTAAATGAACCTTAATGGTGTTGGATGGTTGGTGGTTACTAGCTTTTGGAGACATCCCATCACTTTAAGTGGAAGCAGAAAGAAAACCTGAGTGCATCAACAAAGAAGCCTGACTTGTTCAGCTGACTGGCTGGATAAAAACAATAACCATGCTTGGGTGGTGGGAGTATTAATGCACACTGCTTGCCCTTGGGGAACTGATATCGCTTTAGGGACTTGTACTGCCTGCTTAGCTGTTTGCCTGGTCCCCCATGTTCAGTTTGTTTCTGAACAAACAGGCATCTGAAGGAAGTCTCCAGAGCTGTCTTCTTGAAAGGAAACAGGCTATATAAAAGGCAGCCCCTATAACTCCCTGTTGCTCAAGAAATGGGGGGAGGAAAAGAATGCAATAGTTCAGCAATAAAAAAACCGATGACTTTGAAAATGTCCCATGCAGGTATGATTGTTCACATCACATGAAACTCCTTGTAAATTTGTGAGACAGAAATCCTTACTCCGCATTCCTGGGAGTAAGTCTCGTGGAATTTGATAGGACTTTGTTTTGAGCAGACATTGTTAGGAATGCAACTTCAGGAAGCCATCCTATCCGAAAGAAACTGGCATAAAGCAAGTTCGTGTAAGTTAAACTGGTGCAAAGTTTCACTGCTCAAGCATCATCCTCTGGAAACTATCATCCAAGTAGGACCAGAACTCCTACAAAGTGATGTCACCCCCCCCCCCGCTGAGACAGTTGCTCCAGAAAGGGTGTCATAGTCGATGATATCAAAAGCCACTGAGAGGTCAAGGACAATTAACAGGGAGGCATTTTCACCTTATCTCTTCCCTGTCGTCATACAGGGCAACCAAAGCAGTTTCTCTGCCAAAACCGGGCCTAAACCCTGATTGAAATGGATCTAGAATGTCAGTTTCCTCCAAGAGTGCCTGGATCAGGTCTATGACCAACTGATCAAGAACCTTTCCCAAGAAGGGGAGATTGGCAACTGGCTTATTACTCAGATTTTCCAAATCCAGGGAGAATTTAAGGAGTGGTCTTACCACTGCCTCCTTCAAGCAGGCAGGAACCACCTATTCTTGCAATGAGACATTAATCTCCTTCCTGGCCCAGGAAGCTGTCCTTTCCTGCTAGTTTTTGTTAGCCAAGACAGGCAAGAGTCCAGATCACAAGTAGTCACCTCGACCAACCCAAATACCTTCCAACACATCAGGATTAGAGAGTACTCTGGACACTCAGTGAAAGTCATCTGCTGTAACAGTGGAGTCAAGACCACAGTAGAAGCAAGCAATTTTATCCTCAAAATGTTTCACGAATGAATGACAGTGGGCAGCCATCAGTTTTGCCAACTCCTTCGGGCCAGATTGTAAAAGGACCCACACTACCTGGAAAAGTTCTGTCGGACGGTGCAATAAGGATGCAATGGGCGCAGCAAAGTATGTCTTCTTTGCTGCCTCCACTGCCACTAGGTAGGCTTGATGATGAGCCATCATCAGTTTTCAATTTCATTCATTAGAGTCTTCCTCCACTCATAGTCAGACATCTCCCAGCTTGTTTCCTCCCATGAACTGAGAGAGGGTGCTCAAGAGCAATCGTGTCAATGGCCCAAGCCATCAATATATTCCATAAGTTGGCCAAGGCTTCAACAGGTACTCAACCACCAGAAAATCCCTGAGGGCTGTCAGGAAACCATTTGGATCCATCTGCCTCCAATGGCAGATAATCTTCAGAGGTTCCCCATTCAGCATAGGTCTTCAACTGAGCTGGAGTTGGGTACTTAACAACAGGTAAGCCTGGGAATCAGCTAGCTGAGCCAGAGACATGCTGCATCCTATGCGGGTGCTTTCGCTTTAAATTTTAATTTTGTATCATTGCTTTGGATACCCAACATAACTTCTTTCCTTTTCTTATACAGACTGTGTAAGAATGACTCAGAAATATAGTAGCACTTAATTTGAGAATCATTTCAGGGGCGGGGGATATTTGAACCATAGAAGTTACACTTGAACATACCTTGATGAATTTGTAAATCAATGAGCATGGAAAGATTAAATTAATCCTAATATGGCAGGTGGGGAAAATCAATGATTATGTTATTAACCGAAATTAAAGTTCTGCTTAATTACTAGAAGGAAACATGGTACTATAGGCAGATCAATTAATTAATTCTGTGTTTAAAAATCTATAGTATGAGAACATGCTGACCTGTCAAAACATTACTATAATGTTCACTTATCAAATAGCTATGACTCTTTCAAGAGAGACAGAAGAGAAAGAGGGTAGTCTATGAGAGAGAACCTAGTAAACATGATTTTAAAGGAGTTTGGCAGACTGGGATAGAACCAGAGTTAAATTTGGTAAGCTCTCTCTCTCTCTCTCTCTCTCTCTCTCTCTCTCTCTCTCACACACACACACACACACACACAGAGAGAGAGAGAGAGAGAGAGAGATCCAAATATGATGTGAACATAGCAGTTTATGGATAAAGTCAGGGATGATTTAGGTTTCACTGGCTTTTCAGATCTGTGCCAAAATCTGCCCCCCAGTTTCTCAGAGGTTTTCACCCCCGAGAAAAAAGGTTCAATTTTTGTGCCTCATTCTCAGGACACTAGAATTTCTTTAGAATTTAAGTGGGTGTGGAGCTTGAGCTTACTTTAGTACTTGAAAGTAGGGATGGAAGAGAAACTGGAATCATTTTTTATTTAAAAGCGACCTCACCTAATTCACACTTTCCAACACCATACATGCTCTGAAATATAGTCACCCTTCAAAATGTGCACTTCTCCAAATTTCGCAGTGTACTTTTTTAACTATTTGTGATAAAAAAATATGTCTTACACAAATAGTTGAAGACAAATCTTTTTACTTGTCAGGTTGGTAACAGTTGAACAACAAGTATTACAGTGGTACCTCGCAAGACGAATGCGTCGCAAGAGGAAAAACTTGTAAGACGAAAGAGTTTTCCGTTTCGTGAGTCGCTTCGCAAGACAAATTTCCCTATGGGCTTGCTTCACAAGATGAAAACGTCTTGCGAGTTCTTGCGAGTTTGTTTCCTTTTTCTTAAAGCCGCTAAGTACCGTTAATAGCCGTGCTTCGCAAGACAAAAAAAACCACAAGACGAAGAGACTCACAAAACGAATTACTTTCGTCTTGCGAGGCACCACTGTATTTTCAAACTCCTCCTGACAGTGTCTGCATGAAGTTCCCAAACATCTCACCTTCGCAGTCAAGATAGAACTAACAGATCAACTGCCAATCAACTGCCAATTCCCAACTGCCAACTACCATTTGCCAACTGCCACCTCCTTCCCCAATACTATTTATTCTTGTGAAATTACATTACAAATACTAACACATTTCACTAGCCAAGTAATGTGTACAAACAATCAAGGCTAAAATATTTGTTAAAATGCACACATTGGTGAAAAGAACATACAAAACTGTGTTATAATGCATTTTAAACACATTACTTTGTACAAATGTGCTTATTAGGGGGAAACTGCACACAAACAGGTGTATGTTCAGAGAAATACATTGATAAATTTTCGTGAGCACTTTAACAAAAAAATGCCCAGAAACTGATGTGGAAATGTGGAGTACAAGCTTTAAGACTGGAAAAATGCAAAACTTAGAAAAAACGAAATGGACAGTACTGCTTATCCCTATCGTGAGGTGGCTGAGGGTGCTGTGTATAAATTTTTCTTTCCAGTATATTTTTTCAGCACTCTGGACAGTTACAAATACCCTACAGCCACCTCAAAAGTGAAAGCTCTATACCTCACATGTGAGAATTTCACTGATTTTCTCTCTCTCTCCTTTGAAAATTTCCAAAGCCAACATTTTTCTTATTAATTGACAGGGAAGGGGGAAGGGATTGGAGAAATGTTCAGCCCAAAACTATTTCAGTCCCTAGTACTGACTAAGTGAGAGAACATTATTAATAGATCAGTGCAATACTGGTTAGTTGACAACATTGCTTGTGACACCTGCCACTTATAGCTAGCTCTATTTTTTTTCCTAAGCACCCTGTAATTCCTTCCTAAATCAAAAGACAGTCCGTTTGTCTGTGGAGAAAAGTCTTGGGTCAAAAGAGGATCTCTTTAGACATAAAGCCCTCTTCAGGTGTCCCCACTTTTCTACAGAACATGAATATGTAGTGGTGACAGCCTTTGCCTCTGCCAAGTGTGTATTCTTTGGTGCATAGAACCAATGCTGGTCAACCTGTAACCCTCGAAAGGAAAATTCCTTATCTTGTGCAGAAGCAGTGCCTGCTGTCATGAAACCACCTCCCTCTGTATGTGTGTTCATTCAACGTAGAAGAGAGCACAAGCATCTCTATAAAGAGTTAAGATAAATGGGGGGGGGGCTTCAATTAGACTTTGATAGCCATATCCTCAATGAATTTGTCTAAACCATTTTTTTTCCCAGCCAGATCTCTTATTTCTCTGCTACCTGTTGCTAACAATATTGTTGTTCTTGCATTGTTGTTGTTGGGAGTTGCCAATCTTTGTCAGCATGTATTAATAATATGTTTGATGATTACCATAGGTGCCACCTCCCTGGGGCCCTGGGTGCCTGAGCACCCATAACATTCCCCATGAAGGGTTCAGGCACCCACAAATTTCAGTGCCAGGGCCATGCATGTTGCATGGCACCCACAACCCCAGGCACCCACAATCGCGAGGCCAAGTTGGCACTCCTGATGATTACTCTACTCCAGTTTTGAGGCTGTCCACTCCCCTATACACAGGTTGCACAATTTAGCTTAAAATGCACGCAAAAACCAAACACACTTTAAAGTAGCCTGTCATTTGAAGAGTTACCCACTGTCATTTGTAATACATCAAGAGCAGGTAAACCTTTGTGTAATCCATTTAAAGGTCTCCACCAGCTAAATTGTGTTGACTTGCTGGGTCATTACCTACCAAATCTTAATCTCCATTATAGTGACTGCTTTCAAAGCTGTTTATCCTCTTATAATGGCGCCGTCATTTTCATTAATCAATGAGCTCACTTAAACATGCACCCAGTCCTTAACTGCTCAACAGATGTGAGTGTTATTCAAGGTCCACTTAGCCCAGACTGGAAAATTTAAAAAGAGGAGGAATTGTTATGTTACTCCTTTGGATGGATAGCTCATGGTTCACACTGTAAGTTTGAGAGGGTGCTTGAGTGATCATCTTAGCTACATCGACTGTTGAGGAAGATAAAAATAATAGGGCACAATCCAGCCACCACTAGAAAATGCAAATCCCTACATATTTTACTAGAAGTGCATTAATAAAAATATTAAGTTTTAAAATTGGAATCAATGGGACTTTTATAAATTAAAGCTATTGACGGCATGTGAAGATCACACAGGTTAAAGTAAATTTTGTTGTCCTGCTGTTAAAAGCATGATGGCAGATTAATCTGTTTTTGTTGTTCCTAGTAATTTTCAGTCTTACTAGGAGCAGGTTCATAGAGAGGTGTCCTTGTCCCTTTTCTTTCCTAGCTTCTTTGCAAGGGACAGTTGATGTTACCTGGTCACTGTGTTGACGGAGGGGTCAGTTCACTGTGGCCACTGTGCTGAGGGAGGGAGCATAAAAAAAATCCTAATCAAGTCTATCCAACACTGGCTTGGCCTGCAGTTATTTTTGCACATATCTTCTGCAGAAAAGGCGCCTTGTTCATCTACTTTTTTGTGGTTTTGTTGCTGTTGTTTCTAGGGAAATGGCAGCAGGAGACTCTAATAAGGCAATTACCTACTGTTGGTTTCTGGAAAATATTGACTACAGTTCCTCCTGAGTTGAAAATGTTCCTTCCCACTCCGTTCCCTTCAGATTCATGCATGTCATTAGACATCCTGTTATCACCTGGATGCTTTTATTAACATTAGCTTTATGTTCACCTTATGGCATCCTGAGTTATGTAGCAATTAGATGCAGACAGCCATCAAGTACTCTTATAAAAGAGCCACTCTTTTGCATCTAGATGAGCCAACATTTTGCTCCTTTAGCACAAGGTGTTCCAATGTGGGGGCTATGGGTGCCAGTGTGCCCACTAGTACCTTTTATGGTGCCTGAGGAAAGTCTCAGTAAATACCTCCTAAAATATTCACTTCGTCAGCCTCTTTTATATTGGACACAGTCCTTGAAGCATGCCAATGTCTCATTTATTCCCTTGAAGAAAGCTGACCTCAATGGGCAGCAGAGGGCTTTTTTCCAGCCAGAACTCACAAGAACTCACTTTTGGCACCTCTCAGGTTGGCACCACTGCTATTATAAGAGAACAAGGGAGGCGTTCCTGGTGAGTTTTGGTACCTCTTGTTTCTAGAAAAATAGCCCTGCTACTGAGTTCCAGGAGAAAAAGCCCTAGCCCAGGGGTCCCCAACCTGCGGCCCATGGGCCGGAAGCAGCCCACAGAGGCTGTTTAAGTGGCCCACAAGCCACCCCCGAACCAAGCAGCCCACTTGGCGAGTCCCCCCGTGGTGCACTAAACCGGTGCACCAGAAATCGCTTCTGTGCATGCCCAGATGCCCGAAATCGTGTCTACGCAGTCCGTGGTGCCAAAAATCGCTTTTGCGCATGGCCAGACACCAAAAATCGCTTCTGCGCAGGCACAATTTCCAGTGTCTGGGCATACACAGAAGCGATTTCTGGTGCCGCAGACATGCACAGACGCGATTTCTGGTGTCACGCTGCGCTGGCCCGGCCCACAGAGGATCTCTGCGGGAGTAATCCAGCCCACGCCCGGTAAGCCTTGCCAACCCCTGCCCTAGTATGTCTCAGGGGAAATCCACTAATTTCCTCGTGGCTTTTGAGGGAAAATATGCATTTTGTAAGGCCAAATTTTCCAATGTAATAATAATAATAATAATTATATACACATTTATATACACAATTATATACACATACATACACTCTGGGTGGCTTCCAACAGAACATTAAAATACAATAATCTATTAAACATTAAAAGCTTCCCTAAACAGGGCTGCCTTCAGATGTCTTCTAAAATGTACATTTTCCAGTTTTTCTTCATGTGCTTGTGATGAGTGTACCAGAGAGGAGAGGTGTCTGATCTTCCTTGCCCCTTTTGTACTTATAGGACAGCCACCACTACAGCTGCCACTCCTCTGCTCATGAGTGGTAAGGGGCTTGGTGGTTGGCTGGTTTTAGGGGAAGAGCTTGCCCATCTTCACTTTAAACATACCTGCGCCATCAATTTCCTATTAATGCAGGTGTAGCAGTATTTCGGTGACAGTTCATGTACAAACCCAAGATCAGCAAAACTGCTACTTACTTTTGAATTTGACTGATTAAAATCTGAGGACCCTCTATATTCATTTGGGTTTTGGATCAAACAGTTTTGCTAAGAACACATACTGAAGAACTGTCCTGGTTCTATATTTCATTTTAGACAAAACGAAGTCTTAACAACTGCAGAAGTTTTCCTTTAATCGTTTTTCCAGGGTCAGCAGAAAAGGGATTTTTGAACAATAGAATTTGCTCATTTCATGCTGTTTCTTACAAAGCAATCTCAAGTAAGATTTCTAAATGGACCAACTTTTCATTGTTTCACAGCAATTACTCGTCCTCCTCGCAAAATGAATCGCAGCCAACTCCGTATTGTAAGGAGCTTTCTATTAATCAGTTCAGCACTTGCTACACCAATATGTCTGGCTCTGCTGAAGGCATCCAGAGAGTTGTTTGTTTTAAATTACTATATCATTTCATTTGTGGTTTCTTCAGTACTAACTCTAGTGCTATCTAGATATTCCTTACATGTCTTTATCTGCCCAAACATACATACAGAACTTAGGAAATTTCACAAATCATATTCAAAGTATTGTAACTTAACCTTGAAAGTCTTACAAATATTTCACCAGAATAGGACTCAACAGCTATTGTCTATCACCACTCCAGCTAAACAACTATTAACAGGTAAGTTTTGTTAGCTCTGCTAATGAAGCCCTTGAATAGCTTTAGGATACCCCAATTGGGCCCCAAATCCCATCATAATAAACATCCTCTCCTAGTTCATGTAGTGGTTATAGCATTGCTTTAGGATCTGGGAGACCAAGTTTCAAATATTCCCTCAGCCATAAAGTGCATGGGATGGCCTTGAGCCAGTCACTCTCCCTCAGCCTTACCTACATAACAGGGTTTGTCTGAGGATAAAATGGCAATGCAAAGAACTGTGTATGCCACCTTCAGCCCCTTGGAGGAAAGGTGGGAAATAAATTAGACACTGTACCTGAAGCATCCTCAACAGATGTTTGTGCAACTTAAAGCCAGTTATCACCAGCTGGACCACACCCACTCCTCTCTTTGATTTTTCTAGTTGCAATGCAATATATTCTGGTTCGAGAGTATGATAGGATCTCATATAGAACCCCAGCGTTGGCAGAAGTAGGGAGAAACAGGGGGAGGAGCCAAAACCACCCAGTGAGGACTGAGCATGCTCAGTGGACATGGAACAGATGATATGGGGAAGGACCATAGCTCTGTGTTAGAGCATCTGCTTTGGAAAAGGTCCTAGGTTCCATCCCTGGCATCTCCAGGTAAGGCTAGGTATGACTCCTTGGTCAGTGTAGACTTTACTAAGTGAGATAGACTAGTGGTCTGACTTGGAAGGTGTAAGGCAGTTTCCTATATCCTATATCTAAACCCTGGCGAGCTGTTGCTGGTCGGTGTAAACAATGCTGAACTGGGTACACCAATGTTCTGGTTGAGTATTACACAGCTTTTTGTGTTCCTCTTATCTTGGGCAAGGGCTGTACTGTAGCTCAGTGAAAAAGTAGTTGCTTTTGCACACAGAAGGTTCCAGGTTCAATCTGTGAACTGCCCTGAGACCCCCGGATATAGGGCGTTATATAAATTCAATAAATAATAATAATATAGGAGCTCATTTCTAATGGAGTGAGGAAGGAGTTAATTATTCTAGTGCCAAATGATGTTACACTTCTTGACTCAAATAAAAGCACTGCTAAACTTACATTGTGGCCCCACGTGCATTTGCTCAGAAGCAAATCCCACTGTGTTCAATGAGTTTTTTCACAGGTTCACAGGATTTCCATGTCAATTTTAACTTTGCCAGCAAACAGTCTAAAACTGTGACTTGCTTTAAAGTATACACACACACACTGCATACAATGACCCACAAATTAGCCTAAAACTCAACTATGCTCATAAATGTGAGTGTTACCTTGATATTGTGTGGAGGAAGCCATACTGTAGCAAAGGCTGCCAAGATACAACCCTCGCTACATCCTGTGATGGATGTGGTGAGCTTTCTTTGAAAACTCTGAGTCTCTATTAAGCCAAGATGTCCACCAGGGACATGGCATTTATTGCTGCAGTTTAGCACTGATGATGTTTGTTGTGAACCAATAATACACTTCTATCACTGTCTCCTTAAACATTGGCTGACCATAATTTATGGGTAGCAAGTGAACAATTCATCCTTAGGCTTAAGGATTTGATACGTGCCTGTTAAATGTTTCTTAGCAACCTCTACAGAACATTTTCATGGTCTTAAATCATGGTCGTTCCTAAGCCTTCATTAAAAGGCTCTACAGCATGAACCTTCCTTTCAATCAATACATCACCATCTACAACTGGTCATACAGAGAAGGGATTGAGTTATTTATAGCTTTGGGGATTCTCTCTATCCCCCTCCCCCAAGTTCTTTACAGCCTAGCATAGAAAGCAATGAATATTTGAAGTCAGAACTGTATATTTTGTAACATAGCTCAGACTGGACAGATTTTTTTTTTTAAAAAAAAACCATGATTGACTCAAGGCACAATTTAGAGGGGATGCATGCTACACCTAAATCCTACTCCTGGTGCATGGCACACATTATTTATGTATTTAAATTATTGGTGCTAACAAAAACAGAGTCACAATAAAAGAAAATGTTAATTAATTAAAAATGAAACAAAAATGGGCATTTTTAAAACCAGAGGAGATGGCATGAACTCAGTAGGAAGCAATAATAAAATACCTATTGGAATAAAAAAAAAAAGTATCAGCATCTGTCGGAAAAACAAGATCTGGTCATACAGAGATATATTATGGCATACCAGTCATGAACAAGAATTCCACAACTGCAGTGCTGTCACCGAAAAGCCCTTGATGAGATTCAGCACCCCTCACCCATGCATCCTGTTTGCTTAGCTAAAATTGACCCCATCCCTCTGCTTTAAGAGAGTTGTTTTCAATGTCAGACCTATTCAGAGAAGACTCATTGAAATCTATGGACAAAACAAACAGATACATTAATTTCAATGGGTTTGTTCTGGGTAAAATTTACTTAGATATAACCTTATATTGTTTGGGTGGGACAGTCTCAATCAAAGATATGCTCTTTTAACCCAACATTCCCAGCATGTTCGCACTGCTATCTCAGCGACATCTACACTGGATTGGTCATGCCCACAGAATGGAAGATAGCAGGATCCCTAAGGATCCCCAAGGATCCTTTTTGGGGATCTGGCTTCAGGCACCAGGCCTGTTGGCAGATCAACTCTGTGTCACAAAGATGCCTGCAAAGGTGACATTAACCCTGCCATGCTGGTGTCGCTTAAAGACAACCACAACACCTGGAGACCATCAGTCAGGCTGTATATCCACAGCAATGACCAGAGGAGGAATGGCTGCAGGGAGGAGCACAGAAAGAATAAATGAAATGGTACACCTGAATCAGCACAAGCTGACACCTTCATCTGCCCCAGCTGCAACAAAACATGTCTCTCCTATATTGACCTCTACAGCTACAGCAGGTGCTGTAAGTCTCCAACCATTTGATATGACCTCCAATGGCACACTCTTCCTTTGTTTCCCGAGATACGTGGATGCCAGCTGGCAACTGGTGTACATTTATTTATGCATTTATTACATTTATATCATACCTCCCACCTCAGTAGCTGAAGCCAAAGGACTTAATTCTCCCCCCCCTTTTTATCCACACAAAAATCCAGTCAAGTTGGTTACGATAACCAAAGCTGTAGAAAAAGCTTCAGCAGCACATATGGC
The DNA here is from genome assembly GCA_034642415.1 of Podarcis siculus. Taxonomy (NCBI): domain Eukaryota; kingdom Metazoa; phylum Chordata; class Lepidosauria; order Squamata; family Lacertidae; genus Podarcis; species Podarcis siculus. The sequence goes on from JAXCMG010000159.1 coordinate 2,925,143, forward strand.
CGAAATACTGGGAAATTTTGGAACAAGAGGGAGATAGATTGAAACTACAGAGTTTTGAAAAATTAAAAAATAAAATGTGTGATTGGCTCCATTATTATCAAATAATGGAGGCATATAATTTGGACAAAAAAAATGGATTTCAGATGGAAAAATCAAAACCGGAAACACTGCTGTTAGATTCCAAAAGTAAGAATTTGTCAAGAATGTATAACTTGCTGTTGAAATGGAATACTCAGGATGAAACTGTGAAATCAGCTATGATTAAATGGGCACAAGATGTTGGACATATTATGATGGCTGACTGGGAACAGTTATGGACCACAGGTATTAAATTTACAGCATGTAATGGCTTAAGAGAGAATATAATGAAAATGATTTACAGGTGGTACATGACACCAGTCAAGCTTGCAAAAATCTACCATTTGCCTGATAATAAATGCTGGAAATGTAAAGAGTCTGAAGGTATGTTCTTTCACCTTTGGTGGACATGCCCAAAGATCAAGACTTTCTGGGAAATGATCTATAATGAAATAAAAAAAAGTATTTAAATATACCTTTCTGAAGAAACCAGAGGCCTTCCTCCTGGGCATGGTCGGCCAATTGGTGCCAAAGAAGGATAGAACTTTCTTTATGTACGCCACAACAGCAGCAAGAATACTGATCGCAAAATATTGGGAAGACACAAGATCTACCCACCCGGGAAGAATGGCAGATGAAGGTGATGGATCTCATGGAAATGGCGGAAATGACTGGCAGAATCCGGGACCAGGGAGAAGAGTCGGTGGAAGAAGATTGGAAGAAATTTAAAGTTTATCTACAGAAACATAGCAAAATTGAGGAAGTCTAGAAGGAGGCTGGAATGAAGTTATGTGACTTTTGCATAAATATCATAAAGGACTTAAGTCAAATAGATTGTTGAAGGAAATGAGGAAAGACAAAATTATATTATATTAAGATAAATTAATGGATAAAAATTGGGGAAAGATGGAAAGGATTTGCTGAAATAGCTAATTGAAGCAGAATACAAAAAAGGGAGGTGTGAGGAGGTCAAAAAAACAAGCAAATGAAGTTAAGTCATGGAAGGTGTACTGTATTTTTGTGTATTTTCTTTTTTGTTGTCTGACCGTTTTTATTTTTCTTGATGTTTTTGTTGTTGTTGTTTTTCTTCTGTTGCATTTTTTTAAAAAAAAACCTTTAATAAATATTATTGGGAAAAGAAAAAGAAAAAGCTTCCTGGATGAGTATCTACCTGGAAGAGCAGTAGACAGGGAGGACAGTACCTCCTGGCAATGGCATCATTGCCATATCCTAGGATGCTACAGGGGTGGGGCATAACACTGGCAAGGTCAATATCTGAAGAAGTGTGCATTCACACAAAAGCTCATCCAATAGCAAACTTAGTTGGTCTCTAAGGTGCTACTGGAAGGAATTTGTTGGTTTGTTTGTTTCGACTATGGCAGACCAACATGGCTACCACCTGTAACTTATACTGAGTGTTTAACTTTAGATCATGTGATGAAGGTATTCAATTGTAAATTCACTGTATTGAAGTATGGTGGCTGTATTCTTTGTTCCCCAGGCACTGTAGGAGAAGGATGTGAAAATGACTCCTTCAAGGAGCTCAACAGCTTTGGGCTGGAATGCAGGCTAATGCAAAGCAAGAGATCTGTTTGCCAGACTATAAGTTATTTTATTTCTAAGAAGATGGGTCTACTTCTTGGACAACCATGCCTTCTGGAATTATTTGGATGGATCTTTTTTTTTTGTACCTGTTTTGAAGCAGTTAGTAAAACTTTGAATCAATACTTATGAATCTGGACAATGTTTTATTCCAAAAGGAGTCAGTTTTTATGCATCCAGTTGCTTCAAGCTGCACAATATTAATATCTGCAATAGGGGTGGGAGTACTGGCATATGCAATGTAGCATGTTCTGCAATGCACTCAAACTAATCTGACCTAACCACCAACATTTTCTTCTCCTTGAACCAACCTAGTATGTGGCAGGGACACCACTGCTGGGAGACCAAGTCTGCAGTGATGCACTTTCCCAGCAGCTACTCCTGGAACCTAGGCTATCCCAAATGTCTCATTACTTCAGTAGGCCCTGAGCAATTTCTTCTTGATTTCTGCCCCAGTAGTAAAAGGGCACAGGAGAACTCAGGCTGTTGAGTGTTCCTTCCACCCTCTGTGAAAGAGAACTCATTGAAGTTTATTGCATATTGAGCATAAGTTGTTTTAGCACAGGCTATTTTCTTTCAATATCATTTTTTTTTTAAAAAAAGCAATTTGTAATAGAGAGGAAAAACCAAATATCTCCTGATGTTCTCCTATATAGATATATATAATAGAAACCCATGTTACCTAATGCACAAATTGTATATTGCCTTTTTTTCTGGACCAATCTGAGAGCTGTTCTTTCCTGCTGAAGTATAGTGGTTACTCCAAAAAGAAGAAAAATGGAATCCAGGTCAAGGAGTTTCCATTATCAGTTGTTTTGCACTGGAAAGCATGTTTTTGTCACAAATTGTTTCACATTGACTTCCCCTGCATGGCTACAAAGGCTGCTTGTATTTTATTGCGGGAGCGATTAGATTCCTCAAAAAGAAATTGTTCCTTCTCATCCTTATCACTCCTCTGCCACTGAGAATGTGAAAAGAAATCTCTTTGATTATTTGATCCAAGCTATCTTTAGCAGACAGATAGAATTTCTCATTGGCAAATTAGGCACATTAAAATGCTGGTGATGGTGGGTAGTCACCATTAGAAGGAGATATCTATCTAGAGATGTGTGAGAGAGGTTATAAATCAGCCTTCCCTAGACATGTTATGGACTAGGGCTATGTTGGCTGGGGTCTGAGGGAATTGTAGTCAAAAACAGCATGAGGGCATCCAGTTGGTGAAAGCTTTGCAGCATACAGAGACACCTGGAGGTCAGAGACCTTCAAGAGTTTGTCATTAGTCCAGTAGCTTTGAAGAGGTAGGGAAGAGGACAATGGCCTGCACATTTTTTTTTTTTTTTTTGCTTTAGGGTCAATATAGCAGAGCTGACCCACCAGTGAGGCCGGCTGAGGCAGCTGCTTCAGGTGGAAGAACCGCAAAAGGCTATGCTCCCATGGGTGCCCCACCAGCTCCAGCCCCTCCACCACTGGTAGAGAAGCAGTGGCAGCTGCAGTAGCTTCTGGCAAGATCTCAGAAAACAAGAGTAACACACGGGCAGGAAAGGGGTGGGAAAGCCACAGATGTCATGCAGGCCTCAGCATAATTTCACACAGGAGGAGAACCCTGAGTGAGGGAAGTTGGACAGAGGGGGAGAAATGGGAGGGGGAGCTGCAATAAAGTGATTGAAGCAGTGGCATAGTGCGGGTTGCCAATGCCTGGGACCACACGGAGGTGGGGTTGGTTGGAGAGGAGGGAAACTGACGGAGTATGCATGCACATTCATTTGCCTAAGGGCATCCACGTCACCCAGGAGATAGCAGCCGCAGAGATAATAAAAGAAGAGTCATTCCGTTGTCTGGAGAGCTCACTTCCTGGTCCCTGTTTTCAATGGAGCCCAGTGACGGAAGCAAGCAGCTGTATTGAGGCAGCACCGGGAGGTGAAATGACAGACGACCTAACAATTTTGCACTTGGAACAACTCCTCTGCAGCACCCTCACACTACTCCACTAGATGGAAGGAGAAAGAGAAGAAGAGAAGCCCTCTGAAAGCAATCAGTTCAGACCCCCTGACAAGACAGAATTCTCCTTTTCTTGGCAGCCCACTGGGTTTGAGGAAGAGAGAGAGAGAAGTCCCCACTTGCTGCTGGATCTCCCCTCCCCCAAAATTACCCACTTGACACAAATATTTTCCTCCTTGCTGCTGTATATGATAAGCCTCTCCAAGTTATGGCTGCCCATTTTTTGGAATACTCTCTCTATTGTGGTCTGCCAGGGACATTTGCTGACATCTTTTGATGCCAGGTGAACACTTGTTCCTACTGCCCAGATTAGCTGAGTTTTTCTGACGTTAGTGTGCTGCCAAAGCACACTTTGTGGAGCTGGGGGCAATGTTGTTTATATTTGTTTGTGATTGCAGGTGTTTGAATGAGAATGTTAATAGTTTATATTTTTTTAAAAAATGATACAATGGATTTATGTTTATGTTTTAAAATGTAAGTTATTTGGAGATCTTTTAGGTAACAAGCAACTGGTAAGTCTAAATAATAGTATATCTTTCTACCTCTCCATCATATGAACTGATAGATGAACTACCACCCCACGTGGGAATAGACCCCTGAACCAGATGTATCCTTTTTTAAAAAAAGTTTGAAATTGATTTTAACTAATCCCAAATCATACTTACAATAATCCTAGATGGAGATTAATAATGTCATGTATAGCACTTTATAGCAAGCACAGAGGGGAAACATACACAAATCTTTTGTCAACATTAATAACTAACAGCAGATAATTTCCACAAATACATTTGATTTGGCTCAAGCCAGTGTGGTGTAGTGGTTAAGAGCGGTAGACTCGTAATCTGGGGAACCGGGTTCGCGTCTCCGCTCCTCCACATACAGCTGCTGGGTGACCTTGGACTAGTCACACTTCTCTGAAGTCTCTCAGCTCCACTCACCTCACAGAGTGTTTGTTGTGGGGGAGGAAGGGAAAGGAGAATGTTAGCGATTTTGAGACTCCTTTGAGTAGTGATAAAGCGGGATATCAAATCCAAACTCTTCTTCTTTTTCTTAACCAACCCAGATTTTCTTTTACTCCAATTATCATTAAAAGAGACACTTTAAGGGGACAAATGGACACTTTTAAAATTGCTTCTCTTGTGGGTTCTATCTGCTTTGCACATATGCTGTTAATTTAATTAATCTGTGCACCATTGCACATTGAACCCTTCTGTTATCAAAAGGGTGATCTCTCCTCATTTCCATTTAGAAGCAAGATCTTTGTGTTAAAAGCATAGTCCCAAATGTTGGCTGTTTTGACATTTGTACATGATCTTTAATACTACCAAGAAATATGATTTCAGGATCTAGACAAATTACATAACTAGATAGATCTTCCTTTCTTTTAACAGCATCGTTCCATGAAACTTTGGTCTGAGTGGTGTGAATTAGGTCAGTTCATAGTGGAACTCACATAGACTGAATTCCTCAAATAGATGTTATTCAAATAGAATTCCTCTAATAGAGATCATGGGAGGTGGTGAATTCTTGCCAGCAGTTGAATAAGGGATAGTAAGCTTAAGCTCTGTCCTGATAAGACAGAGTTGTTGATTTTGGGGACCGTTGTTGATATGGGGAGTAGGGACCAACCTGTTCTTTATGGGATCACAACCTCCTTCAGGAATAGTCCCACAATCTATGTCAGGGGTATGTAACCTGTGGCTGTCCGGATGTTATCACACTGCAACCCACACCACCCCTGACCATTGGCTATGCTGGCTAAGGCTGATGGGATATAGGGTTTGACAACATCTGGAGGGCCATAGTTAGCTACCCTTGGTCTAGAGATGTAGGAAAATGGTTGTTTGTGCCTACATGGCAAGATGGGTGTGTGGATGGAAACCTACAGCAGCCTGACCTTTTGGCATGGCAGGCTGCACTAGGCATGTACAGCGCGTGGACAGCTCGTGCTGTCCCAAATGATTGGTCCACGTAACATAGCCTGATCGTCTGCGTGGTCTAGTGCGATGGCCCTTATCTGCTGGCTGAGAACAAGTTGCATTCCTTGTATTTTGTATCTTTCTGACTTTACACAATAAAGGCTGTGCTGCAGCAGCTCTAAAGCAGCCAGATTTCTTCAACCCATCTTGGCGTGAGACTGATTATTTCGGATGTCGAGCAGGTTCTCGACATAGAGATTCACCTGGACCCAACATAGCTGCTTGAACATCAGTATGGAACACTGGTGCAGAAAGAAGCCTTACTGGTTTTGTCCAGTTTGCCAACTATGTCTGTTGCTAGGACAGAGATGGTGAATCTGTTCCTCTTCAGGTAACAACTCGAATCATGCCTGACCATTGGCCATGCTAGAGGGACACAGGTTCTCCTGATATTGGAGGGTGGACATCTGGCCACTATAATATATGCCTTGTTAGTTTCCATCTTGGACCACTGTAATGCAATCTGCTTAGGGCTACCTTTGAAAAGTATACCGGCCAATTATGGGCGGCTTTCAACAGAACATAAAAACACAATGTGACATCAAGCATTAAAAACCTCCATATACAGGACTGCCTTCAGATGTCTTCTAAAAGTTGTGTAGTTGTTTATCTCCTTGACATCTGATGGGAGGGTGTTCCCTGTAACTTCACTTATTGCATTGAGGGAGCTGGTATAAGCCCCTCAGAGCTGGACCTCGGTGTCTGGGCTGAACGATGGGGATGGTCCTTCAGGTATACAGGACCAAGGCTATTGGAGGCTTTAAAGGTCAGCACCAACATAAAGTGGTGACCATGATCCTGTACCAGAGCATGGGTGAGCATGGAACTGCACTGGCTTTCAGTTATATTTGCAGGACCAATCATACTGAAAGCGTTTCCCTGCAGAATCCAAAATGGCCTGGAGTGAAGTTCCCCAAAGGAAGCTTTCTCCCCATGTGCATTAAGGGTTTGGACTTCACTGATCAAAATCATGTCAAACTTAAACTTTTCCACAGTAACACCTTCTGTGTAGCATTTCTCAGCAAATGAGGCACATCAGGCCAGCATGCTTACCATTTTTTAGGAGGCTGTTTACAACCAGGCTTTGGGATAAAATGGGAAATAGTTGATAGTAGCTTTGGTTTCTTTTATTAATTGTTGACTTATTCCAAATTGTTTCCTATTGGTTTTATTGCGTGTAGGCCTCTATTGACAGGTCAAAAGTAGGACATACATTTATTTATTTATTTTAAAGGAAACAAATAGACCCATGAAAAATTAAATGTCATTGCTTGTCTGGGACTAAATCAGCCAATCTGGTGCCCTCCGGATGTTTTCTCTCATTAACCCCAGGCCACATGGCAGTCATGCTGGCTTGGGCTGATGAGAGATGTAGTCTAAAGTATCTGGAGTGCAACAGGTTGACAAAGGCTGGGATAAAGAAATCAATGCACAGTGAGAGCAATTAGCTTGCTCAAGGTTATGCTTCTTGCCACTTAAAGAGAACCAGGGAAGGAAATTCAGACCTGTTCCTTTCTAGGATGAGTATATCTGATCCACTTGAACTGCTCTTTGTCCCTGAAATCAGCAGAGCTGATTCAGCAGAGTCCTGATGCATTGCCACGCTAAATCAAACCAGCCATTTATCTAGCCCAATATCCTATCTCTGGCAGTATCCAGTGCTAGCAACTTCAAAGAATAAAATCCTACTGAAAACTGTTCGAGGATAACGTCCCCTCTGGGTCTATTTAACCTGCATTAGGAGGTTCTTGCATATCACAAAGTGAAAGGATTTATGTCCCCTTTAAAATTATATCTGCCATTTTTCATAACTCCTTTTCGTGATAAACCTATGTAAGGTCCCTCATCTACATAAGCACACAGTTTTTTAAGGAAGAACCTCATTTTGTGTTTTTTGATGCAACAAAAATTGTTTAGTATATGTGATGGCCCTTATTTCAATTCTGGTTCTGCATGATATATCATTTAGTCCAAACTGAAGGAGAACTGGAAGCAGTGCAGGAGCTGATAAATCTGATATGTACTTATCTAGTTGTTGATTTTTATAGTGTTTATAGACCAGCTAGAATCAGGTTCTCAGCATGTCTCACAGCAAGATTTTGTTTCTTAAAAAATCAGGAATGGTGAAAAACCAATAAAATATAAATATGCAGCTTAAAAACTCAGGGGCGAGATTAAAAGCAGCGGGACTTACTTCTCATATAGGATTGCATTGTTAGGGAATTTGGTACAGCATCATAATTGATTGGCACAAAATGTGTTAGGGGACAGCCACAACACTACCATTCCTAGGAGCTGATGTTTTGCCCTGTCGCCTGAGTCCTTCATGAACAACCAATTTAAATTATTATAACTGAATGTGTTATTAACATTCTGTCACTTGGATCAATTTTAATTAAGGCATTTGGGATAAGAAAATAAGAGGGTATATTTTAAATGAAAACCACAATGCAGAACCTGGAATTATAAAATGAACTTTATGAGAAATATTATTCACCCAGTCTTCTTCACATCCCACTCAATAAAATTAGACTCTGGTGTCATCATGGCCTGCATTATATCTACAAGAATCAATTAACAAACTGTCATAAGAACTAATCCTGCCCTCCTCTAGTTGAAAAATTTCACATTATTAATTGACTCATGTACGGTTGGAGATACGCATAATCTTCAATGGACTTGAGTGCCAGTTCTTCTGAAAGCTCAACCTTAAGCAATCTAATGGCCCTTGCAGCACTAGCGCATAATTAAATTGTTTCCTTCTTTGGAATGTAGCCAGAAGGAAATCTTTAAGAACATACCATTTTCACAATAAGGAGCAAACCCATCTGGTCATGGAGGTTATTGAATTTCACATCTCGTATGTAGGTTCTCTCAGAGTTGCAGAGCCATGTGAAAGCATTAGGCAATTAGTCATTGGAAGACATCCATGAAAAGCATATAGTCCCCTTTTGAAGAGAGGTCAAAGCATAGAACAGTGATGGATTTGTGAAATAGAAATGGGAAGATTATATGAATCGGTTTGTTGACTCACATTGAAAGATTGTCAAATCCAGCACTCTGTCTCCAATGGCAGAAAGTTGGATGCCTCTAGGAAACTTACAGAGGTTTTTTAGGGAATGCATATGAAGGTTGTAGACATGTAAGAATTCTGTTGCTCCTGATCAATTTTATTAGAGAACACTGATTTCTAGTGCTGTGTGTATGAGAAAATAGCTAGTGTATAGTCTTCATTGTCTCTGCTTTCCTCATTAGACTCATTTATCAGTTTCAGAGCAAGGCATAAAAGTACAGCCTCCTTGTTGAAGGCTGATGATGAGCAGGTCTAAGTCCAGGCAGTGCCTAGGGAGGATATGTTATCTAGCACACATTTCCAAATATACTGTAAGGTAAAGGTAACAGTAAAGGTAAAGGTAAAGGTAAAGGTAAAGGATCCTGGATGGTTAAGTCCAGTCAAAGGTGACTATGGGGTTGCAGCGCTCATCTCACTTTCAGGTCAAGGGAGCTGACATTTGTCCACAGACAGCTTTCCGGGTCATGTGGCCTGCATGACTAAACCACTTCTGGTGCAACACAACACCGTTTACCTTCCTCCTACAGTGATACTTATTTATCTACTTGCACTGGCATGCTTTCGAACCGCTAGGTTGGCAGGAGCTGGGACAGAGCAATGGGAGCTCACCCCATCAGGGGAATTTGAACCGCCGACCTTCCAATCTGCAAGCCCAGGAGGCTCAGTGGTTTAGACCACAGTGCCACCCTCGTCCCTACAAATATACTGTATTCTACTTTGAAGCCCCTAAAGGAAATATAGATGCAATATATAGTATATGACCCGCCTTTCACTAAATTAGCAATCGTACCAATATTAAAAATCCATTCCCCTGCCCACAGACATTATTATTATTAGTCTTCAGACTACTGCAGATTTTGGAAGCTACTAAACTAAGCCCAAAATGACTATCATCTTTCCACAAACAAGTGCAGCTATTTCAACTGCAAAGCAGTTTTCAGGTTTTAAAAATATTGAAAGTTGAAACCACACGTGCAGCCCATGGAAGTACATTGCTATGATTTTCCAAAGTCTTTTGAATACTGTGGGTCTCTGAATTTTTACATATGGCCCACATTGACTTAATGACGGCTTCATTGGTCATTATCATAGTGCCAGAAATGTACCTGAGGAATTATTTGCATTGCTTCATGATGTGGAGTGGATTCCTGTTGAAAGAGTAGCAGTATGCATATATGAAGGGAAGAAATAACCCTCTCTTTCTACCTCCTAATGAAACCTCAGCCCAGCCTCTTTAGAGACAATAGCATCTTTATTATTATTTTTAAATGGGGCTGTAACTGTCTGATGTGACCCAAAGGTAATACACAGCAGCGAAAAAGCAACCTGCTTCTGTGGTTGCATCTCTGCACTTTATTCAGCAGAGCACTCTCGTATCCTATTTTTGCCTGCCTGCCTTCCCCCACGCTCTCCTATCCTTGCTCTTATGAAGAAAGGCACATTTCCTGCAGGTTTAAGCAATCTGCAGGAGGGAAGCTTTTATTTGGACCCTGTGGCTGGTGGAAAGAGATAAGAAGTAGTTGCAAGTCAACTGAAGTGGTTTTAGAGGTTGGAAGCAGAAACTGACAGCAACCATGCAGAGCCCTTGAAACAGGGGTAGCGAAAGTTCACAGTGCAACATCCAGACACTATTAATCGTGCATCATTTGTAGAGTTCTGTTCCAAAAGTTAAAATTGGAATCCATCTTTAATCCCATGGGAACCACTTTTAAGTGTTTATTATTATTATTATTAGTATTATTATTATTAATTTATTATTATTAAAAAATGCTTTGTTTTCAATTTTCAGAGAAAAGCAAGGATGTAGTAAAAAGGAAATAAAGAAAAATCATCAAAATTGGTACAACACATGCAGTTCTTAGCCTTTTCAGACCTGAGAGACATCTTTAGACATGCACTTGGGGACCCACATTTTATATTTACATAACATATTTGTTCAGTGGTAGTGACCCCCATCTCCCTATATACCTTAAGTTCCCAATGTACCAGTTGAAGACCAATATCTTAGCTGATACATTAAGACAAGTGACCATTAGTTAACCCAGTAAATTCTTTCTGATTGTGTCAGTACAGTGGTGTCTCGCAAGACGAAATTAATTCGTTCTGCGAGTTTCTTCGTCTTGCGGATTTTTCGTCTTGCGAAAATTAATTAATTAATTCGTTCTGCGAGTTTCGTCTTAACGGTTTTAAGAAAAAGGAAACAAACTCGCAAGAACTCACAAGACGTTTTCATCTTGCGCAGCAAGCCAATAGGGAAATTCGTCTTGCGAAGCAACTCACGAAACAAAAAACTCTTTCGTCTTGCGCGTTTTTCGTCTTGCGAGGCATTCGTCTTGCGAGGTACCACTGTATTGGGGAAAAGTGTGTTCTCTGTATAAAGCAGTGCCATTTTCTCCTTTCACATCTCAAAGGACCCATTACTCTCTCTGATATTTAAATCTGCCAACTACTTCCATTCCATCTGGTCAACAAAATGTCATTTCCCAGTTCTTACTATTGCCTGCCCAGTGGAAACAATAACAATGCCTTACAAAGCAAATCTTTATTATCCTTTTCAAAAACCAATGCATAAACCAAGAACATATACACACTGACCACTAATAATGAAACAAGTTGCAGATACTTTCCCACCTTTATTATGCTGTTTTTGTGCTATACAAATGACACGAGAAAACTTGGCATACTTGTTTGTATAACGTTATTCTTGTTTATAAAACCCAATTTTAAAAATGCATAAAAAAATAAAATCAGCTGAGGTCTATAGTGTACAGTCTGTCCCAAAATCTTTCCACATTTTGCAAAAAAAAACTGCCTTTCGATTTTTATTTTTATTTTTTTAAAAAAATATGAACCAGGTGTGATAAAATGCACTACTTTAACCACATATTCTCTGACACTTTTCATCTTCATCTCCCTCTTTCCATTTTACCTACTTTTTAAATAACCTTTTCTGACCTGAAATAAAATTAACAGAACAACAAAAAAATGTCTGCAACCAAAGTTGAATTGCATTATCTCTCTTCTGAAAACTAATGCACATTCTGGGGGGTGGGCTATGCAGAGTTCCATTAACATTTTGGGGGAAGCATTTCACTGCAGAGGTCAACAATGTATCTACTCATGATGACATGCTGGCTATGAAACATGAAAACTCGTGTTAATCAGCTCATTAAGTGATTGTTGTTACTAGCAATATTTGAGAAATTTGACTGTTTATATTCCACAGTGAACTGACCTGATCTACAGCTCTTGGACTGATGGGTGGATGGGAACACAATTATTCTTTGGATTTCATACTAATCTGAATTTTGCAATGCAGAACTGCTGCACAGAATAAAGATGAGTGTCTCCATGGGCTACTACCTGTAAAAGAAGACTGGGAAACTGTATTAAGAGTCATGCCTTGGATGACCACATAATACATTATTACAGTGGTACCTCGGGTTAAGAACTTAATTCATTCCGGAGGTCCGTTCTTAACCTGAAACTTTAGCTAATGGGGCCTCCCACTGCCACCACGCCGCCGTCATGCGATTTCTGTTCTCATCCTGAAGCAAAGTTCTTAACCCGAGGTACTATTTCTGGGTTAGCGGAGTCTGTAACCTGAAGCATCTGTAATCAGAAGTGTCTGTAACCCAAGGTACCATTGTATGTAAATATGAATTTTTGTGTGTGGGTGTGTCATGAACAAAAATAAAGAAATTGGATGGAACAAACTTAGAAATGAACACATCCAAAACTGAAATAGACCAAAAATAATCTCATTAGTCCATACCTGCTTGTGACAATACCCCCCCCCAAAAAAACCCATACAAATATAAAGGTAAAAAGAAGGTAAAGGACCACTGGATGGTTAAGTCCAGTCAAACTTTACTATGGGGTACAGCACTCATCTTGTTTTCTGGCCGAGGGAGCCAGCGTTTGTCCACAGATAGCTTTCCGGGTCATGTGGCCAGCATGACTAAACTGCTTCTGGTGCAACAGGACACCGTGACGGAAACCAGAGTGCACAGAAACACCATTTACCTTCCCACACCAGTGGTACCTATTTATCTACTTGCACTGGCATGCTTTCGAACTGCTAGGTTGGCAGGAGCTGGGACAGAGCAATGGGAGCTCACCCCATCACGGGGATTTGAAGCAGATATTTATTTTTTAATGTAAATAGCCGTGCTGGGGGTGTGGCACAGAGTGTGATGTCAGGGAAGATGGAGAAGGAAGAAGGGACTTAAGCCTTTACTCTTGCCATGGCAGAAATACACAACTACTGTATGAATTGGGACAAATGCTCCCTATCCAGATCAGGACTCCAGCAGAGGCAAATGGTTAAATTACTAATGTGGGGGGTGGGAGAAGAGATTATTACTTCGGTTTTGGCACTAAGATGCAAATCAATTGAGATGTTATAGGAGTTCCAATAAACTAGATTAAATGCATGGGCATGCGGTTCTTTGAGGTTGCAAACTTTTGGTTAAGAATGGCCACTCACCACACTCCCAGCGGCAACATTTGCTCTGGCCGCAATCCACACTGCTAAGCCTCAAACGCTTAACAGGCATTGTGGGGAATCATCCTGTGGCCTTGGAGCCACTGGGCTGATCCCTGTCAAAAAGGACCATTCAAATTGGCCAATAGGACCATTCAAACCAGAGCTATGAGAGTGGTGTCTTGCTGGATGGCTTGTCATGGGGTGTTGCTCCTGCCTGGCCAGTCAGCAACAACTTAAAAGGCCAACCACATAGTGGGCCTCTGTAGTGTGGTCAGGCCCACTTTTGTTTAAGAAATAGCTTTCTTTCAGATAAATAGCATCTGGCAAAACAGTACATAGAAGCAATGGCACACACTCCAATGCAATCTACACTGGGACTATTTATTGTGACTTTATTGCCAGATTTGGTTAAACTGTTTTTCAAAATCATGTACATATGCAATACTTGGGGGGATTCTGCTAACTTGTATTTCCTCATGAAGAAATACTGTTTGCAGTTTAATTACATTTTTTTCTTTCCAGGACTATTTCTTTGACTGAGAAGCTAATTCTTCTCCCATATGGCTTGTAAGACTTAACCTAATTTAACTTTTTAAGACCTTGTATCTCTTTAATTTCCCACTACTGGATAAACAGAAAGTGTTTACCTTTTTTTAATTCCATATCTTTCCAAACAAAACTTTCTTCTTTTGTTGTGAGAAAATATTCCCTTCGAAATCACTTATCACGGCAGAGACAAACATTATGGTTGGCAGTGGATTTTATCATTTCTCTGGAACTCTCCACCGAACCAAAATAAACTTAGCTTTCACATACTGTTATAGATATTATCAGTAATCTTCAATTTATAGCAAGAGCTTCCTCCAAGGTCTTTATGACCTATTTATTGGGCCACTTGTGCCACAGTTGACTCATACCTATTTACTGTTGATGTCCCAAGCAAATTTCCAACAAACAACAATACAAACAGTTGCCCTTGCTTTTAAGTTAAGCACAGGCAGCACAGTTTTGGAGGAAGACAGATATGAGGTCAAGATATTTTACAAAAAGAGCACAATATTTAAGTCTAATTCTAAGTCAGCATTGACCAACCAGATACCTCTGGAAGCTAGGGTTGCTAGGTTTGTTAGGAAATGGATAACTCTGGCTAAATAAAATAAAAAGCAAAGAAAATAGCAAAGCAAGCGGTGGAAATCTAGGGCTTATTTCTGGAAAATGCAATGCTTGCTTGTTGTAAGCTTCTAACAGTTGCATCTCCTAGTTGCAGGCAATGACAGGTAAAGGTAAATGGTAAAGGACCCCTGGACAGTTAAGTCCGGTCAAAGGCGACTATGGGGTTGTGGCTATCATCTTGCTTTCAGGCCAAGGGAGCCGGCATTTGTCCACAGACAGCTTTCCGGTCATGTGGCCAGCATGACTAAACTGCTTCTGGCACAATGGAACACCATGACGGAAGCCAGAGTGCACAGAAATGCCATTTACCTTCCCACCGCAGTGGTACCTATTTATCTACTTGCACTGGCGTGCTTTTGAACTGCTAGGTTGGCAGGAGCTGGGACAGAGCAACAGGAGCTCACTCCGTCATGGGGATTTCAACTGCTGACCTTCTGATCAGCAAGCCCAAGATGCTCAGTGGTTTAGACCACAGCACCACTCATGTACCACATGGTAACAGATGAGGTTTGTGGTTAAGCCATGTGTTAAGTATGTAAATGCTGGTGAGGCAAGTGTTAGCACTAAGTAGATTGCACTGATGGCAAGTCAGAAGTATAAAGGAAGTTGGGAAGGGTTAGGTGGGGGCAGAGAGGTGCAGTGAAAATATCCCGAATGTGTAGTTAAGGTTGCTTATAACTACTGCATGAAGGTGGGACAAGTGGGGGCAGTTAAAATCAATGATACATGTATCAGGCTGCTTGTGGAGATTTGTAAAAGTATGTGTGTAACCTGTATGCAGAGTCTATTTTCATAGACACCATTCTTGCACAAGAAGTCCTTCTTGCTTCACTACTTGTTGCTTGGTTATTGGACTCTAGACTATGAACCTCAATGTGGAGAGTTCCACAACACAGATCAGGAGTATCCCAGACCTTGCTATTTCAAGGCCCAAACCTGGAACCTTCAGGTGGATCCTAGTGACATGATGGAGCAGGCCTCCATGATGTCATTAACAGTGACAAATTAAGCATCACTGGGAGCATATCATTCAGGTAAAAACCAGAAACTTAACATAGGAGCAAATACAATGGTACCTCGGGTTAAGTACTTAATTCATTCTGGAGGTCTGTACTTAACCTGAAACTGTTCTTAACCTGAAGCACCACTTTAGCTAATGGGGCCTCCTGCTGCCACCGCACCGCCGGAGCACGATTTCTGTTCTCATCCTGAAGCAAAGTTCTTAACCTGAAGCACTATTTCTGGGTTAGCGGAGTTTGTAACCTGCAGTGTATGTAACTTGAAACATGTAACCCGAGGTACTACTGTATGTCACTGGCTGGATAATAGCAGTAGCAGAAGAGGGTGTTCCCAGATCCAGCTGAAGTGAGAGGATCATTATAGGGGAAAGCAGGGTGTGTTGTGGTCATTTCTTCCAGAAATAATTCATCTAGTGTCTACCTCACTTCAAATGAAAATAAATATTTCCTCCAGTTCAGACTCTCCAGTCTCCACAGTTTCTCAGCTGTCCACATGTTCTGCACACTTCTGAACACACACACACACACACACACACACACACACACATGTTTTTAAAGGTGCTTTCATCCCCCTGGAGATTCAACCCCTCCATCTGCCACCATCTGCCACCTGGGGAGAGCCAGGCAAACCTGGACCTGGAGACTTGGCAGCCCTACTGGAAGCTTGCAAGTGCTGTGATCCACAGTGATATCTGCAATGAAGGGTCCAAGGTGGGGGTCCGAGGAAAGTGGAGGCCAGTAGACTCAAGGTTCTGGAAGAGAAGGCCAAGCCAAGCTGTTGGAGAATGACCGGGGTGCCAGCTGTCTGGTACTGCTGGTGGACAACAAAAGTTCAAAGAATCTCTCTAGGCAAATCTAAAAAAAACACAGTATAAAGACCGACAACTGGGAAACACTGACCTGCAAGCGCTCCAGTTGGAGAACAGCCTTTACCAAAGGTGTCATGGGTTTTGAAGACACTTGAACTCGGGACGAAAGGGAGAAATGTGCTAAGAGGAAGGCACATTTGGGAAACCCTCACCATGATCAACTCCCATGCAAAAACCTATGTCCCCATTGTGGAAGGACGTCTGGATCCAGAATTGCCCCCCACAGTCACTTATGGACTCACTGTTAAAACCATGTTTATGGAGGGCAATCTTACTCGGCTGTGAGTGATCGCCAATGAAGAAAGACTGGTTAGAATGCTCCTGCTGCTTTCATTGGCCTGAAACTGAATCAATCCTTCTGATGGAAGAGACCAAACTTCCAAAGGGTACTTTGTCCAGGGTGGTCTTGAACCTGAAACTGGCCCTATTCAGTTTGGTGGGGTCACAAGTTGTGTAGGCTTGCATTAAGCAGCTTATCTGATAGCATGGCAACATCCACCCGCTAATTCCACAGTATATACCGCAAAGATGCTGAGAAGTTAGCAGTTTCGTCTGTTCGGTACTTAGGGACATGTTCTTTTCCCCTCCCAAGAACAACCTCATTGTCTTTGCTTTCAAAAGTGCAGGGTCAGGTAGTACAACAAAATATTCCACTGAGGGAATAATCTTGCTTTCTGAAGTGTTGAGTATTCCACTTGAATTCCTTATCTATTAAGCCTGGGAAGCACCTTCTGATCTCAAAGGTGCTCTAAGACTTGCCATGTCTTTTAAAGATTTATCAGGCTCTGGGCCTTAAAAGCACAGATGTAAACCACAGGTGGTGATAACAAAATCGATACAAGCAAGCTGGAAAAGTTGAGCATGGGCAGTGGCCAATAAAAGGTTGCCGTTTGCTTTTTTATTGTTGCACATCTGTTCTCATTCAGCAGGGGGTGGGGAAATCTATACAGTGAGCTAGTGCACTCCAGTGGTATGAATTTAAGTGCATTACAAATTTATAACATTTTTATGCATAGTGGCATGGCTTCCTCCCAAAGCAGCTTGGCAATTGCAGTTTGTCCAGTGAGGTCACTGAGAGTGCTCTGTTAGAAATTCACAGACAGCTACACAGAACTACAATTCCCAGGGAGAGAGACTGACCATTAATCATGTTCAAAATTGATAATATTGCAGTGTCCTTTGATAAGTCTATTCCAGCTAGTGCCCTTCAGATGTTTACAACTCAATAGGACCATTGAACTCAGCAAGACTAACTTCTGAATATGCATAGGTTTTCACTATGAAGCAGCGATACTCTGGGAGTTGTATATTTTCAAACATACAAATCTCTCTCTTCCGGAGCAGTTGCTTTGAAATTAACTCATGTACTGTGCAGTCCTTTAACTCCTTTTTGTGTGTAAAATCATTTTTATTTGGTTTTACAAATACAAAGTTATAAAAAAGAATCCAAATGTATATCCATTTACAGAGATTCCTCTGAATCTCAGGACTTCCCCCCATCCCCTCCATGGGGTCCCATTTTAAACATTTAATACTACATATTCTTTGATAATTCAACTTTTATATCAATCCACATTATCCATGGCAATTGTTACACTACAAGTGAAATCAAAATCCTGCTAATGTTTCCATCTGCTTTCAGTGGTCTCCTAAATAGCTTGTATCCCCCCCCCCATTCTTTTATAAAGTTTTTGTCCTCTTGGTTACTGAGTTTTCTAGTCAGTTTTGCCATCTTGGCATAGTCCATCAGCTTGGTTTGCCTCTCTGGTAGGGACTTTGTCTTCTTTCCATTTCTGGGCTAGTAGCATCTGGGCAGCTGTTGTTCCATACATGAAAAGTCTTTTCTGTTCCTTTGGGATGTTGGTACCTGTAATTCCTAATAGAAAAGCTTTCGGTTTCTTAACAAAAGTTATTTTCAGCATTATTATTTTTTCCATTTCATTATATATCATCTCCCAGAAAGCTTTTATGTGCAGTCCTTTAACTCTTATCCCACAATCCTATTGGGGCTCTTTCAACAACTGTCTTGATTTCATTCAGGCTTCCACAACCTGGTGACCTTCAGATGGTTTGGGCTAAGACTTCAAACATCCCTGACGACTGGCCATTCTTGCTGAAACTAATGGAAGTTATAGTCTAGCAAGTTATTGAGGACAACCAGGGCTGCCAAAGTCGGGTACAAAGCCAGGAGGGAAACTAGACTCCAAGCTTTCTTTAGGTATCTACACCTGTTGGAGAAGTCTGGTTTTATGGAATTTCCTCTCCAATAACATTCATATATGCCTTGCTCTGTGAGATCCTAGATAGTGATTGATCCTACGAGTTGGTCCCATTGAATTCAGTGGACATGCCGCCATATGGATTTGTATATACTCAAGCTGTTAGAAAAAAGTCAGAACCTTCATTTTGAAATTGTTTAACTTATTACCAGAATGAATTTCCCTTTTAAGGAAAAGATGGTATCACTTGTAAGTGATTTGCAGATTTTGCTGGTATGTTTTGCATTTACAATTTTGGTAATAAAAGCAGTACAGTTATACCTTGGATCCTGAACGCCTTGGAACTCGGATGTTTTGGCTACTGAAATCTGCAACCCCAGAAGTTATTGTTCCGGTTTGCAAACGTTCTTTTGGAACCCAAACGTCCGATGGGGCTTCCGTGGCTTCTGATTGGCTGCAGGAGCTTCCTGCAGTCAATCAGAAGCTGCAATTTGGTTTTCAAACGTTTTGGACTTCTGGAACGGATTCCGTTCAACTTCCAAGGTATAAATAAATAAAGAATTAACAGCATCAACAATCTGAACCTGTTTGCTTAGAACAACATTTCATTTATTTCAGGGGGACTTATTTCCAGATAATGTATCTCACAGTGGCATACTATACTTATCTACTACCTAGAAGTAAACACCATAGATTTTCTAGGGCTTACTTCCAGCTAACTGAGTATAGGATTGCAGTCAAAAAGATGTACAGGAGGGAGAGCTGTTGCTTTAGTGACTGACTGATGAGACAATGTTTATGGGAAGATATTTTATGGAGATTTTTACTAGCCATTTCCTACAAAAAAAAAAAAATCACTTTATGTTACTTGTCATTAGACTCATAAAAGTAAATAATAAAAGAGTAGAAATAAAATATTCTTCCTGGAAGAGTTCAGGTGGGTCCTCCGAGAATCGTAAAAAAACTTTCTCTTTTCTTAAAGTGCAGAACATTATATTAGAGATTCAGCAATGGGGGTATTTTGAAAAGACAGAAAGAAGAGGGTATAACTGCTATATCAGTAAAGCTGCAGTCCTATGACCCCTTTGAGTGAAGTAAGAATTTACTCCTTTACTGTGTCTCTGGTCCATGCCCAGGAGAGGGAACCCCTTTAAATAAACATGGAACCTAGGAAATAAATCAAGTCCAGGAGGGACCTAGCTTTATTAAACTAATGTGCAATAGGATAGAGCCCAACTTTATGTGGTTGCTGTGGCCAAATAAGCAGTCAAGGAAAGGTCTGCCACGAGACACAACAGAACAGAATAGGGATGCAGGTGGCATTGTGGTCTAAAATGTTGAGCCTCTTGGACTTGCTGATCGGAAGGTCAGCAGTTTGAATCCCCGCAACGGGGTGAGCTCCCATTGTTCTGTCCTAGCTTCTGCCAACCTAGCAGTTCAAAAGCACACCAGCACAAGTAGATAAATAGATACTGCTGCAGTGGGAAGGTAAACAGCGTTTCCGTGCACTCTGGCTTCCATCACAGTGTTCCATTGCACCAGAAGCAGTTTAGTCATGCTGGCCACATGACTCAGAAAGCTGTGTGCAGACAAACGCCGGCTCCCTTGGCCTGAAGCAAGAAGAGCGTTTTACCCCATAGTCAAGTTTGACTGGACTTAAGCATCCAGGAGTCCTTTACCATTACGTTTTACTTCTACACAGCACACAAAGAATCATATAACATCAAAACATCCTTCTACGTACATCAAGAATGGTTACAGGTCATGGGATGTATGCATACATGGCTCCATACTAGTATCAACTTATTTGGCATGCCTGAAAACATTTGGTCTCAGCTATCACACTTTAACCCCAGTTCTCTTGACAACCAGGCCTTCGATGGGGGCTATTGACATTCTAACCCCATATCTTACTTCCCTTTTTCCAAAACATGCCAAAGAGCTTTGAGGAGAGATACTGGATTAACACCCCGGTTCTAACTCAAAACAGACACAGCAAAACATCCTGGTTGGCCATGTCATTTGTGTCTCTCTGGGGTCAGATAAGGAGAGATGGAAAGCAACATTGGAGGGAGGTATGAGAGTCACAAAATGCAGACCCACAAAAATCAAGGCTAATACGCTGTATCTAAAAGGTTAAATACAATTACAGTGGTACCTCAGGCTACAGACGCTTCAGGTTACAGATGTTTCAGGTTACAGACTCCACTAACCAAGAAATAGTACCTTGGGTTAAGAACTTTGCTTCAGGATGAGAACAGAAATCGTGCGGCGGAGGTGTGGTGGCAGTGGGAGGCCCCATTAGCAAAAGTGGTACCTCAGGTTAAGAACATTTTCAGGTTAAAACGGACCTACAGAACGAATTAAGTTCTTAACCCGAGATACCACTGTAACACTGAAACAGTTATAACAAACAGTAACTTCATATAATGCTAAAGTACGAACAGAAGACTGAATTCTCGCTCCTTGAATAACTCAATTTATTTTAAGTGGTAGATATAGGATATTTTAAATGCAGGCATTTCCATCAGCTACCATTAGGCTTCAGATGACAGATTTTGATGTACTAGCGAAAGGTAGCAGATATGCAATTTTTCACTTATGGTTATATTTTCACCATCACTGGGGACACCTTTTATACTTTCTGCCTCAAACACCAGCAATGTCTTGCTTCACCTCTGATTTCCTATGAATACAGATCTTTTAGAGTTCCTTTGTTCCTCCTCTACCCTGCTTATTTTTTATTATTTAATACCCTGTTCTTCAAAGGGTTCTCACAGTGGTTTGCAGACAAAGTTAAAACCCGTGAAGAATAAAATCAATGCCTCAATAAATAAAGCAACAGAGCAAAGCAATGCTGCAAGCAGCATACCAAGCTAAACAGGTGAGCCAAACACATGGATAGCCAAAGAGGCCTGGGACAATGAAAAGATCTTCACCGGAGGCACACCACCTGCTGTTGAACTCCAGCTCCCATTTCCAGGCCTGGCCCCTGCATGCCTCCCACCTTGCTGACTGGGATGGAAATAAAGGACACAGCACAATACGAATGGGATAAAATTAGGACACAACTTTATTGACGACAGATGAAGAGGTTTGGCATGGGCAATGGGTAACCATTGACTTCTGGCCCACATGCCAGAAATGCATACCCTCCAACATTGCTCCAATGAAAGGAAGGATGTCCTATTCCATACCTTCCAACATTTCTCTGATGAAAATAGGGACATCCTACCATACCCTCCAACATTTTTCCAGTGAAAATAAGGACTATCTTAAGGAAAAGCTGAACATTCCAGGATCAAATATGAAACTGGGACAGCTTCTAAAAATCCAGGACTCTCACATCATGAGCTGTTACTCAGAATGTTTCTCAGGTAATTTTTTAAATATTTTTTTTACAAATATCATTTACATTCAAATATAATCAATTTTTATACATATATAGGATTCCCTGAATTCTGGGACTTCCCTTTGCTCCTCCATGGGTTCCATTGTAAATCTTTTTTCTACTACATCTTACAATGTTATCCAAATTTTCTTCAAACTTCCAATCTTCTTGGTTTCTGATCCTCCTGGTCAATTTTGCCATTTCGGTATAGTCCATCATCTTGATAGTTGCTCAGAATGTTTTGTCCTTCCCATACAGCCTATTTTTTATGTCTCAGAGTCCTTCTTCTGCCTATGGTGAGTCTCCATGGACATGCTTTTTTCCTGCCTGGTTTCTGTTCCATTATGTGGAGTAATCTTCTTGTTTTAGGGGTGGGAGCTGGTTCTGGCAGACTGTCCACAGACACAGTATCAACTGGTGTGGCCTCTACTAAACCTGATTCCTGTTCTTGTTCAGGGCTGGGGCTTCTACTTATTCCCTCCTGTTCTTCATTCCTGACTCCCAGCTTTCCAGCTCTCTTCCTCCCCTTTGGTGTGTCCTGTTTCCCACCACCATGAACCTGGGTCCAGACTACACTCTTCTGTACTCTCTCTGGAAGCCAGGTGGTTCCCCACTGCTGTTCCTCATCTAGCCAGTTCCTGACCCATGTAGTTTCAGGCAGCCCCATGCTTCCTCCTTGGAAGGGCATTTTAAGGATGGGCATGAAACCTTAATCACATGCCCTTGTCCTCACTTTAGTCATACGCATTCAGAGCCTTCTTACTTGAAGGGTTATTTTCTATTGCAAGCTTCACAGAACCTTGAAATATATTTCTGTTTCTGGACGTTTCATATCACCGACGCACATTTTCTATCCCCCTGTTTTGTCATGTGTGTGTTTTTATTTTATTTCTTTTCCCCAATCAAATCATTTAAACTCAAGGCAAGTTATTTGAGGACATTTTTTAACTCCGGCAGTTGTATTTATAACCTCATCCGTTACAGGCTTTGGTTTTGAAGATGCTGAAAGATGCAGACTTTTGGGGCAAGGTGGGGAATAAATGACTCTATAAACCATGGAGATAATAAAAGGTGTTCCATACAGAAGCAGGTTTCTCATTAAACAGAACCTCACAGGCTGAAATTCTAGAAAATCAGGGAAGTAATCAAGCAGCCACAGAGCAGCCAAGACAACTTTTTACCTACATGCCAGACTGAAATTGTAGGTAATAAACTGTGCAGGTGAAAATTATATTTCCCAGAATAAATTCCTATTAAAAATAGGAGTGCCTTGGCTGAACAAGCAGAAGTAAAAGTGTGGAATTTAATTTAAAACTCCACAATGACATACTTTTTAACTATTATATTTTACCTATTGATTGTGTAGCTTATTTATATGTTCCCTCACACCAATCTTTCCATGTGCCTTTAGAGAAGGCAACTCTGAGTGTACCCAAGAATCAATTGAAGCAGAATTAAATTAATATTATAGTTGTCATCAGGCTGGAGACTCTTAGTACTTTACTAAGAAAAAAAGGCATATGTGCCAAGGAAGTAAGCCAAATTCTACATCCTGAAACTTGAATACTGTAGTCTGAGCTGCATAAAGTTGTTTATTTTACATATTCTAGCATTCTGCAGCTTGTCATAGGGAGGCTCAAGAAAACAGATGGCTTCTGATATTTTTTTCAGTCATTGCCCAAATTTCAAGCAACCCTCTAAAGTTACAGAGGCCAAGTATTTTCTCTGATGTGTTATCATTTCATGCTAAGGAATATTTGATGTCAAGATGCTTTCAAAGACTTGAGCATTCTTAGATGGTGCAGACTTAAAGCAGGAGCTCCTTCTGAACCTGGTTTAGGAAAGTAATTGAAATTGAAACTGCTGATACCACAATACAATTTATTACACAGATCTGTGCCATCACCACATTGGAATACTGTGTACGGTTCTGGTTGCCTCACCTCAAAAAAGATTTCACAGCATTTTTTTCCAAAATTTGAAATGTGCCCACTGGTCCAAAATGTCTGTCAACCTCTGCTTTAGTTTAAAGCAGCATTACCCCAATCTGGTGCCCTCCAGCCAGTAGGACTAATAGCCAGGCATGATTACAGTTATACAAAGGATCTGGAGGAAATCAGTCTGGGGCTGCCTGCCTTAAAGTCTATTCTAGGTAGATTTGTGGAAATCATGATGGAAGATAGAATTATTTGGCATTTAGAAGGACATAACATGCATCTGAAAAGAGAAGTCTTGCCTCAACAGGTTTGTGGCATTCTCTGAGCACAGGTGGCTATGTAATATGGTGAACATTATATCATACCCTTCAACATTTCTCCGATGAAAATAGGGATGTGTTATTTTGTTGTTGTTGTTGTTGTTGTTGTTGTTGTTGTTATATTTTTACTCTGCCCATCTCACTGGGTTTCCCACACCACTCTGGGTGGCTTCCAACATATATAAAAACATAATAAAACATTAAACATTTAAAAACTTCCCTGTATAGGGCTGCCTTCAGATGGCTTGTGAATCAGATAGCTCCATACCCTCCAACATTTATCCGATGAAAATAGGGATGTCCTGAGGAAAAGCAGGACATTTCAGGATCAAATCAGAAACTGGGATAGCATCTATAAATCCGGGACTGCCCCTGGAAAATAGGGAAACTTGGAGGTATGCTTTCACTCACAAGTGAATGTATCAAATTGCTTCCAACTCATGTTTTACATTAGTATATGCTCAGCATGACAAACATACCTGGGCAAAATGCACCCCAGGGTGTCTGGTGCCTGCATTGAAGAAGCAATTGATGCAGAAAAGGTTCAACAACCCTTTTCCATCAGTCATTTATTCCTCCCAAATCCCATTCCACCTAGCTGCTTTTTAGATGTCAGACTTAACTCTTCCATCAAAAGTCTAGTTTGGCTTTGGAAAGAGGAATGGTGATATATGGAAATGAATCTTTCACAGACCTGGGGCTTTCTGGTTGGTTGATCTGTGTTGCAATTTTTCAAGCTAATATTAATTGTTGCAATTGTCCAATTTAATTCATCCCCCCCCCCCCGGACTATGTATGATACCATACCATAGGTGCCTCTCCTGGATTTCTTTCTATAGTAAGTTATTAACTTTCACGAAGCTTTATCAGTTTCAGTTCAGTCTCTGATATAAGACACATTGCCTACTTGCAAACAAAAAATAATAGTTGTGACAAATTTGAGAAAACGCAATTCCTCTCAAAGAAGAACCTTTTTCTGAGGATGCTGTATATTCTTATCAAGATCTTAATAATTCATTTTTCTCTCCTTAAAAGTCGCAACTAGCATCCTGTGATTTATAATTCTAGAAAAATATATTAGTTTTAACATTCTAACTATAATGGATTCCTTTAATTGGCTGTGACCTTCAATCTAATCAGGGGCGGGACAGAGGAAAAGGAGTGGTGGAGACCACCTCCCCAGACTGACCCTTCCAGGGAGGAGGAAGTGGAAGACAGCATAGATTAACAACAGGGGTTTGAGGGTGGTAGCAGCTCAGAGGCAAATGAGGGGGAAAGTTGGGAAATCATGGGAGAGGAGGAGCAGGCAGAGCTGGAGGAGCAGCTGGCTGACACGTTGTCACTAGAAAGCATTCCAGACCCATCATCTCCCAGAACCCAGCGAACCTTAAATGTAGGAGAGCAAAGAGCTTGAAGAAAGAGGGCACTTACTGGCACCCGTAGAGGAGATGATGAGGTTGACGAATGAGGAAGTGGGGAAGATGGGGCATATAGAGCAGAGAAAGGAAATGTGGTTGTATGAATCAGTCCCAAAATCACACATAAAGTTGATTATTTGATGGGTACAGGGTTGTGAATGTATATCTATTGGCCTCAACTTGATGCGGTACAAACTGGCAGACCAATCTAAAATTTCCCCCAATAGTAAAAGTTGATATACCCCCAAATAAAACGGTTCATCACCTGTTATGGAGATCTATCTTGACAGGGTTGAGATGCAGTCTCACTGTTAACTGTTTCTGGCTTTACCAAGACTTCAAGCATATCCTCTTTGTGACATCACACATGACATCAGAATGGCCTGTTTGCATTCAACCTAGACTATCTCCATGCCAACAGCAGTGGCCAGTAAACTTCTGCAACCAAGTAACCATCAGCCTGACTACCCAGTTGTTTCTCTCTAGACTATTGGAATCAGTCCCAAAAGCCTGAAGAAGAGCTGTGTATAATCTGAAAACCTGCTTCCACTGTTAAAGAAAACTAATTGCCAGGGACTGGGTAGAGGAGGAATGGTGGAGACCGTCTCCCCATCCTGACCCTTCCAGGTAGGAGGAAGAGGAAGACAGTATAGATTTACAACAGGGGTTTGAGGGAGGTAGCAGCTCAGAGGGAGATGAGGGGGAAAGTTGGGAAATCATGGGAGAGCCAGAACAACACCTGGCTGACATGTTGCCATTAGAAAGCATTCTAAACCCTCTATCTCACAGAACACCATTATCCAAGTGGCTTGTTTCTATAACCTCATTCTGTAAAGTTTGAAATAAAAAGGACTGTAAGAAACTTTCCCCTGTCTTTATACTTTCCTGGGCAACCAGCCCAGAGCTGCTGACAGCACCCTGACAACACTTACACTTTTATATTTATTTATGTATATCGTCACACACAGTGCTTTTTTTTCCTAAAAAAATATATGTTTAGGGGTACTCTCATTTTCCTACTCATTTTGAAATACTGCCCCTCAATGAGACAAAACTTAGATTCACAAAATGTTTAGGGGTGTGCGTAAACCTGCATCCCCCCTCCCAGAAAAAAGCAGTGGTCACACGTGACTTTTTCTCACTGCTCAAACAAGTTTAGAAGCCAAATATTGAAAAAATACAAGTGAAATTTAAACACCACCAGCAAAATGCAATAAACGAAACGGCTGTGAGAAGCATCTTTTAAAAAATTGCTACTGCAATAAGACACTTAGTACAGAGTGGTCCTCTTCATTGCTGCATGCCCTTCAGGATGGTTTTTCGTGTTGCTGTCATATGGAGAGAGTGTGTTGAACCTTGAGTTGGATGCAGAAGGAACTAGGGCAGAACAAATTTGGAAGATTTGCAGCAGCATTCTGTGCCAACTGTAATGCCCAAGTTGTCTTCAATCGCTGCCCTACAAGAAGTATTTTGCAGTATTTAAGCCTGCAAGTTACAGACCCATGGGTAAGTAAAGAAAGATCTGACCTGTCTAGAAAAGGGCATATGCGCCACATGAACTGAAAATCGGAAAAGGCCAGAAATTCACAAGCCTTCCCTTTTCCAGTCCAACAGATTCCGAGTGAATGGCATTGAGGTTGGTGGTGCAGAGATGCCATTGTGGGTAAGGACTTTCACCAGAAGCTTCTGGGTGCGTTTCTAACTTCCTCTTTCTCTAACTTCTGGGTGAGCTGTGTCTGTACCCTGGGTATTAATACCTCACAGACATTTGATAGCTGAAAGAAATGGAACTTTGCAAACTTGAAATTATCTAGCTTTGCTGCCCAGAGTTCATTTGGGAGGAAGGCTGGGCTAAAAATCTAATGCAAATTAAAAAAAAAAATCTTTTTTGCAAAAATCTAAGCTCTAATTGAATTGTCACAGATTTTACTGTTTGCTTGTTTGTGCTATTTCAACCCATTTCCCCCCAAACTCTCACCCTCTGTACCCATATATATATATATGTATCTGTCAACTGAGGCTAATATTTTGTGTACACAAAGATTCTGGCACCTAGTCCATGAAAACTGATGACATAATAAAGTTGTTGGTCTTTGGGGTGATACAGTTCTTAATCACTCTGAGTACTTTTAGTTTGATTACTGGTAAGTCATTTGTCTGAGCTAATGATTCATATTCATATTTGCCCAATGCCTATAGTCCTCAGTCGGTTTCATGGGTGGGGGAAAACTTTCCTTTCCTCTGTGTTTTTGTTTTTCCTTTTTGTTATGATATTAAAATTCTGCTCAAGCTAAAATGTGATTATTGAGTGAATCTGGAAGGTATGTATTGCCAGTGGGAGTAAGTAACACATCTGTCAATATTTTCCATATGGCAGGAATTCAAGAGATACCACATCTTTATTCCTTCGGAAGATGTCTGGCATCCAAAAACCGATGATAGCAGCAACAAAATTATCGAAGCAGAACTGATGTAAACAGTGCCTTTGAAGTGGATCAAAGCCTTACAGCAAGTATTTTCAGAACAATGGTTCCTGAAAATAAAAGATCATTAGCTGTCAGTCTTAATGTTTCAGTTTTGACATCTCAAGAAATGCAGCTGCTTCCTTGGCGAGACTAATACATGAAGTCAGTTCATCTAGCTCATTGCTCTCTTCTGGGGTGAGCAGCATCTCTTCAGGGTCTCAGACAGAGGTTTTCCCCAGTCCTGCTCCCTGACATCTCTTAAACTGGAGATGTTGGGAAATGAACTGATATGCAAAGCACTTTTCGCTGCACTGTAACCCCCAGTCTTGCTAAAATACTGGGTCTGCCTCCTGTGCCTGACATGACACCCCTGTTTCCACTTTTGCAAGCCATTCAGTATCATTTCCTCCTAGCTACTTGTCCACCTGATTCTTCACTCCTTCCAAGGCCGCTCTGCATGGATGCTGATTCTCTTTGTTAATGTGAGATTTCTGTACATCTCCACTAGTCTATGTTTGCTGTCTTAGCCTATATTGCTGGTGTTGGTGTATTGCCAAAATAAACTTGAAATGAGCCTTCCAGCATAGCCTTGAAGCACATCCTTGAGGCATGCTTAAAACATCTGCTAGACAATGAGAATTCTCCCCAGCGACAGGTGTCTTTATCAGGGGATGTCTGGTGAGATGCAGTTGAGTGTGAGGCAGTCCGTGTTGCTCAGTATGGCTGCTGGAGTATGTGAAAGTCTGTGATCCTGTCTCTGTGGCTGGATGGCTGAAGGGAGCTGTCAGGGACCGTGCTGAGGAGGGCTGCACTGAGGAGGTATGGTGGGAGCCTCCCTCTCCCCCTGATTCTGATCCTGAATCTTCCCAGGAACAGGAGGACAGTATAGATTTGGAAGAGTGGTTTGCAGAGGGGCATAGTTCAGAAGGCAGAAGCTGGGAAATACTGGATGGGGAACAGCTAGCAGAAGAAACACTGGAAGAGAGGGGGTTAACAGATTCACTGTCTCTGGATAGCATCCACCCCCCTTCTCCAAAGTCACAGAGAACTCAGAAACTGTCAGAGGGTCCAAGCTCAAATTACAAGACATAGGAGTGATGTAGATTAATAGGGATGGGGGGTAACCCTTAATTAGGAGCACCACCATTTCTAGGAGATGTGTTCTTTGTGATCATTAAAGATTCTAATTGGTAAGACGTTCCTTTCATTTGATCTCTTATCTACTGCCATGGGGGAGGAAGCCAATTCCCCAAATCCTGACAGGAGCAGAGCTCTGTATTTAGACGCACTTTCACTTATGCAAGATTAAATATACTGCCTTCAGCTGTACTTGAGGGTCAATTTAAAAAAAAAAATCCGCTGGAAAAACGGTTATGTCCATGTGGCGATGGCAGTTTTGAATCAGTAGCTCATGTGATTCTAACTTGCACTCTTTATAAAGATTTGAGGAGTGAGGTTCTTACTCCTGTACTACATACCAGGTCACTCAACCATTGCTACTGTATCCTTTCTTCTAGCAGATCAAGATAATCAGGTGATAGCAAAAACTGTAAAAAATATTGCAGGGGCAATTAGAATAAGATCTATTATTTGATTATTTCTGTAAACCTCCAGAATGTATAGTTATAGTTGATATAGTTAAGTTTTTACCTCTATCTTTGGCACATATTATTTTATTTTATTGCTATGGCTAGTGGCTGATGCAAATAAAGATTCTGTATCTTATTTAATATGTAGCCCAGTAGTGTTATGCAGCCTGTAATGTAAATAATGAAGATTTTAGAGAAGAACTAGATGGATGAAGTGGTTATTCTTGTCACGGGAATTCACCAAGAGAGGGCTGGACTGCTGATGCTGTGAAGACGCAGGAAAAATTTTTGAGTAACTCTAAGACAGAGTGTTGGAACCTCAAGAGTTGGCGCTCATGCACTAACAGGGTGAGTAGAGACTACTCTCTGAAGCCCTGGGAGTAGCTGCAGTTTCCTATGTTTGTCTGCACTGTCGTTACTCTAGTATTTATTTATTTATTTAGTTAGTTATTTTAATCTAACAGCTTCTGGAACTGTTGCAAGATGAACTTCCTGGATGAGATACCAACTGACCTCAGCAATTTCATGGTCCTCAACCCACTGCATCCTGCTACATCCTTTCATTGTAGAGAACTAAGGGAAAAAAGCATTCCTAGCAAGCATGTGCCATGATGGAGGTCAAATCGGTAGATGGAAGGAAATCTTCTCGATGGTCCATTTTCAATGGATGCCTCTGCCATACCTATAAGTAACTTATCCACCTTTCTGGTGAGGTCAAGCAGGTTGGAGAAGGCTGTTTGTACTACCACCACCTTTAGTTTGAATGTATGGAGATTGACTTTCTGAATCTTAGAGGAGAAAAGGCGAGACCTGAGGCAGTTCAGCTCCTAGTAACTACATAGCTTTAAACAGAGTGATCATGGTTTAGTGAGTTCATTCACACAATCAGTTTCAGATTCCTCATTCAAGATATTTGTTAAATGCTACAAAGTAAATGAATGAGGAATATCTGATTGCATAAAAAGGTCATTTTCTAACTAGCCTTCCATGAGTACTGTTTTTTTTAAAGTGTGTTAAGTACTTGTATACAAAAAGAGCAAAATCCTTACACAAGACCACTTATGGATGCTGAAGGCACTGTGAAGCAATCTATGTAGCAAGCTGAGACATATATCATACTAAAACCACCCCATTTTACATTGTGTTCAGGTTCTGGGTCGATTGATGGTTGACAAAGGGAAACAGAAATGCACTCAAAATTCTTCAACTGTGTGTATGTGTACATAAAGACACAATGAGTGTCTCAACATTTGTCATTCCTGTGAATAAGAAAGAATGGTAAATATGGAAGGTACTTGTATTTCTGTCAGATGGGACGAAAATATCCTGTTATGTATTGCAAAGGAATTCTTTGGATGTGCCTTGTCCCTTCTGGTATAAAGACATAGATAGTAAGTATCATGGCTGAGATACAATGACTGAAACTGGGAAGAAAGGAGCTGAGGTTCTGCATTCACTGTAGCCACTGAAAACAGTGGGGCACACGTCTGAATAAACATGGAAATGGTTATGCTATAAGAACTTGTACCGATCTACTGATGTAGCCAAGTCACTTGCATGCCTTGCACTGGTATGAAGGATATGACTACAGCTGTCTACATGCAAGGTGGGGAGATTATTACCCTTGGACCAAAAAAAGGCCATTAAGATTGCTATCCTAAATAAAATTACCAGGGAGCAAGCACAATTGAACACAATGGAACACACTTCTAATTAAGCATGCATAGGACTGCACAGTTAAGCAGTCTCTTGCTTAAATGCTTTCTCTCAGTTTAAATGAATGAGCCATATCGTTCTAAATGTGTTCAAATTACTGATCTGAATATGAGCCAAGTGTGAAAAATTAGAAGAGGACAAGCTCAGTCTGAAACCCACTCTATTTCATGGCATCAATGTATCTTATATGTGCCTTGAGGACTTCCTTTGAAGCATGGAGATCTTTTGAAACTCTCTTACATAAATTAGACGGCCAAGGCCGTTAATGCCATCCCGTCGATGTGTGTCTCAGTCACAAGAGTAGTATAAAATTTTAGCACAGACACTCTGCCCATCACTTTCCAGATCTAGCCTCATTAACCTACGTCTGCCTGAAAAACTGCATATGCAGCTAATATTGTGAATGATTTTCCTGCTCAGATAACACTTCTGGATGAATTGTGTCGACCATCTAAAAGCAGGTACTTCTGAAAATGGGCTTTGAATTGTTTTACTTTTGTTGATTTTTATTTTTAAAAATCACCTTAGTAAACAAAACTAAGCATACAAGTCCATATTTTTGACCTTCCATTAAACAACAGATCTTCAAATCTTTATTTCCTACACAGTGGATGATCTGTAAGGTCAAATGACTCTCCACCCACTAGGGACTCAGAAAATCTACTGACCGGTTTCTTTATCATTCATTTCTACCTTGCTTCATCAAAAGGTGTTTCCTCCCTTTACTTGGCTGGAGAATTGTATTGCAAAATTTCAGGCATTTTGATATAAACCTGTGCTGGTAAAAATGGGTCACCTGATGTCATTGTGATATCAAATGATTGACAAGTGGGTGTTGCTGTCAGACTTGGTTTGCTGGAGATGGAGGAGATAATGATCTAGCCTGCCAGCTGGGTCCAGTTTCCCACCTCTCACTTCACACACACACACACACACACACACACAACCTTCCACCTTCTCAACAATTACAGTCCCACAGATACATTCACCAAAGTCCATAAT
Source organism: Podarcis siculus (assembly GCA_034642415.1). Classification (NCBI taxonomy): domain Eukaryota; kingdom Metazoa; phylum Chordata; class Lepidosauria; order Squamata; family Lacertidae; genus Podarcis; species Podarcis siculus. Next base: position 2,957,480 of record JAXCMG010000159.1, read on the forward strand.
ACAACACTGACAACCTAAGAAAATAAGGCTAACATTACTTTAATCTATGATCCCACCCCAATAAAACCTCACGCTGCCCATTCATGGAGTCACATACATCATTGATAACCTGCTTTCCGTTAATGTTGCTCTTTGGTCCAGATTGTACAGCTGCATTTTTGGGAGACGTCCCTCTGGAGATGGAACATAGCTCTGATCACATGTGTCAGGAATGTGCTCCCCCCCCCCCAGAGCACAGCGGAAGAGTCAGCCTCTGAAATTGAGCTAAGTGAGCAAGGAGCTGACTCTGCCACTGAGAGCTGTCTGCCTGAGTTTAGAGAAGACAGTCTGCCCCCCTCCCCCCCCAGGCAAGACACTGTTAGCTCTCAAGGAGAGGAAGAGTTGGAAGTTGGACAAAGCATTGCCAGGCAACCAGCAGATAAGCCAGAATTGGAGGATGTGTCTTCTGCAGTCCCAGGACGAGGAGGTTAGAGAAGCTCAGAAAGCAACGGAAGGGAAGGAGAAGAAAGGTGGGGTTTTGGCATCCTTCCTGTTGGGGGAGGGACAGTGAGTCAGACTGAGCAACTAAGCTTAATGAAAGCAGACTGAACACCAGGCTCTGGACGTGTTTTTCTTGTAAATAAACTTACATAAAACTGACAGAGAGTCCTTGCTGCTTATTAGGCTGCTTGCCTGCCAGAGATCATTATAAAATGCTTTTCGTGGAGAAGACCCACATTCGTTCCCTGTTATCGCCAGTAAAAAGATGCAAGTTTTGAGAAAGCCTGCTGCCTGAGATTCTAAAGTGTAACTGCCAGTCAGAAAAAGAAAAAGAAAACAATACTGGACTATATCAGGAATGGAGAGCCCATGGTCTTCCATGTGTTGTTGACTACAATTCCCATTATCCCTGAACACTGGCTATGAAGACTGAGAGTGTTGGGACTTGGAGTTCAGCAACTTCTGGAGGGCATGAGAGTTCATCCTTTGGCTTGATGGACAAATAGTTTGACTTGGTGTGAAACAGCTACATAATTTCTCATAGCCTTAAAGAGAACTGTGAAGTGATTGATTATGGAGCAAATGGATAGGGAGCACTTCATGCATTGAGTGTCTTGGGTCATCATTCCACTTACTGATATAAAAGGAAATAACTGAGAGCAGATATCTGTATGTCATAGTCCATCTGTCTGGGTATGAAGAGTAATGATACAGAAGATGATAATGTTCAAGTTATAGCCCTAAATTTAATCTCTAAGGTACCATTGAAGTAACGGAAAAACAAGGCCCAGTGTAACTGGTAGGGATGAAGGAATCTGATAATTTCAGTTTCTCTTTTTTGCCTCCTAAACTTACATTTCTACTTCAGTTTGTGATTTTTGCCCCCACAAGAAAATGTCGTCAGCAGCATTTTAGTGCACAGGGCACACACTTCTATATACAATTGTGCCTAACATGCACACTTTTGCAAAGCAATTTTATAATGTAATGCACTTTTGTAAGTTATTTTCACTAATACATGCATTTGCATGCCCAGGTAAGGTGACGTACTGTTGTCATAACACAAGCAAACAAATAATGAAAGACGACAGACAAAAATTATTGGATTTGAATTAGGCCACAACTTTATTGATTACAGATGTGAGATTTGGCTTGGCATTGGGTATCACCCATACTAACCCAGACCCTCCAAGTGTCCCTATTTTCCAGGAGCATCCCTGATTTAGAGAAGCTGTCCTGGTTTCTTATTTGATCCTGGAATGTCCCACTTTTCCTTAGGGTGTCTGTACTTATTTTGGAGAAATGTTGGAGGGTATGGAGTTATCTAACCCTAGAGCCGTCTGAAGGCAATCCTGTATAGGGAAGTTTTAAAAATGTTTTATTGTGTTTTTACATGTCGGAAGCTGCCCAGAGTGCCTGGGGCAACCTAGTCAGATGGGTGGGGTATAAATAGTAAAATTATCATTATGGAATGGGACGTCCCTATTTTCATCAGAGAAATGTTGGAGAGTATTCTATCTTGCCCAATTGCTGGACATTTACCAGTGATCAAACCTGTTGAGGGAGATGGGGATGAGAAGCAGAGACAAATGAAAGGATGCAACCTTGAGTTGAGAGAGGGAGGGAGACCCAAAAGGTGACTGCGGTGCCAGGTGAGGGAGCAGATCAGCTTATATGGCTGAGGAGAGGACCTGAGTGAAGCCTCCCTCAGGAGTGCCGGTCAACTCCACCCCAGAAGCTGCGCCTGTGATTGGCTAATTTTGTAGGAAGGCCAACTTGAATTCCCCTGGACAATGGAAGAGGTGGTAATGTATCCCATTGGCCAGAAGATGGTAGAGGGGCTGTGCTGAATGAGTGGGGATTTGTATTTAAATTTTACCCAAGCTTATGTGTTTTTGTAGCACATTACTTGGCTGAGTAATGGTATTGTGAAATTCAGAGAAGTTCAAATTTTGAAGGATGACTGTGTTTTCGTGTATTATTTCAGAAAGTGTGAATTTGGTAGGTCCACCTTCACATACAAACTGAATTAAACCCCCCCCCCCCATTGCTAGTGCCTTTATTCTTGGACATGAGTGGTCTTGCCATAGGTATGGCAGGTATTGCAATGCTGTGCTGGTTCATATCCACATATAAGACCAGGAAAAGGCCTGTCATTTTTTCTTGTTGCTTTTGCTTTACTGCTGTGATTCTTTCCCTTGTGACTTTCTCTTATAAGAGATCTATGAGTTCTGCAGCATTGTCATTTACCATATTTACATATATAATACTGCGGTCAAAATGTCCTATGACAACTGATTGGATTATGCAAATAAGGGATAGAACTGTTCCAGAACTCTGCCACTTCATAATTAGGGTGGGAGGTTGCAGGAGTGAATGTTTCTTTATATTAAAAACTCATAGTGGGCTTTCAAAAAATCAGTTTTGCGGGGACACGAATCCCTTGTGAAAGTGGCGGATGGTGGGGAGGTGAGATGCAATGACTTGGAAGGAGGCAAATTTCAATATTGTTTGTTGCCTGTCTTTAAATATTTTTTAAAAAATGAAAAATGAAAATGAAATGAAAAATAAAAGCTGTGCTGATGCTTGAAGGAATGGCTCAGCTGGGAGTGGCACTGTATCATGATGTCATGTTGCTCCCGGGATGATCTTGGGTAAAAATAAAAGGAAAAAAAGATTATTGTTCACATAATGTTTTCATTCATCCTTTGAAATTTGGCTGGGCTGCATCCAGCACTGTTAAAAAGAAAACAACAAATCTCACACATAAGCAACTAGATACAGTGGTACCTCGGGTTAAGTACTTAATTCGTTCCGGAGGTCCGTACTTAACCTGAAACTGTTCTTAACCTGAAGCACCACTTTAGCTAATGGGGCCTCCTGCTGCCACCACGCCAGCAGAGCATGATTTCTGTTCTCATCCTGAAGCAAAGTTCTTAACCTGAGGTAATATTTCTGGGTTAGCAGAGTCTGTAACCTGAAGCGTATGTAACCCGAGGTACCACTCTATAGGAGAGATATATAGCTTGGACTTTTTTCCTGAAATGCTAACTCTATTTGCATTGTGAAGCCCTCTTCTTTCCCCCTCCCATATCCCCACATAATGCCTGAAGGCGGTACTGTTCAGGAGCAGAGCTACCACTTTTATTATTGTGCAAACTAGGCCAAAGTCGCTTTCATAGCAGCTAATTAGGACTTGCAGCCCCGCGAATATCACTCTACCTGGGAGTGAATGAAAAGGAAATCATTGCTGAGCAGTTTTTGCAAGCTCTGCAGATGCACTTGGAGAATCCCCATTGGTTGAGTAACTCTGTTTATTTATATGTTGACGCTTGTGTGTGCGTGTGCTATTTTTCTAGAAAAAGAGATGCCGGAACTCACCATGAACGCCTCTGTTGTTCTCTTTTAATGGCAATGGCACCCACCTGAGAGAGGCCAGAACTGAGTTCTGGTGAGTTCCAGCTGGAAAAAAAGCCAACAAACACACACATATTTCCAGAATCTATTTGTTTAGATTGCATTCTGTAAAAGAATCAGTCTAAATGTGAGGGGAAACCAAGAGCTCGTTTTCTTAGCACACTGGTTTTGGTTTGTGCTGGAGATACAAGCAAAAGTGAAAACTGGGAGCACTTGAAAGATTAAGAGACTGGCACTGGTACTGCAAATTGAAATCACTTACAGCTTGTGTGTGTGCTGCATATAATCAGCCTCCCCCAGACAGGTATCCTTCATATGCTTTAAACTACAACTCCAATCAGCCCCAGTCAGCATAACCAATGGACCAAGATGATGTAAGCTACAGTCGAAAGCCGTGGTTCCCAATGTGGGGCACACACCCCACGGGGGGGGGGGGATTTGATTTTTCAGGGGGGCAATTCAAGAATGAGTTATTAACCATTGATGGCCTTTTAGGGTTCCTACACATGAATAGAAGTTCACTTTTTAATAATAAGAAATACCGTATTTTTCACTCTATAAGACGCACCAGACCATAAGATGCACCTAGTTTTTGGAGGAGGAAAACAAGAAAAAAAATATTCTGAATCTCAGAAGCCAGAACAGCGAGAGGGATCACTGTGCAGCGAAAGCAGCGATCCCTTTTGCTGTTCTGGTTTCTGGGATAGCTGCGCAGCCTGCATTAGCTCCATAAGATGCACACACATTTCCCCTTACTTTTTAGGAGGGAAAAAGTGAGTCTTATAGAGCAACAAATACGGTATATGTCATGGGGGGCATCAGGATTTTAGAGATGCTTAGGTGGGGCATGGCCAAATAAAGGTTAGGAACCACTAGTCTAAAACATCTGGAGAGCACCAGGTTGGGGGAAGGTTGTTGCAGTGGCACTGGCACCCCATAGCATAACTGCCAGGTGGCTGAAAGACCACTGAAACCCAATACTATTCTCTGAAACTGACCCAGGAGACAGGATCACGACCATTGTAAAACAATGTCTCCAATACCAACATTAAACAGTTGGTTAAGGTTGATGGTCAATGGTATCAAAAGCCAATGAGAGATCAAGTAAGAATAGCAGTCATGCTTCCCTGTCCTCTTGATAAAGGCAATCAATCTGTGCCACCAAGGCCAATTGAGTCCCATCAACAGGCCTGAACCCCAATTGGAATTGGTTGGGGTAATTGGTTTCATCCCAGAGTACTTGCTACTGCTGCAGCACGACCCTCTCAATCCTTTTTCCCAGAATGGTGTTATTTGTGACCAGGAGGCAATTGTCACAAATCAATGGATCTCAGGTGGGACTTTTAACGAATCGTTGCTTCTTTAAAGTCAGCTAGAACCACTCCCTCCTGCAAGGATGCATAGACCACATCCTGAATGATGATAGCACAACAACAACAACAACAACAACAACAACAACAACAACCCTAGCATATTTTAAAATAACTAAATCCCAACAAAAAGGTGCAAACAACTGTTGAGATAAACTGTAGCAGAAGGACACTCAAGGTACCTGCCATTAAAACCTTTTTTTTTTTCAAATTCATCCTTGGTAATATGGCACCAGACTAGACAAAGGATAGTTGTCAAGTCTCTCTGGATAGTCTGGGAAACTACCATTCTCATTACTGTCAAAGATGGGAACAACTGCAGCAGGGACTCATATCGTCTTGATAAAAAGCAGGCAGGCTCAGATGGAAGAAGCCAGCCCTTCAGATACCCCTGCTCTAGGCATCATCAATGACACCAGCAAGAATGTGATGGGACCCAATGTGGAACAGGATGAATCTCAAATGTGTGTGTGTGTGTGTGTTAAAATAAATAAATAAATAAATAAATAAATAAACAAACAAACACATTTTGAGCTCACTGCAATTGGAGTCAAGGGGAGTTGGTCCATCATAGCCATAGGGGTAAGAAACCTGTTTTGTTTTTTTGTTTTTTTTAAAGTAGTTTACATTCTCAGGAAGCTGATTTTTTTTCGGTCAGGAAGAATTTGTTCCCTTGCTCTGTACTGTTCCAGAATAAATACCTGTTTAATTGTCTTCTCATGCTATTCCTCCATCACAAAAGAGGTATCGAAGCACAACAATTATTGTAGAACTTGGGAAACTTTTCTTAGTCCTCTTGCATCTTAGAACGGAGGCTGGGGTGAGGGAGCGCATAATGAGATCCACTGTGGGGAAGTCAAGGAACAATTTGCAAGCTGGAGCTGTGTTAGTGCCTATCCTTCGGAAATCATGAAGTCTATAGAATTAAATCAGTTGCATGACCCAGTTACAAAACTCACCCAATAAAGACTCTGCAAAGTGTTTTGTTTTGTTTTTCATTTCTTGCTAGGAGCACCAACTCAAGTGAGTACACAAAGCTGGACTTAATTGAGACAATATCCCTACAGAAGATGAACTTCTCTAGCAGAGTCTGTGGTGATCACAGCTCACCCAAGTCAGATGACAAAAGCTGGATGTCAGAAAAGTCACAATGTATGGATGGGCAAGGCCTGGGTCTCCCCAAACAAGGTTGTTAAGCATCTGGTAGGGCACAATACATGGGAAAGCTGTGTTTGGCTTGATGGGTCACTGGAGCACTGTGTCTAGTTCTGGGCACTGCAATCTAAGAAGGATATTGACAAGCTGGAACATGTGCAGAGGAGGGTAAACAAGATGATCATGGGTGTGGAAACCAAGCCTTACAAGGACGGTTGAGGGAGTTGGTATGTTTAGCCTAGAAGAGAAAAGACTGAGAGGAGATATGATGTTGTTGTTGTTTAGTCGTGTCCCACTCTTCGTGACCCCATGGAAGGGGCTTGAATAACTCAGAGAAGCTATGAGCTATGCCGTGCAGGGCCACCCAAGATGGACAGGTCATAGTGGAGAGTTTTGACCAAATGTGATCCACCTGGAGCAGGAACCAGCAAGCCACTCCAGTATTCCTGCCAAGAAAACTCCATGGACAAAGACAACAGGAGATATAATAGTCATCTTCAAGTATCTAAGGGGCTGTCACATGGAAGATGGAGCAAGGTTGTTTTCTCCTGGTCTGGAGGCTGGGACCCAAACCAATGGCTTTAAGTTAAAAGAAAGGCAATTCCCACTAAACATCAGGAATACTTTCCTGACAGTAAGATAGCTGTTCAATAGTGCAATGGACTCCCTTGGAGATTTTTAAGCTAATTTTGGATGGCCTTCTGTCATGGATGCTTTAATTGAGATTCCAGTGATGCAAGAAGTTGGACTAGTTGGTTCTATTATTGCTACCCCTGGGTGGCCCTGCACGGCTCCCTCCCAAACTGGTGGGTCGAGCTGGCTGGGACTGATAGCAGTTGCAATCTGAAACTTTTGGAGGGCATCAGATTGGAGGAGGGCTGGTGTGTTTGTGGGTTGCTATGAACCCACTGAAATACACCAGTGTGGTGTAGTGGTTAAGAGCTGTAGTCTCGTAATCTGGGGAACCGGGTTCACGTCTCCGCTCCTCCACATGCAGCTACTGGGTGACCTTGGGCCAGTCACACTTCTTTGAAGTCTCTCAGTCCCACTCACCACACAGAGTGTTTGCTGTGGGGGAGGAAGGGAAAGGAGAATGTTAGCCGCTTTGAGACTCCTGAAGGGGAGTGAAAGGCAGGATATCAAATCCAAACTCTTCTTATACTATGCTATGATAAGCTTTTTACTTACATGTTGGACGTGGGACTAAATGGATTAAAAGTCACAATTAATAGGTACAAAATTTAAGGTATTGAGACTGCAATCCTACCTGGGAGAAAGACCCAATGAATTCACTGGAGCTTGATAGATAAAACTTTATTTGCATTAGCCAATGGCCATAACAACAGTAAAACATTACAGTATACGCAGAAAATGAAATTTGATATAAGAGCACAATTTAAAGTCCTGAATCAGCCATCAGTTAGTGGCCCTTATTCTGATTGCCCCGGCTATGAACCTAGCAACCTTTGCTGTTATCCGCTCATTTTGATCTGATAGAAGAAAGGACATTGTGGCAGTGGTTGAGCACCCTGGGATGGTTTGTACGAGTGGGGTGATCTTGTTCCTCAGGTCTTTGTAGAGAGTACAAGACAGGAGGATGTGTGCTGCTGTTTCGGTGCTACCATCTCCATAGGGGCAAAGGCGTTTCTCATGCGGGATCTTTTGGAATCAACCCTCAAGTACCACAGTTGGCAAAACATCCAGTCTTGCAAGTATAAAAGCACATCTGTATTTTGGGATAATAAGTTTGGGCAGATATGGAGCCACAGAATCAAAATGGAGAGGTGGAAAATGAACATACCAAAGGCAGACTTTCCTTATAGTGGCCAGGTTGTTCTGATGCTCGATATCTTTTAGACGTTGACCAGTTAGGCTGTTTGCTTTAGTAGGGCCCATAGTGAGTAGGTGTTGTGGGGATAGACCACAAGAGTGAAGTTTTTGATAGACGGTTTTAAGCCAGGTACTTTTATGGAAGTCCTGAATTACCAGGGATAGTAAACCGGGGGGGATTTGAGGATTTGGAGCTTACTTCAGAGCCGACATGCTTAGTGTTGAACTTAAATCTATTTCTATCCCCTGCTGTAACAGCAAAACAAAGAAAGATGAGGACACTTTAAGAAACCTCTCCCAGAAAGAAGCAATCCCTCCTCTCCTCCACCAACTCATAACCTATCTGATCCTATTATGGACACTTCCTTAATAGTCCTGACAAAGTTTCCATCCCTTCATGGGGAGATGGGCTGATTGCTCTCAATACCATATATTTCTCCAGACTTCAAGATAGGTTGGAAATACTTCAAAGGGAGCATGCCTTTCTGCAGCTACCAAGCTCAAGATGATGTAATCTCGGTGAAAGCAAGCCTGCAGATTTTGAGTGAGAGACCGACTAAGAAATCAAGACAGCTGAAAGTAAGCTCTGGGAGTATGGTGGTGAATAGCTGGTGCTCTCCTAATCACTGGTGAGACAGTGGATTTGGCTACCCATTGAAGTGTTTTTGTTGTGTTTCCACCTATGTTCAACCTGTAAATTTGTAAATGAACTCAAAAACCCCCATAAGCTGCTGGTGATCTGTTAGGACCAGGGGAGACCAAACCTGGGTAAGCTCCATTTCTTTGTTGCTTTTTCACAACTCAAAGAAGTGGGGGAAATTTAATAACCTCTCTGCCTATAGCATGAGTCTGTGGCCTTCTAGATATTGTTAGACTCGCCCATCAGCCCCAACCAGCATGGAGAATGGTCGGCTGTGATAGGAATTGCTGCCATGAATTGCTGGCCAACCCAAGCTACAGTCAGTGGGTTGGGTGACAAAAGAGGGTTAGAATCAGGGCTTTTCCCCCAGCTGGAACGTATCAGAACTTAGTTCCGGCATCTCTCAGGTGGTCGCCATTGCCATTATAAGAGAACAAGGGAGGCGTTCATGGTGAGTTCCGGCACCTCTTTTTCTAGAAAAATAGCACTGGTTAGAAACCTTATAGGTTAATGAAAGCAGATCTTACTCATCGTTTTGTTATGTTGAAAATGATACCAGAACACATTCGGCATATATTCTGAGTCAAATGCGGTAGGAGGAATCGCAATCCTTTCACTGGCGTTTGATACCATCAAAGAGTAGCATTTCTTTGTATGCATGTTGTCCTGTCAAATCCAGTGTTTATGAAACAACCAAGGAATCAGTGCTGTTTGCTCCCTGTCTCCCCCTCAACCTCACAAAAATAGTGGTAAATGAATATATATGAGCAGGGCTTTTCTGCATTCTGCACTGAAATAACTGGAATTTGTTTGTCTTTATACATTAGGCAAATGGTACATATGTAATTATTTTGAATAATTCCTTCTGATTCTGTTAGTCATGAAACCCTACTCTAGTTTTAAAATGATGCCCAGTGCTTCCTATCATCCTTGTCCCTTTCCAAATTGTTGTTGTTGTTACCCCCTCCAAATTATGTTTGTTTGTTTGTTTGCTTGTTTGTTTGTTTGTTTGCCTGGGTTGCTCCAGCCACTCTGGAGGGCTACCACCCAAAAAATAATAAAAACACAAAACACAATAGATTCAAATCTGTCTTTGCAAGCTGAGAAACTAGAAACATTCTGCTTCAATGAAAGGTAGGGTTCCCTGACTCTTCAGTCCTAATTAGAATGTGTGCAATGCAATTCTGGACCTGTACAATATATGCATTGGAATATGCTTTTTGAAAATAAATAAAATTAGGCAGCAATGTGTGGCTGTTAAAAGGTGACAGGAGATCATAACCCAATACCAATGCAGAAAAATTAACAGTTTAAATGGGAATATATTTCCTTTCTGAACTTCCCCTCTAGAAAAATCTGTCATAGGCAACACATTCCTACAGTTGGTCTTGTATTTTTTTAAAATAATAATAATAATAATTGGCTGCTCTTTGTGTTCCAATTAAGGGTTTATTAATTTTAAGGCAAAGGCAGATGCTGGTAAGCATTATTAAATCTAATTTTAAAAGATACAGTTCAGCTTTCTGTTGACACTAGAGCACGCACATTTGCTTTGAAGTTCTAATTGGCTGGAGTTTCTAGTTTCCTTTCCAAATACTCTCAATCTTCACACATGAATATGGTGATGGCAGAAGGGTAATTATGTATTTATTTTTGAATGACCAAGAAACACAGCCTCCTAAAAGTCTCTGCACTATATGTGGGTAAGGACGAAGGAGAAATTTGTACAGTTCATACTGTAATCTGAACACACAACATTCACACAGATCCTCATTTTATGATGCAGTTCTCCAACTATAAACCACTTTTAAAAAGTGTGTGTATTAGGGAAATATACCTATATTAAATAAAAACAATTGTATAAAAAGATTGTAGTGGCCAAGCTGGAGTGGTGGTTTGACATATGTTCTCTCAGGGAGAAGGAGAAGATTTCAATAATTGAGGAGGGGAGGGGAAAGTATTTTCAGGAAATTCTGAGAAATGTTTTTCAGTCAGTACTAAATGAAACCACATTTTTAGTTCATACTGGAAAAATAAATACAGTCATGGGCTCAGAGACGAGGACTGTAAGGAGAAGTGAAGACTGGTGTTTTATTTTACATTGAAATGAAAATAATATCAAACTATAATACAACTGGATCCACTGATCACCAAAAATTATCCACAGGCAGTGAAATTTGGGTTTAAAGGAAAGTTCTAGTATTGTTCTTTAAAATTAACTAGTTAATAATTAACTATTAATTAGTTAACAGGTAATTAACTAGTTTTCATCAAATAATAATCCAACCAAAGGAAAGATGAGGGAAACAAAAGCAGTCCTAACCAGATCCGGCTACGGGCAAGAGAGGAGCGCTCTCCAGCCATGTCATGGTTTAAATTCCTATAGCAACACCCCCAACCAGTGCTGACTGGACAGTGGCGCCACCCCTGGATGGGGCCCCACCCAGTGCCAGTGATGTGACCAGGACAGCATGAGGGGGGCTTCAATCTCCGCCCCCACTGGATCACTGCTGGGGCCCGGATGCCCAACCACAACTCCTCCTATCAGAAAAGGTGGGCTGACTTGTGGTGGTACAACTGCCTGGGGGAGAATTGGGCTTCAATTCTAGACCCATTAAACTCCCAGTGCCTGTCTACTACTACTACTATATTTATATCCTGCCCTCCCCAGCCAAAGCCGGGCTCAGAGTGGCTAACAACAGTAAAGATAGTACTGTTTACATAAAATCACAGTCAATTAATTGAAATACATTCTAAAATCATTCAGAATCAAATTAATGGCAACCATTGGGCTAGAGTTCTATGAGGATTACAGAAGGAGGGAGGAGGTCAGTCTGTGCCTTGGCCAAAGGCCTGTTGGAACAGCTCTGTCTTGCAGGCCCTGCAGAATGAAGTAAGTTCTATTAAGTTCTGTGGGACTTGCAACCAGGTAAGTGTGCACAAAACTGCAGGCAAAAGTGGGGCAATTGGCTGTGATTTAAGTTCTGCTGTGGCAGCAGACAGGGAGATCTGTCAGGAGAATGGCACTCACGCTTCCTCCAGAGAGCCAGTGTGGTGTAGTGGTTAAGAACGGTAGTCTCGTAATCTGGTGAACCAGGTTCTCTTCCCCGCTCCTCCACATGCAGCTGCTGGGTGACCTTGGGCCAGTCACACTTCTTTGAAGTCTCTCAGCCCCACTCACCTCACAATGTGTGTGTTGTGGGGGAGGAAGGGAAAGGAGAATGTTAGCCGCTTTGAGACTCCTTAAAGGGAGTGAAAGGCGGGATATCAAATCCAAACTCTTCTTCTTCTTCTTCTCCATGAATGCCTGCAGACTACTCAGCAGATGAAGATGTTGCACCCGAGAGGTTACAAATCCACTTTGAGCCTCTCTGATAAAAGAATTCCAGAGTTGAGATGCACTGCAACCTCTCTCCTCGCCCTCCCAGTTTTGGCAGTGAAAGTATACCCAGCTAACCTTAAATCTTGTTGTGGTACACAGGTTATGGAGGCAAGTTCATAAATATACCAGATTTGTATACATCACCATAATCTTGCATTGACTGTGTAGACACATTAATTCAAGAGTTATAATCATTGCCACCATTTGCATGGGATGCACTGGCTTTTTATCTTAAGCAAAATTAAACTGACTCTTGCCAGCATTAAGAATTTGAGGAGTGGGAGGCGGGAGAGAACTTGAGCCTTGAGGATATTTAACATGAATCCTATACATTAAGCTAAAATGTTCAAGTAAACCTGCTAATCCCAGAGACATGACAACCGTGCATTATTGCTAAAGCTCTTATTCATGCCATAATGACTTGAGAACATTTATTTTTAAACAAGATACAGCCTGCGTGTCATGTTGTCCTATCTTTTCCCCCCGAAGGCTAGTAGTTATTTGGATTAGCTGTGCAAGCACATATCGCTATGTCTTTTGTGATGTGCTTAGCTGTAGACATCCTTTACCTCGGGTTCCTTCCAGGCAGTTCTTCTGGAGACAGCTGACTGCAACAAGGTGGCCCCTATCCTCCACTGTACTCCACAAATATATTCAAGGAGGACATTCTGCAGAGAGGAAACAAAATGCCTATATTATTATTACATTTTAGTTTTGCGTTGATTCTTGTACGAAGAAATTAATGATAGATTTAAATGAGATAGCTTTAAAACCACACAAATTCAAGTTAGCAATCCTTGAAGAAAGCAAAGCTTTCTTTTCAAAAATCACACACACAAAATAATGCAAGAGACATAAGAGGAACCACTCAAGTATGAGAGAGTCAAGGGTCAAAGTTTTCCCTTTAGATAGCCAGGAAAGAATCAGAGTATGTCCCAGAATAGCAAACAAGGCAGCAACAGTTGTCAGTTTTGGTTCCCAAACCCTATTAGTGATGTCGCGGGAGCTTGCCTGAACCTGACTCAGAAGCAAAGCCCAAGCTTTTGAATATGTCCATTAAAACAGGAAGTAAGCATCCCACCTCCTAAAGTTTCTTTTCTGACTCAGATCAAAATCCCACTTCCAATGCCTGCCTCCAGTATTCCCCTGCCTCTTCCACCCCAGCTACTCACAAACACTCCTTCCCTTCTCCTTACCTGGTTGACTGGAAGGGTGCAGGTGCAGTGGCAGCAACAGAAGGGAGAAAGAGAGAGATTTTTCTTCCCCACCCCTCCATCCTTCCATTGTTCCACATAAAGGAGACTGGATGCAGGAGGGGTTAGTGGAAAGTAGTTCCTGTGGCAGATCCTCCAAATGTTCCTATTTTCCAGGGACAGCACCAGATTTACAGAAGCCATCCTGGTTTCTGACTTGATCCCAGAATGTCCCACTACACAAATAATAGGACATTCTACATTTTAAAAGCTCCCTTATACAGGGCTGCCCTCAGATGCCTTCTGAAGGTTGTATAGTTGCGTGTCAAGACCCCGTAACCACCCCCTCATTGAAATGAAACACACAGGACACAAATATTATGTTAATGTTATTGGGCAACTTTTGGCCACAACTTTATAGATAACAGAATGTGAGCGGTATTGGCTTAGGCATTGAATGTCTGCTGTGCAGGCAGTCCAGTAAGGGTAAACCACCAGAAGGGGGAGCCCCATTGATGCAGACCAACTTGAGCTCCCCCAGGTGTTCCTGTCGGGGTCGTGTCATAGCCCTAGCCCTGGCCCGGGCTTCGGACAAGATCCACACCCATAGGCGCCGACTCCATGGGGCCTGAGGGGGCCCGAGCCCCCTCAAAAATTCGTTTGGGGGGCTCCGCCCCCCCAATAATTTAAGAAAATTATTAGTTCGGCCTCATTACGCCCCCCCCCGGCGATTCTCTGCCAGCCACTTCATTCTGCTTCCACACGCCTCGGATAGAGGCTACCTTCTGTCGCCTCCGTCATCTCCCGGCTTCGTCTCCCTTCGTCCCCGCCCACTCTTGGTTCTTCGGCGCTCCTGCTCGGCCGGCAACAGCGGAGACTGCGACCCGCTCTGAACCGGCGCTCTCCAGGCGTGAAAAACCCGCGAGGGGGTCTTCCCATCCACCGCCCGGAGCTGCGCGCAGCTTCTCTGCTGGAAGCGTGAAGTCGCCGAGGGGATGGAGCACGGGAAAAGCAAGAGGAGGAGACCGGAGGCGCCCAAAATAAAACTGTAACGGCATTCAGCACTCCGCCTCCCCGGTGGGATCCTGCACGGGCGGCCGGGCAAACGACGAGCCGAGGGAGAAAGTCTGCCTTTCAGCCCTGGCTGACTGACAGCGGGTCCAAAGCGCAGTTGCCGCTCCGGCTTTCTCTGCACTGGCCGCGCCCGCCCCCCGCCAGCCAAGTTGGCTCCACCCTCCCCGGTATGGGCCCCCCCAATATTTTTTATAAGTCGGCGCCCCTGTCCACACCCCCAGATTCCTTTAACAGAATAACCTTGAGCTTGGAGGGGCAGGTGATGGCCACCTCCTCTCCCCCATCAAAAGGTCAAACAATGCCTAGAGGCGAGCCAAGAAGAAGCCTTCCGGCTCCCGCCTTGGCTTAACTTATCCCGCCCACGCCCCCACCAGCCAGTGGATTGGCTGGCTGGTTGCTGATATGGCTGGGATCCCCCGGGCAATGCGGGACTTCATCCCCAACCTCCGGGGGGAGAGTGGGTGGCCACGCAGTCCGCCGTAACTCCTCTCCACAGTGAGGTGGAGCGGATTTACTGTATCTCCTTGACTTGGAGGGGTCGCGTAACTCCATAACCTCCAACATTTTTTGCAATGAAAATGGGGACATCCTAAGGAAATGCAGAACATTCAAGGGTCAAATCAGAAATTGGGACAGTTTCTGTATATCTGGGACTGTCCCTGGAAAATAGGGACACTTAAAGGGTCTGCAGTTGGGGTGAGAACATAGCCCTGTGTGGCGTTTGCCCTCCTAGGTGGGTCATAAGGAAAGGGTTAAATGAGTGTGATGTGATTGGCCAGTGGGAACCCAAGGGGAGGAGTTAGAGTTAGAGTTGGAGTTGCTTGGAAGTCAGTTGGGAGTTCGAGAAGGAAGAGGGAGGATAAATCTGTGGGTTGGTCGAATTTTGATGTGAGAGAGTGAGAGAAACTGATAGTAGGAGTCAGATAGACAGTTGGGATAATCAGTTAGCAGTTATTAGGAAGGTGTAGTATAGAAACTAAGGATAAGAAACTGAGAAGAAAAATTAACTGAAACCATAAACTTGTTCATGCTTATAAAATAAACTTAATTATTAGTTTTAATGTTAACAACTGTCTGGACTCAGTGTGTACCCACGAGAAATGGGTTGGTGGCAGCGGGGAAGTGATCATAGTGGCGGCACAGGGATCAATAGACCGTCAAACGTCCGGGAACCCTGTGTGATCGCCACACCCTGTTTCACACACTCCTTATAGGGAAGGCATCCAAGGATGAATTGTTATACTGGATGGTGTGGAAGGGCACAACCATCTCATGGAGCTTAGGTGGGCATCCTATCTTGTGAAGAGTCCTTTTCGGCAGTAGTATCTGTTGGTGAAATGTCTTATATCTTGAGTCAGCATATTCCCCACATCTGGATGTTGAGAGATAAGAGAGCAGGTGCACTGGAAAATAGGGACACTTGGAGGTTCTATATATGTTCAGTGCCCTTTCTCATGAATGCCCAATCCAAGTCTGCAGGGGAGGATGGGTGGTTTGACCAGTGGGCATGTTGAGGTTTGGAGGTGTGGCCAGCAGGTGACTTCCTCCTCATATATGTAGTGAATTAATGAGGGGTGGTCAAGAAGGCGGTTTCTGCATGTGCTGTAGAGGGAAGTGAGGGGCAGATAGAGCTCATCAACTTGGGAAGGTAGCTCATCTAGGAGAAGGAAAATTCTGATCCTAAACCTCCACTGCCTTCTGGAACATCTCTAGGAGAAGAAGAGGCTAAGGAGCAAACCTGACACAAATCCAGAGTGGAGTCCCTAAGATGGTCGGATGGTGCCTTGTAAGCCTCCTTCCAACAAATTATGCAGCCAAGCTAGTGCCAGACGTATTGTTCTGTTTTCCTTTGGACCACATCAGCCAGACAGAGAGTCAGGTCTTGTGATCTGGGCAGCCCAAGACCTCCAAACACGCTGACCAAGCTTGCACCCGTTCGAGGTCACTTAGGTACTGCTTCACCCTTAGAGGCACCCTGTACTGTCTCTTGAGATAGATGGATGTGTCAACAGTGTTTGAATACACTTTTTAAATTCTCTATGTGCAGCCATAATAAATAGTTTTAACTTTCTCAGTCATCCATACAAAGTACCCTTCTTTTTGTTTCATCTACCAACAGTATTAAAAGAGAAACAAGAAGTAGATCTCCTTCACTAATTGAGAAGGTGTGCCATCTAGTGTAAAGGGAGAGGGAGAGACTGGCCATTTATTTCCTCTCCCCCCCCCCCCTTCTCTTTTAGTTGCAAAAGCAACTGATTAGTCTTATCTGCACATATATCTTTCTCATTTTTATCTAAGAAATGATGGTTATGAAGTTTACACAGGGAATATCTAAATTCCTTCTACCAATTATTTTTGTCAAACTCCAGTAGGAACAAAAACTTGTTCCAATTCAGGCACAATTTGCAAATTGAATTTTTTATATATTTTTGGTAAATTGGTGCTTTCATTCTGCTTCAACAGTGATGTATCTAAATTACCTTCTGGATAAATCGGAGGACTGAAAAATCCATTTTTACCTTCCCTGCAGAAATGCATGTTTGTACCATAAGCGAATAATTTATTTTTTTATCATTGTCTCATAAAACTGGGATTTAATTCCAGGCTCTGACAAGTTTATGAATCCTCATAAATATTAGGAAAGAATCGGAGATGCATGCGGTGTTTAAGGAGAATGATAGAGTTGCAAGGTTAATTTGCATTGCAGACTGAAACAGAATCTCCGGGTGACAACAGATTATTTGAGTGTTGTTTAAATCCAAATGGCTATTACCTATACTTTAGCATCCTGTTCTTCCCATCATGCAGAATGAGTGGGTGATTCTTTATCTAGATTATTTATTTTTTAGCCTAATAGCTGGAGATAATTGCAAAGGTAAGGACTGAAGAGAAAGTTTGGAAGCTGCAATGTACAAAGGTGACATATACATGCCATTTACATTATATTTTGCCTCCCGCACTGCTCAACACGGGTATGTGGCCCTTGCAGTTTGCCTGCACAATCGGGTATGTTTATCCCTTGCTACATTTGGGTAACAGTCAAGGCTGTCTTAAGCATATCTGGCGCAGTGGTGCAAAGATCCCTCATTTCCCAGAGTTGTCCACCTTTACCCAAGCCTCTGTGGGGGTCGCTCTCCTCCTGCGGAGGCTTGGGAGGCAAGCTACATGCCTGCCAGCCATATGGTTGATGGGGCACAGCTGGCGGGCGTGCAGGAAAAGGGGAGGCCACCGGCAAGGCCGCGCAGCTCCCCCACTCAATGGGGCGCCCCGAAAGGCCAGCGTCCTGGCGTAACGCGTCAGTAAGCCCAATAGGAAAGATGGCTCTGGTAACAGTAAGACTGCAAACCTTTAAAGCATGTCAATGCACTTCAAGGAATTCAATAAGAAATCCAAATGTTCAAACCTGCAAATGAGCAATAAATATTTTCAAAAAAGTTAACAGCTATTTGGTAAATTCAGTGTGTGAGTGTGTTTGTGTGTAACCATTATTCCATGGGGGTGGGGAATGCATGTTTCCATAGGCTATCAAATCTACTCCTTGAGGAAAGAGGGTTGTATATAATGAAAGTAAATTATTATTCAGTTGATAGAGGTCAGGCATTTTCATTTAATAAGAATTTGTTACAGGAGTGTGTAACTATTCATTTGCACCCTAACGGGAGTCTAAAAGCCAGCTTCTATTACTGATGAATTTAGCTTCTGTAGAACAGAAACATCAGAATATTTCTTGGATTGACTTGCATAATGGCATAAAGTTCCAGTTACTCTATTCTTTCATGTTTCCCAGTTTTCTGAATAATGAGAGGGTGTGAAGAAAGCACAAAAGTCTTCTGTTGCCTTTTGTCATAAACTTTATGTTAATAAATATTAGGGATGGATGGTTCTGTCTGTCTATTTTGGCTCTCTGCATTTCTCATTTTCCCAGTTTTAAATTCAGTTCTCCACATTTCTGCGGCAATTTGCAAAATAAAATAGAATAAAAATATCATGAAATTTCACCAGAATTTTAGTGTTAATTTCTCAAATTCAAATTCCTTTTTTTTGCAATTTTGCATAATATACATGTATTTGAACATCAATCTCCCCTAATATAGGGGGGAATGTATGTTATTTTCACTAATAGATGCACTTATCTGCACACTTTACACTAGTGTATGCATTTTTGTGCACATTCGTTAACTAGAGAATTGTATTGCAAAATTCAGAGGTGCTTGAGTTTCAGATGATGGCTGTGTTTCGGTTTGCATATTGCTTCAGAGAAAAAAATATGCATGTTGAGCAGGGAGGAGAAGGAAGTTTGGAAACAACCTCCATCCTTCCAAGTCATCAATGCACCATTTAGCTCCCCAAGAATGCTTTTTAACAGCCAGCTGCAAAACTCAAATTTCTGTCTCTGCATGGATTTTGCAGATAGAGGATAGCTAGGAGCTACTTCAAGGCAAACAGGGTGTGTGACACAAATCCAGTAACTTGAAGTAACCACCAGCTATCAAGCTGTACAAAAGCCTAGAGGGATTGGCCCATTTTGTATTACTAAAGAACATGTTTTGGTCTTTATAATACTATGGCCAGATTCAAATACATACCCATGCTTACCCACAATGAATTGTGCAATGAGGTATGGGTGCATGTCATCTTCAGTGTGACATGTCCATATTCACAAAGGCCCAATGTGCTCAATACTTTTCTCTAAAATAGGAGGGAGGAATGCTTCATTCAGCCCTCTGTCCATATTAGTTTAGTGGGACACAGGTGGCGCTGTGGTCTAAAACACTGACCCTTTTGGGCTTGCCGATCAGAAGGTTGGCAGTTTGAATCCACACAATGGGGAAAGCTCCTGTTGCTCTGTCCCAGCTTCTGTCAACCTAGCAGTTTGAAAGCACACCAGTGCAAGTAGATAAATAGGTACCGCCGTGGCAGAAAGGGAAACGGCATTCCTGTGCACTCTGACTTCCATTAAAGTGTTCCATTGCACCAGAAGTGGGTTAGTCATGCTGGCCACATGAACCAAAGAGCTATCTGCAGACAAACACCAGCTCCCTTCACCTGAAAGTAGAGATGAGCACCCCAGCCCCATAGTCACCTTTGACTGGACTTAACCATCCAAGGGTCCTTTACCTTACTAGTTTAGCGATGAGTGAACATGCCCAAATTCACCTCAGATCAATATGGAAATAATCTGATACCCCCCCTCCAATTCTTAAAAAAAAAACGGGCCTCAGACCAAGCCAAGCCAATCTGAGGGGGTCATAAAAATGCCTCGCATCTCAATCAGTTCTCATGGTTCCCCATTTCCTCAATCCCCCTTCACTTCATTTCTGTTTCACATTTCACTAGTCATGAGCTCAGTTCTCCATAGTTCCACATCAATTTGCAATTTGTTTCAAACTCCTTGTGAAAATTCACCACCGCTTTAGTGTGACTGGACATAACATGTCACGTTGCTTAATATGCACATTTTTGCAAAAGAAATCCCCCTAAAATATGTGTATTTGTGTGTGTCCCCCACCAATATATCTATTTTTATGTACACTTTAGAACAGGGTTTCCCAAACAACTGTAGGACTACGATTCCCATCATCCCTGACCACTGGCTCTGATAACTAGGGATGGTGGGAGTTGTAGTCCTACAGCAGCTGGAGACACAAGTTTAGGAAACCCTGCTTTAGAATAAAATATACAGTTTTGCATGGATTTACGTGGTTGGAGAACTGTGTTGCAAAATTCAAAAAAGTGTGAATTTTGAAGGATGGCTATATTGTTTCAAATAAAGCAAACTGGGAATGGAATTGTGTTTCTCCCCCATTCCTATGTCAGGAGATGGCTGAAGGGAGGTTTTCCTTTTCTCTCCCTTCTGTGTCACCCTGATTTATTTTTTGAAGTAGCATCAGGATTCACTAAGCTCAAGGGATCCTAAGAGGTTCTCTAAGGGCTCCTGCAATTGCAAAATCTCCTTTCAGTTCTCTGCTCATGCAATGCTGTTCCAGCTGACTGATGGGAGAGGAATGAGAAGGTGTGTTTCAGGAGTTGGAGAGGGGAAGGGAAGGGGTTTTTGGGGGGTGCCCCCCACAAAGCTTGGCAAGGATGGTCAAGCAGGAGAATTAGGAATGGAAGGCCTGCATTGTATGTTGTGAGCATGCTGTGGTGTGGTTTGCCCATTCATTCAGCTACCAAAGGTACAATGTCTGCACCCCAGGTTAAAAGCAGAACTGGGTTTGTGTTGCTTCAGCAGAAATGAGCATCATGTAATGTAGTAGTTTTGATGAGTTCCATCTTCAGTATTCACTTTTTTAGACTGCCGCATTTTCCACAGACAAAAATAAGAAACTGTGCAGCCCCCAATAGTAGTTAAACACACTTCTAATGACAAATTCCTATGCAATCCATGTATTATCCTTCATCAGCACAATTTAATGATAACTCCGCAATGAAAACATTTCCCTTCTGCTTTATAATGATGTCATTACACTACAGAACCATGAGAGTAAATGCTTTTAATCTTGGGGTTTGAAGAGAGACTGTAAATCAGGAAAGAATAAAGTATGTAATTTTGAGAGATTAGCTATGATTAATATTCAGTCATGGAAGACACTAAATGTCGACACATTTAGACGTACATTCTTCTAAAAGGAATTTTTGCTCACTGAACTTGTCAGCCATTAAGGTGCTCTGAAACGGACCGCTGGCTGCACAGTGATATCGGGAAAAAGATGATGTGATTTTTGCCCATCCGTTGCATTCTAATTTATTGTGCTAAACGTGCTTATCTCACTGAAAATAAATACACAGAGATGTTTTCTGCCCCCACCTTTTAAAAAAAGTTTCCAATAAAATAAAATAAAATCCAGGGACAATTAATAGGTTGTTTAATCTTACTGACATAATATTGTTTATCGAAGATTGCCATTTCTGTTAATAAGAGATCAGAGACAAGCACAGAAATTACACATAGATTTGGAAAGTTGTGATGGCACTTCCAAAGGCATCTATAGCTTTACAGTGATACTTTGGTTCTCGTACTTAATCCATTCTGGGAGACCTTCGACTCCTGAAACTGTTCAAAAACCAAGGCACGGCTTCTGATTGGCTGCAGGAGCTTCCTGCACTCAGTTGGAAGCCACATAAGCCACGACGGACATTCGGCTTCCTAAAAACATTCGCAAACCGGAACACTTACTTCCGCATTTGCAGAATTCGGGAGCTGATTTGTTCAACAGCTAAGCTGTTAAGGAACCAAGGTACCACAGTATTTATTTTGCCAGCCATGGTTTATTCTACCTATATTGCAAAGCCCTGCCCTTGTGTCCCCATCTTCTCCATGCCATGCCAAACCAAACCAATGTGTAGGCCAGCCCCACTGACCTCACCTGGAGAGCATTGACCCAGTGAAGTAACAGCCTAGGCAGATATACCCAGACGACTTAGCTTCAGGATGCCACTGAGTAGAACTGACAGCTGAATACCAAGTAAAGTGTCAGGATGCTGTCAGTGGCTCCTGGCTGGTTGTCCAGGAATGTATAAAGACAAGGAAAAGTTTCTGACCGTCCTTTTTTATTACAAACATTACAGAGAGAGGCTATAGAACCCAGCCTCTTGGATAATGGTGCTGTCCCAAGTGAATTTCCAACTGTCTCCCACTTCCTCATTCACCATCATCATCACCACCTCCTCTATGGGTGCCACTAAGTGCCCTCTGTCTTTGCTCTCCTACTTTTAAGGCTTGCCAGGTTCTGGGAAGTGGAGGGTCTGGAAAGCTTAATAAGGAAAACATGTCAGTCAGGTGTTGTTCTGACTCTCCCATGATTTCTGAACTTTCCCCCTCATCTGCCTCTGAGCTGCTACCTCCCTCAAACCCCTGTTGTAAAACTATACTGTCTTCCTCTTCCTCCTCCCTGGAAGAGTCAGGATGGGGAGACGGTCTCCACCATTCCTCCTCTGCCCAGTCCCTGAAAATTAATTTTCTTTAACAGTGGAAGCCAGTTTTCAGATTATACAAAGCTCTTCTTCAGGCTTTGATTATGAGAGCAAAAAATAAACATCCAATAGTCTAGATAGAAACAACTGGGTAGTCAGGCTGATGGTTACTTGGCTGCAGAGGTTTACTGGCCATTGTTGTTGGCATGGAGATAGTCTAGGTTGAATGCAAACAGGCCATTCTGATGTCATGTGTGATGTCACAAAGAGGCTATGCTTTAAGTCTTGGCAAAGCCAGAAACAGTTAACAGTCAGACTGCAGCTCAGCATTGTCAAGATGGATCTCCATAATAGGTGATGAACCGTTTTATTTGGGGATATATTAACTTTTACTATTGGGGGAAAGTTTCAGATTGGTTTGCCAGTTTGTAACCCATCAAGTTGAGGCCAATAAATATACATTCACAATCCTGTACCTGTCAAATAATAAACTTTGGGACTGATTCATATAACCACATTTCCTTTCTCAACTCTATAGCAGCTTTTTCTCTGTATTTGAAAAAAATAACCAAGAAGAAGAAGATAAGGAACCAGGAATAAGATCTGGATGAGTATGGTAAGGATCTAAGCTTTACAAGTGAGAGGGCTAGGAAGATGGCTTTGTGGTCCAGCATAGGAATGATGGGTGCTTCATATTATTGAATTCCTATACCACAAAGAAGAAGACTTTGAGCTCTTTGCTCCTCTACTTTTAAGGCCCGCCAGGTTCTGGGAGATGGTGGGTCTGGAATGCTTTCTAATGATGACGTGTCAGCCAGCTGCTGCTCTGGCTCTGTCTGCCCCATGATTTCCCACCTTTTCCCCTCCCGCAAACCCCTGTTGAAAATCATACTGTCTTCCTCTTCCTCCTCCCTGGAAGGGTCAGGATGGGGATCTCCTCCTCTGCTCAGTCCCTGACATAAGGGCATGCAGAGGAAGACAGTGGAGGATTCTGCTGGCTTCCCAATGGAGAGCAGAAATTTGGGAAGCAGATGATGATGGAGCCAGCAGGAGCTAGAGGGGGGGGGGTGGAGAGCCAAGTGGCTTGAAAGATACAGATGTCGCAGCATTCCCCACCCTTACAGAACAGCCCTGAAGGAAGGTGCTGAATGATGCTTTGACAGTAAGCGGAAGTTTCCTATTTGTCATTGTTTTTTGTTGCCTATGTTTCTTTGTGGCCATTTACTCTTCACCCAAAGAGAGCGAGTGCATTCACATGAAATTTGTAATTTTATATATGGATGCACATTTAGAAATAACTTCCATAATTGAAACAGAAATTCAATATATCTCACTCCAGTAGGAAAGACTGTGACCAGGTGACATGTATGCCTGTTCTAGGTTGATCTAAAAATCAATGGGCAACTTCTTTCTTATCATTCTTTATTTTAAACTCAACTTGAATTTATCCGAAATTTGTGTCTGATGTACGTTTACACCAGTTTAAGCCAGATTGCTTTATGATGGCTTCTTGTGTATAGGATTGCGCCCTTAGTGAATCTGTGGTTGTTGTGAGACTTGATCTCAGGATTTCTGGGACCACATCTTATACTGTTTGCTGCTATGTTCTCTCCTGTTAAATTTGGGGTGGAAAGCAAGCACGAATATTAATATTACATATTAAACTTATTTCTGGAAATGGTAACATAAATTTTATGTAATCAAGCAAGAAGCATTGATATTGGAAAGAAATAAAAAAGGGTGATAAATTTTAGCTTCACGAAATGTTGTTAGTACAGTTAGTAATAGGACAATTAAATTGTGTTGTAAAAATGTGTTTAGAGGTAAATGCTGAGCAATCCTTATCTACATGCAGATGGAATAAAATGGAATACTTCATTGTCTTCTAAAGTCCTGGGAAAGTGAAATGTTGTACCAATAAAACTATAGAATCCACCATAGGGATGTCCAATATCCTTGAATATGTGAAATTTGAAATTTCAGTACACCTGTGTTTATTTCCTTTAACTGTTACTGCTTTTAAAAAAAGTATGATTTGATCGGTTTTGTGAATTGCAGTGCAATCCTAACCGTATATAGTCCAGCAGAATTCAATGGATCTTAGGTAAGTGGATTTAGGATTCCAACATTGGTGGCAGCTGCATCAAGAAATAAAATCTGGGAGTGCATAAAGGGGCAGCATATATTTCTAGGTGTTCCACATTAAGATCGCTGAAAGAAAAATAACGTATGTTAGATAGGAATCCAGCATGTGAGTTCCTTGTTTGCTGTGAGGGACTGGCAGGGCTCTGATGAGTGTGTGGCAGAGGTGGGGAGCAAGGCTGAGGCTGACTCAAGGGAAGGGATCAGTGATTTATTGGGTTTTGTGCCTCTTGCAAGGCAGAAACCATGTCTGGAGGAAGAGGAAGAGTCAAAGCAGTCGGAGACAGGGGAGAAGGTGCAGGTCGTGCTAGGAGCAGAGGAAGACAAGCCAACTGAGAGGGGTGGGGTGGTAGAATCCCCTCCATCCCATCCCAGGCTGTCTTTCAGGACCAGGAAGGGCTTGGAGGGGCAGAAACAGAGGCGACTATTGCATAGGAGAAGTCGCAGCTTGTTTGTGAATGCCCTATCAGGCAGGAGTACTTCAGTCTCAGTGGAGGCATGTTGCGCCAGCAGTCCGGCTTGTAAGTGTGTGTTTTATCAATAACGAAATAAACTACTTACTCCTTTGGGGGCTGAGGGTGCTCTGGAGAGATTGGAGCAACCCCAAATCTCTTCCAGCCATTGATCATGCAAGACACAGGGAGGAGATGCAGAATGTGGGGCATGAGCTAGGGCTAGAGAAAGAGGTGCAGGACACACTAGGAATGGAGGAAGAAAGGGTTCCTGAGAGGGGCAGACTGGTAGAATTCCATCTGCCCCCTTCTTTGTCCAGAAATAATTAAACTATTGGCTGTATATCCTCCTTGGGGTAGGTGCACTCAGGGCAATTTGGAGGTGCTTGCCCCAATGCTCCCCATGGCACCACCCATGGTTAAAAAAAGGTGATATAAAGGATCCCTGGACGGTTAAGTCCAGTCAAAAGCAACTATGGGCACTCATCTCACTTTTAGGCCAAGGGAGTGTGGCGCTGTCGTCTAAACCACTGAGCCTTTTCAGCTTGCCAATCAGAAGGTTGGCGGTTCAAATCCCCACAAGGGGTTGAGCTCCCATTGCTCTGTCCCAGCTTCTGCCAACCCAGCAGTTCAAAAGCATGCCAGTGCAAGGAGATAAATAGGTATCACTGCGGTGGGAAGGTAAACAATGTTTCTGTGTGCTCTAGTTTCCATCACGGTGTTCCGTTGCATCAGAAGTGTTTTAGCCATGGTGGCCACATGACCCGTAAACCTGCCTGCAGACCACCCATGAGCCTTAATTAACTAAAGTTTAGTTGATAATGAGTGGTATCTTTTATTTGTTAAATGTGCCACGATGCAAATTTGTACTTAATTTGATTTAATTGATTTAATCTGGGTTTTTTGTTTTTTTTTAAAAAAAACATGATTAATCAATTAAAATACTTTGAATGGTAGATGGTTCTGACAATCTTAATTGTGTTTTTAATGAGTTTGGTTTAATCAAAGGCAAATTTGTGAACCTCCATTTCCATAGTAACCAAAATCCATTCTACTTCCCTAATCAACCACTGTTTAGATACTGGAAGACCAGCTGAGCAAAATGAATAATTTTAGTCCAGACTAAGAGGGTGAGAATTCGGAGCACTGGGATCTCTATCTACAGATCTTATAACATCGCCTTTCCCCTACCCTGTAGTGGAATTCCTTTATCAACATTGCTAATGACCAGTTTTTAAATGTCTTTGAGATATTTTGCACTTTGCCAATGCACACATATTTAACCTACTTTTAGAACCAACTGTTGCTTGTCCCTTTCTGAAAAGCAGAAATGAGAACCTCCATTCTACTTGAAATGAAAAGGCAAGCATAGAAAAGAATGAGAGATTTATAGATCAGTTGTGAGGATAGTAACAACAAGAACAACAACAACAACAACAACAACAACAACAACAACAACAATTTATACCCGCCCATCTGGCTGGGTTTCCCATCCACTCTGGGTGGTTTCCAACAAAATATTAAAATACAATAAAACGTCAGACATTTAAAACTTCCCTAAGCAGGGCTGTCTTCAAGTGTCTTCTAAAAGTCAGATAGTTGTTTATTTCCTTGACATCTGATGGGAGGGCATTCCACAGGGCGGGCGCCATTACCGAGAAGACCCTCTGCCTGGTTCCCTGTAACTTTGCTTCTCACAGTGAGTGAACCACCAAAGGCCCTCGGAGCTGAATGATGGAGGTGCATACAGAAATGGTGAACCCACCCATGGCCATCTCAAGACAGTTTCTTGCCAGAAGTGGACTATCAAATGGTACCACCACCACCTCAAAGTCAAAGTGCATGGTCCTCAGGGCTGATTAAATTATGTTGGCACATTTGGCAGAAAAATTGCCCAAGCAATTCTCTCGCTCACAGGTAGTAAAAATAAACAAGAGAATTGCTTGGGCAGAGCTGAGGACTTGTCGATCAGAAGGTCAGCGGTTTGAATCCCCACGATGGGGCGAGCTCCCGTTGCTCGGTCCCTGCTCCTGCCAACCTAGCAGTTCAAAAGTACATCAAAGTGCAAGGACATAAATAGGTACCACTCCAGCGGGAAGGTAAACGTTGTTTCCATGTGCTGCTCTGGTTCGCCAGAAGCAGCTTAGTCATGCTGGCCACATGACCCGGAAGCTGTACGCCGGCTCCCTCGGCCAATAAAGCGAGATGAGCGCCGCAACCCCAGAGTCTGTCCCGACTGGACCTAATGGTCAGCGGTCCCTTTACCTTTACCTTTTCATAGCAGCTCAAATAAGCTGCCAGAAAGAGTCACATTACTCCTTAACAGTGTGACCAGATATATGCCCTCCTGATGCTTTTGCACGACAATGTGTGTGTTTAAAGCAAATATGGATATTTTCACATTGGCAGGGAGAATGTGAATCTTTTCCCCCTGAAATTTGTTCTGACAGGATTTATAAAGTAGCCCCTAACTGGGATACTTGGGCTACGCCATCTAACATGTTGTGCTTCTGCATGCATCCGGGTTCACTTAAGCAGGTTGATATCTCCCTCTTTTGTTTCTGGGCAGCCCTGTTTGGGCTTTAATTTTGTCGGCACTCAATCATTTTTCCACTGATATCTGTGGTCAGGTTACTATTGGAGGCAGTGCTAATTAGAAAGGAGACTTTTCTTCTCCCCTGGGCTGATTATCAGCCACAGATAGGGGCATGGTTGTGTTGGCAAATAGATCAGAGGCAAAATTAGGTACCAGAATAAATTTGGAGCCTTTGCTCAACCCAGACACAGGACATTCACCAGACACTGAAGAGAGAGGAAAGATAAAGGAGGGAAATCTGTCTGAGAATGCCAGAGTTAAGAGGTGCATTTTTCTTTTTCTTTTTCTACATTTAATCTTTATTGATTTTAAATATTGCATCCATTCACCACAAAAAGAAAAAAAAGTAAACATATTCAATACAAAGAAAATTTTACATATAGAATAAAGTTCTTCCATGCATTAAGACTTCCATCTTCCTCAGCATGGGTCCTTCATTTCCTTGTTAAAGGCATAATGTATGACATTTAACTTATCGTAAATTATCTATAATCTTTATAGCATATGGTATTGCAGAAGTTAATCAAAGCATGTCAAAGATTTCATATGGGAACAATGTTCTTTTAAATATAATCTGTGTATATCCCATTCTTTCTTGAACTTTTGGTCTGTCTGGTTCCTAATTTCTCCTGTCATCTTTGCCAATTCTACATAATCAAATAATTTCTCCTGCCATTCCAATTTAGTTGGTATTTTATCTCCTTTCCACCATTTGGCTATCAGCATTTTTGCGGCAGTGGTTGCATACATAAAAACCCTCCTCAATTCCTTCGGAATGTCTGCCGCCATAATACCTAAAAGGAAGGCTTCTGGGTTTTTTGATGAAAGTTAATTTAAACTTTTTTTTTTAGCTCAGTATAAATCATTTCCCAAAAGTTCATTATCTTTTTACATTTCCACCACATGTGGTACATTGTCCCCTCAGATTCTTTACATCTCCAGCAAAGGTTTGAATTAGTTTTTCTAAAGATACTTATATCCAGTTTGGGGTCAGCTGACTTGCCCCTTGATGGCTTTCCTGTTGGTATGGGGTTTTAGTCTTCCAGAAGTTGTTGGCCCTCTGGTCAGTGGACCAAGTATGTCTTCCATATTTCTTCTGCTCCCACAGAGTTGCTGACCCCCTTATCTCCCTATGAGAGAAGGCAAAGCAAGCACATTATATCTGGTGGTCTGCCTAGCTGGAGTAGGCTGGTCTTCTTTATGCTGGTAAGAGTTATGGGTACAACCTTCCATGATATTTTGGGCCTCTGGCCAGTGATCACATAGTTGTCATTAATCTTCCAAGAGCAAAGGCTCTGGGTTAAGACATTTTACTCATACTTAAGGACTACAATACTTTCTTGTATTCAATGGCCTGTATTCTCTGCATATAAAACAAATGGGTGAAATGAAACATGGAGAAGAAATTGTCGCATTGATAATGACAATAATAATTCAGCCAAAAGATTGCATCTGGTATCCTTCCACTAAGATTTCCCAAGAAAAATCTGATTCATTTGTGCAAATTGAGTAGAAACATAGAAGTCAGAAGATGTGAAAACACTCATTATTTTCCATAAATATTTATGGGATGTAATATTTATGCAACAAAGACATGGGGCAGTTTCATCACTCTATGGGAAATAATCTGAAATTGATTTTATCCTCTTAATGTAATGCGCCAGTTTTCACGTCTAGTTGTTCTTGGGTGGAACTAACAATTTGAAGGCAGCTTGAGAACTCGTAATAAAAAAAGGCAAGGCTTACTTAAGATAAATATGGATATTAATTCTGCCACATCCAGAGTCTCAATAAATGCATTTACTTTTTACCATGATCTAATTTTATAAAACATTTGGAGAGACTACAGAAGGAGAGATGGCTCTAAGCAACAAATATGATTTTTTTATATAACTGCTATCATGTAGCTATGCCTCTCTCTATAACTTCTTTTGGAATGGGTTTCATATTACTTTTTGCCAGCCGTTTGACTGAGCAGGATTGATGGTGTAATCAAAAGGGAGACTGCCACAGATGGAAGCCAGAAGCAGTTCTTCTTTTAATCTGCTTTGTTTCTCAAATGTAGACCTGGCTGGTAAGTAGCGAGGATGCGCTAAGGGGAAGCTCTGTTTCTTTTAGAATTATGTTTGTACAAGACCGACAATTTTATTTTAATATTCACAGTGCCTTGGGAATTGGCAAATGAGAGCGACGCAGGCAGGTTGCAAGAACCCGATGGAGGAAGTCAGCTTATTTTTGGAATGTGAAAACAAAACAAAAAAAGAGCCTAGGATGACCAACTTTTCATATCAAAATTTCGGATACTTGGATGGGGCTATGAACTTGCCATCTTGTCATCTTAAAAAGTAGAGACATCACCTTGCCAACAAAGGTCCGTATAGTAAAAGCGATGGTTTTCCCAGTAGTGATGTATGGAAGTGAGAGCTGGACCATAAAGAAGGCTGATCGCCGAAGAATCGATGCTTTTGAATTATGGTGCTGGAGGAGACTCTTGAGAGTCCCATGGACTGCAAGAAGAACAAACCTATCCATTCTGAAGGAAATCAGCCCTGAGTGCTCACTGGAAGGACAGATCGTGAAGCTGAGGCCCCAATATTTTGGCCACCTCATGAGAAGAGAAGACTCCCTGGAAAAGACCCTGATGTTGGGAAAGATTGAGGGCACAAGGAGAAGGGGATGACAGAGGACAAGATGGTTGGACAGTGTTCTCGAAGCTACCAGCATGAGTTTGACCAAACTGTGGGAGGCAGTGGAAGACAGGAGTGTCTGGCATGCTCTGATTCATGGGGTCACGAAGAGTCGGACACGACTAAACAACTAAACAACAACAACATGAACTTGCCAAGAAGTGCCAGTCACAGTAGAGCTGTTGGTAAGCTCTGCTGAGGCCGTCTGATGTAATGGCTGTCCCCAAATTAGAGCTGAGGGGAGACGAGGCCTCACAGAGCCAACCTGTCATGGTGGAGCCAATGGAGTGATATATTGATGATATAAGGCACATCATGGGTGGCTTGACTATTTTACTTGAGTCGTTTGCTCTGTATATATGGCATTTTCATACTCTCCAGTGGATGGCATAGATTCCATTGATCTGTAGTTGCTGGATGTCATGTGTGGATGGGGGACTTGCATGTAAGAGCAGTAGCAGCCTGGATAGGATGGGATGGGAAAGGAGAAGCTTGTGTGTGAGAGAAGGAAAGGAGTCTAGGATATCTCAGGTGGTTGGATGATGTCTTGTAACACCTCCTTGCAACCCCTGCAGACAAGCTAGAAGCAAATATATCACTCTGTTTTCTTTTGGACCACATCAGTGAGGTTGTCATCTGGGCAACCTAGGACTTCCATATATGCTGCCGAGGCTTGCGCCCCACGGAGGTCACTTTGGTGCTGTTAATGTAGCAAAAACCATGCAAGAGTTGTGAGTTACAGTCTCTGCTGCAACAGCAGGTGCTTGTCATGGGCCAGGAGTTGGCTTCACCTGCTGAGCAGCAGCCTGAAGGAGCAGAAGGCAAAGTGACTCCACCTACTGCTGATCAGCCTTCTTACTCCTGATGAGAACCAGATGACTTCAGCTTTCTTCAGCAGGGTTTCCAGCCTCAGTCAGTTGCTGGAAACAACATTCATAGTTCCTGGCCAGACCTTGCTGCTTCTTGCTTCTTGTGATCTTGGACCCTCTGGATCATCTGACTACGTGAACTTTCTTGACCCCTGGATCATCTGACTACGTGAACTAAGATACTCCTGACCTTAGGACTGGACTGAACCTTGCATATGGACTCTATCTCCACGCAGGTTCCCCCCTGAGATTTGGCTGGTTGGCCATTGCTGGGAGCACAGGACTACAACAGTGCTGTGATTCACCAATGGTTTGACTTCTTTCCCAGAGGCACAGTCAATTGTCTCTTGAGACAGATGGATGTCAACAACAGCTATAAGTAGCAATTCCTTCCAATATATTACGGGTGGAGAAAAGGGTTTAATCCCTATCAATTGTCCTAAATCCAGGAAATTTTGTTGGCATCCTGTAGCTCAGACTGAGCCCCATTGTTTGTTTGTTTGTTTGTTTGTGTGTGTGTGTTGCCTGCATTGATCTCTGGATTTAGAATCCCTGGCGAAACATTTTGTCCATTTTCATCACTGCCACATTTAAGAACTCAATGTGCTTGACATTACTGCTGTCAAATAAGAACTCTAAGGTCAGGTATATTTCCCCCTTTTTAAAGAAGCCAGGTGAACTGACAGATTGACAACATTTCCCACGAGTCACACAGACAGCAATTTAACACCAATATAAGTTCTGTATAACTCAGTGAAATTGAATTCCACAATCAACATTTTGTGACATTTTAATTTTAAAATTTGCATGGAACACTGTTTTCTAGCACTCTACCTATTCCTTAAAACCGTCAAAAGTTACCCTGATGATAGACACATTTATACTTATTTCGTCCAAATATCCTTAATATCACTTTGTGGTAATGAGCTTTTGTATAAAGAGTGTACTTGATTTACATAATGCATGCTCTTCTCCTGTATTCTTTTCCATTTGCTCCAAAATAAAAGTAAGTGACGCCTGAAATTGCAATTTTTGCTCTTTCATCCACTACAGTTTAAACTGTATATTCTGGGTTTTTGAGGGAAATAGAAATAAATATATTTCTATAAAAGTTTGTATGTGCAGGCACATGTGTTTTTTTCCATTTCCAGATAGATCACAATTACCTTATATTGCCTGCAAAGTCTTTTTGGCCCCCAAATTGACCAAAATCAACCAGACATTCATGCTTGTCTTTTTATTGTTGCCATCCACCAACAGCCAAATATTATCTAGGCTTGTTCTCATTTGAATAGAATCTAAGTTACTCTCTGCTATGAGTATATTTCTAAACTGTTTAGGGACTATGTGATTGTTCTCATCGTTTCAGACATAGCACAATGTCTATGTATTTGACACTCCAATTTCCCTTATATAGATACAAAGTGATTTACTTGTCAAATTTACATCAAAACCTATGTACCTCAGCGAGATCCAAAATGATTTTGCTATTTCCTCTGCATACATTTGCCTCCTGTGAAGGCTTGCTGTCTTTTTTTTCTCGTTTGAGAGTCTGGATTTGAATACAAAGACTTGGCCATTTCGACAGCTCTCGGAAAGGTTTCCTTGCAAAGGGAGATGGATTGCAGACTCAGACTGTAAAAAGGGGGGTTAAGTGGACTTATTGGGGTTGCAAGAAATGAGATCAGTACAATTATTTAATGCTGTAACTGAATTTCATTTCACCTTGGTTGTTCCAGGCCATCAGCTGGGATCAATGTAAGTATTGATGCCCGTAGTTGTCTTTTCTTTAAACTATTTTTCTCGCTTTCTACAGGGGTGTCCCATAGTCTAGATTGCTTGGCTTCTCTTTTATTTCATAGCAACTGCTCCAGTTTCTTTGGGTCTGTATATCAGTAATTCTCAATGTTCCTCTTGATACCAAACTTAATCCCTCTAAAACATTACAGGTATGCACAGCTGCCCCTAGTTTGAAGCTTCCCAACACATTTCCCTGGTAGAATCCAGTGAAACAAAGAAACAATGTAGTGTCACCATAACTGCAATCCACCCACTCCAATTCATTGGCTTTGGGATGTGAAGAAATTGACTGAAATGCTGTCACATCAGAACTCTATCTTATGAGCTATTAACAGGGAAATATGTGAGTCTAATGTAGGCATGCATCCTCTGTAGCTGCAGAGCCTTAATCTCCGCACACTCCAGCAAGGTCTCTGGGACATTCCTGCACACTCACACAAACAAATTAAAAGTCTCTCTTCCACCCCATTCCCCTGCCCCACAGCTGTGCAATAATCGGATCTAAAATAAGGACTTTTTTTGGGGGGGGGGTGTCTTGACTCAAACCTATTGACAAACCATTTCTGGTGCAGAATTCAGCGGCCAGGTAGCTCACCAGAGCAAGATGGTTTGAACATATTACACCAATCCTGGTCTGGCTGCACTGGCTTCCAATTAGTTTCCGGGCCCAATTCAAAGTGCCAGTTTTGACCTATAAAGCCTTAAAGGGCTCAGGACCGCAATACCCCAAGGACCGTCTCTTTCCATATGAACCTACCCGGACCCTGAGATCATCTTCTGAGGCCCTCCTTTGTGTTCCCCCTCCTCGAGAGGTCCGGAGGGTGGTAACACGAGAAAGGGCCTCCTCTGCAGTGGCTCCCCGTCTGTAGAATGCTCTCCCCAGGGACGTTTGCCTAGTGCCTTCATTATACACCTTTAGGCGCCATGCAAAAACGTTCCTCTTTAACCAGGCCTTTGGTTGATCTGATTTGTAGCCTATGCCCTTTTAAAATGTATTTTTTTGGGGGGGCTATTCGGTTGCTGTTTTTATCTTCATTAGGTATTTTGTGGTTTTATATCTTGATTTGTGAACCAGCCTGAGACCCCCAGGTATAGGGCGGTATATTAATCCAATAATAATAATAATTTCTAGAACCCCCAAAAGTTTGAGCTAAAGAATTCATCTCCCAGGTTCAGGTTTGTCTGTCCAAAATTCTGGACATCTCTTCTATGATTAACTTCTCCATATCCTGTTACGCAGAATTCCTATCCGGTTTTCATTTGGCCCAGTATTCATGAATCAGGCCCTCTTAGAGCTTTGCTATGTTCTGACCTTGCTGCAAGCCTGCTTTATTTCTCAGCAAAACTCTCTTCAATTACAAAGTCAGACCTAAAAATGATCTGTTTGTTACAGCCATTCCTGGAGCTTCTGAAATCTTTTCAACAAATCATTGGGCCCAGTAATGAAATACTTTTCATGTTAACAGAGGGTGCTCCTTATTTGTATGGCATTTGAGACCCATCAAATGGAATGCTTCTAGACCATTGTATCCATTCGCTGCTGCAATCCAGCAATCATTTGAACTCTTGTGTGTACTAAAAAGTTTGTTTTTTTATCGCAGGTGGAGTTTTTCAGCTTTAAAATGGGAAATGGGAGTCTAAAATTCCAGATTGAGTGATAATATTCTTTATGTCATTATTCATAAAAGATTCCCCCTCTTACATAAAATTTCAGTGGCATTTAATTTGGCCATGCATTTCAAATGGCATATAAACTAATAGTGTAGAACAAAAAGAATGCAATGAGCTGGTGTTCATTGCTGGGATGCATTTACGATTGTATGGCAATTGCCACTATCTTTTTTTTTTATTTAAAAAAAGATAAAAGATAAAGATTTGTTTATTTGAAAGTATTTTTGACATCCCACCCCCTTAAAATATAGTGCAATCCTGGACATTTGTTTAGTCGTTTAGTCGTGTCTGACTCTTCGTGACCCCATGGACCAGAGCACGCCAGGCACTCCTGTCTTCCACTGCCTCCTGCAGTTTGGTCAGACTCATGTTTGTCGCTTCAAGAACACTGTCCAACCATCTCGTCCTCTGTCGTCCCCTTCTCCTTGTGCCCTCCATCTTTCCCAACATCAGGGTCTTTTCAGGGAGTCTTCTCTTCTCATGAGGTGGCCAAAGTATTGGAGCCTCAGCTTCAGGATCTGTCCTTCCAGTGAGCACTCAGGGCTGATTTCAGTCCTTCCAGGACTGATCTGTCCTTCCAGTGAGCACTCAGGGCTGATCCTGGACATTAAGCCAGCTGAATTCAATGTGAATTCCAGATAAGGCAGTACCATATATGGCAATGGTTTTCAACCAGTGTGCTGTGGCAATTCTGGCCAATATCTTACTGGTGGAGAGAAGGGTTTAATCCCTATCCATTTCCTAAATCCAGGGTACCTTGAATGGTAGCTGGGTGCCGGAAGCAACACTGGCCTCTGTCCCTCTTTCCTCCCCTCCCTCCTCTGATGCCCTCTCCCATCTCTGCCTTCCAGTGGCTTGCACAGCTGTTTGTTTCAGCAGTCCTGGCTGCAAGCTCCGCAGGCAAATGGTGCCTCTGGGGATGGTCACGGGGTACTGGTTGCCAGGAGCTGAGGAGGCCTCAAAGTAAGCAAGCAAGCAAGCAAGCAAGCAAGCAGGTGGGGAAGCCCAACCAGCCAGTTCACCAGCCCTTGCTGTTGGGAATGGACGGACAAGTTCCAGGCCCCTGTGGGGCAGTGTGAGGAGGCACTTCTCTTTGTGGCAGAGGGGCAGCTCAGAAACCAGGGGCGACAGCAGCAGCTACCCAGAGGATGCCCAAGGAGAAGGGAGGGGAGGCTGAGGGAACCCTCCACAAGGGAGGGTGTATGAAAGGGGGTGAGAAGTTGCCAGCTCTGCAAGCAAGGAGTGACATAACTGGGCTCCTGAACCCTACAGGGGTCCCCAAAAAGAATGTAGTTGGTCAAGGGAGCCATGGACCCCCAAAAGGTTGAAAACCTCTGGGATATGGAATGCTTCTGCATGAGAGCTATGTCTGCTTCTCTTCCACAAGATTCATGACTGAGGGCTTATACACACCTGCCTATTGCCTGGTTCTTTCCAGACACAAGTCCATGCCTTAAAGCGGGAATTGAACTCATTCATCCCACTGGCTGCACTGTTTCCTTTCAGAGTGTGACATCACACTTAAGACTTAATGACTATGTTCTTTAAAATAAGCTAAAAAAAGGTAAAGGACCCCTGGACGGTTAAATCCAGTCAAAGGCGACTATGGGGTGCAGCTCTCATCTCACTTCAGGCTGAGGGAGCCGGCATTTGTCCACAGACAACTTTCCGGGTCATGTGGCCAGCATGACTAAACTGCTTCTGGTGCACGGAGGACTGTGATAAGTGCCAGAGCACACGGAAATGCCATTTACCTTCCTGCCACAGCGGTACCTATTTATCTACTTGCACTGGAGTGCTTTCGAACTGCTAGGTTGGCAGGAGCTGGGACAGAGCAACGGGAGCTCACCCCATCACAGGGATTCGAACCGCCAACCTTCTGATCGACAAGCCCAAGAGGGCCAGTGGTTTACATCACAGTGCCACCGGCTTCCTAAAAAAAAATAAAGCAAAAAAAAAAGCTAACATTTATTTAGCGCATATTAATCTGTTTAATCTAAATTAAATGCATTGTTAAGTGTGTTTGGGACACGCCATTTAGAGTGTTAACCTTTGAACAAAAGAGCTAACTAGTTTCACGTGGAATGCAAATGCCTACAGCTAATTATCAAGTGTAATTGCATATGCTGGCGAAGCTGTGCTGATCTTTTCCCTGAGATATCATTTCCAGCAGACACACAGATAGACATCTATTTGCTGGTAATGAATTTCTGGATGTCGCACTTCCGTGGCTAATGAACCAAGATAAAGATAAAAGGAGAAAATGAGGACAGGAGGGCAGAAACCTTGCATAGCAGGCTTGATCCACAACTGAAAACAACCATTTTTTTTGGGGGGGGGGGTGATTTCTTATATTATTATTTTTTGCAAATGTTAATGTTGAGCACCTTAATAAGATGGTCTCTTGGCCAGACTATGCCAAGCACACAAATTACACGTGGGTGTTTATTTGGGGGGGTATTGGGTTGTTATTTTTATTTTGATTATGTATTTTGTGCTTCTATATTTTGATTTTATTCTGTGAACCTTCCTGAGACCTGCAGGTATAGGGCAGTATATGAATTCAATAAATGAATAAAAGTTTTAAATACCACTGCTTTCTGTGGTGTGTGCATTTGTGTGTTCAGTGTTTTTTTTAAAAAAAAAAAAAACACCCACAACAACTGGAGGTTTAATTTCTACAAACCAAGGAAATCGGAAAGTCAGGTTGATAGGGTTCCCATATTTCAAAAAGTGAAAATCCGGACACAAAAATTGTTGAACTTTTTCCCCTCTTTTGCATAGTTATTGAGCTTCTTCTGCAAATTCTCAAAAAAAAATATCTAATGAAGTTTTTGACCTATTTTTAATGAAATTTGCCAAAATCTACACTTCCGACATGAGTTGCCGTATGTCCAGATTTCCCCATACATTTCAGCAATTTCCACCCAGAGACTATTTCCGATGACCAACTCCTGGCTATGTCTGGGAAATTCCGGATGTATAGCAACCCTAAAGGCTGATGTCTTAGCGGACATGCCCAACAATTAGCAGGGATGTTGTGCAGTGTCACAAAATGTGCTTGCTTGCCACTTGCCCTTCATGCACCCACATTTTTCCTTGGTCTTTCAGGCTCAAATCCAGATGGAAAGGAGGGAGTGCCAAGAATGCCTCAGATTGTTAAACAGAGGATACTTCAACTGTCTGGTGCTTGCTCCTGAAGGAGAAATCCCATTTGGCATAAACTAAAGGTAAAGGTAAAGGGACCCCTGACCATTAGGTCCAGTCGTGACCGACTCTGGGGTTGCGGCGCTCATCTCGCTTTATTGGCCAAGGGAGCCGGCGTACAGCTTCCGGATCATGTGGCCAGCATGACTAAGTCGCTTCTGGCGAACCACAGCAGCGCACAAAAACGCCATTTACCTTCCTGCCAGAGTGGTACCTATTTATCTACTTGCACTTTGACGTGCTTTCGAACTGCTAGGTTGGCAGGAGCAGGGACCGAGCAATGGGAGCTCACCCCGTTGCGGGGATTCGAACTGCTGACCTTCTGATCGGCAAGTCCTAGGCTCTGTGGTTTAATCCACAGCGCCACCCGCATCCCTATAAACTGCAGAGACATGTTCAAATGAAGCAGAGGTTAATCACATACCCTGCAAGTGTCTCTATTTTCCAGGCACAACCCTGGAATTATGAAAGCTATCCCAGCTTCTGATTTGATCCCAGGAAATCCCTATTTCCTCTGCTGGTGTCACTGCTGCTGAGCTCAGTGAGGAGGATGAACTGTTGGTGGTGCCAGCAGTGATTATTGACACAATAGCTCCTGAACATCTTCAGATGCAGAAATAAGTAAAAGTGCTCAGTATTAGTTCTTAGTTAAAAAGGTAAAGGTAAAGGACCCCTGGACGGTTAAGTCCAGTCAAAGGTGACTATGGGGTTGTGGCGCTCATCTCACTTTCAGGCTCAGGGAGCTGGTGTTTGTCCACAGACAGCTTTCCGGGTCATGTGGCCAGCATGACTAAGCCACCTCTGGCTCAATGGAACACCATGACGGAAAACAGAGTGCACAGAAACACCATTTACCTTCCCACTGCAGTGGTACCTATTTATCTACTTGCACTGGCGCGCTTTTGAACTGTGAGGTTGGCAGAAGCTGAGAAAGAGCAACGGGAGCTCACTCCATGGCAGGGATTCAAACTGTCAACCTTCCGGTCACCAAGCCCAAGAGGCTCAGTGGTTTAGACCACAGCATGACTCGTGTCCCATTATGTTCTATGGGTAGCAGTAAGTATAATGCTTCTAGATTGGCTAGACCTAGTATTAAAAAAATCAGGATCCTGACCTTCTGCCCTTGACTGGGATCTCAGTTGTGGCTATTCCATATCCCTTTGCAAAACTAAAGCAACCCTTCCCACAGAGAGTTAAACAGCACTTTTATTCAAGTGTTCTGCAACAATATATTGTGAAATATTGCTACCGATACAGCTGCCTGTGATAATTTCTTCTTTGTAGACAGAGGAAGCAATCCTGCTTTCCTGTAAAACTGCCAAGGAGGGAGATCTATTTGATACAGGGAAAAGCGTTAAAAGCAGATTCTCTAAATTAAAGAAATGGCATATCTGAAGCTGAAAGTGTGAGATGTGGAGAAATGTGTGCAATCTTTTATAATGGCATCCATAGTCCTGGCATTCTCGAAGTTCAGCTCTTACATTCATTGTTCTAAGGTCAGTTTTATTGCTGTTGCTAAAAGGTAGGAAACACCCCTGGAGCAGCAATTGTTAATGGTCAGTGACTCTTACTTTTCTTGATCATACGTCAAGGTCTTTTTGTTACGGTCCAATACATTTTCCAGCCAAGTGAGGAAGAAATATAATGGCATAGTCCTCTGCCAGAGCATGTCTTCCACACTTTACTTCAATATGTGCTCCTTCAATAATCCTTGGGAAGATCGCAAGCGCTGCGGAGCCCACCACTTAATGTCCATGATTCAGGGCAATTGCTCAAGCTTTTAACCATATGCTGTCTCTCTGTCTCAAAATTGATAAGCATGGCGTGGGGAGCAGTAGTGAGCTTTAACCCTCCTTTCCCAGAAACATGAACATTTCTTGCTCCATTATCAGCCTTGTAGAGCTAAGGAGATCTCAGTTGTCAAGAGATTTCAAATGCTGAATTTGCTTAGAACTGCGGTGTGACTTCTTGTTTTCATCCGAGCGTGTGTATAACATTATTTTGCTGAGTGATATAGCAGACGTTCTGACTGCAATTCCCCTATCCGTCCAAGCTGTCACAAGGAGGAGAAATAAAGACTCGCTTCCACATATATTTCCTTTGAAAGATAACATGAAGAGTAGAAGTGTCCCCTGTGGATTGCATTACTCTCGCCACAACCTCCCCCCCCCCCGGCTATTCTACTTGTTGCCAGCCACACACAACTGTGTTTTGTGTGATACAGGACCTGTTGATGCTATTGTGAGTGTGGTATTGCCTAGAAGGCTCACTGGTTTGTAATTGGGCCATTGAAAACCAACAAAGAAACATCAGACATCCAGCGGGTGTTCACTTAATTAATCAATTTGACAATATTGATAAGAAATTGCTGCTCAAACTGTTCAGGAACCATATGCTGTTCTTATTTTGATGCCATTTCAATTGTTCTGATTTTGTGTTTGCGTTCATACTTTATGATTGGAATAATTCTTCTTCCGCATACTACGTAGAGAACTTAATTCTTTGTTATTGCTGTTAATAAGTAAATAAATTCACAACTGTATGAGATTTGTATTTGAGAGACAGCACACAAGACTCAGGAAGAAATGAGCAAATTCTTTATTTATACGGCTATTAGCCCATAAAATATGTACGAACATAAAAGCACAGAGGCATAAAGACCAATACATCTAACAACAGAAGGTGAACACCACGATGCAAGGGTGGGTCATTGAGCAGTGACAAATAGCAGCTTGGGGCCCGGAAGGATCCAAGGGACGGTTCACAGAAAAAGGAGAACTGGAGACGAGATCCGTCATGCACTCTCATCATAACTGTCTGATTAGTTTTTGTTGTTGTTGTTTTTTGGAGGTTTTTGTGTGTGAGATAACCGCATTCAGGAATCTCGCCACCTGCAGAGTTACAGAAGGATCTATATCCTGCAAAAGCAGTGCGGCATGTGACTCAACAGGCCTGCCAACCAAGCGCAGTAAAGCAGGACCCAGGAATGAGCAAACTTTGTGAAGAAGAAGAAGAAGAAGAAGAAGAAGAAGAAGAAGAAGAAGAAGAAGAAG